>CP139509.1:57035356-57281281 GCA_021014915.2 Artemisia tridentata subsp. tridentata | reverse complement strand
AAAATACAAACTTCCTGTTTATATTGAAGATATTAATCTACTTAACTTTAAAACACTGAAACAAAAACTGCTATTATTGTATATTTTTTGTGAATATTTTTCATCCATAAATATATTTAACAATAAATAAGCTTATGTAGTCGTTGACTTCTGCTCAATGTACCACCTAATTACTCCTTCCGACCCATATTAAATGTCTTGTTTTGACTTTTTGAGTCTTTCTTTTTCAACGCCGACCTTAAATATTTTTATTTGTGTTATATAATATTTGATAAAAATTATAATACCAAAGAAAATACATTTAAATTTCAATCCATTTATATGTTTTTCATTAAATATTATATAATACAAAACAAAATAGTTTAGGTAAAAATTGAAAAACAAAGACTTTAAAAAGTCAAACAGTACATTTAATATGGAACAGAGGGAGTACATATAAAAAGTAAAACCGCAACGAAATGCGGGATGTGTTATACTCGTTAGTTACGATTATTGTTGCATTGTGTTTCCATTTGTAACAATTTATGTTTTAGCTCTATAAGAAATTGGTAATTTTCTACGAGTAAATTTTCTTTTGAGATCCGCCAAATATCTATTTATGCTTCCTCTATTGACGAACTGCAAATAATGGTAGCAGCCGTATTGTGGAAACCGTAGAGGGGGTGAATACGTTTCCATTTAAAAACTTAAAACCTTTTGTATCAAATACCCAATCAAGTGTGACGTAATATGAAAAGTGTCAACAATGATCACATATCATCTAGGGATGAATAAATTAAACTACAACACAAGCACAATCAACCATGACACATACATAATCAACATAACATAAGCAACTAGCCACACAAGCATAAACACAATGCAAATATAAATATAAAGCGATAAAGAATAAAATGAAAGTAAAGAGATAAGTAAGAAGGCGCAAACCGGACACGATGATTTATAGTGGTTCGGTCACGAAGCCCCTCTTCGCCCTACTCCACTCCCCGAGTACCCAACTCGAGAGTTACTTCACTAATCAACAAACTCCCTTTAGGCGGAGAAAACCGTACACGTCGCTTAACTTGTTTTCCGACACTAAGCTAGATGTCGAGTGCTAATCTTAGCTAGCACCAATCTACCACGATCTACCCGATCTACACCGTACACGTCGCTTATCCTATTTCCGACACTAAGCTAGATGTCGAGTGCTAATCTTAGCTAGCACCAATCTACCACGATCTACCCTTGATCCACATGATCAATCACACAAGCCCAATGGCTTCAAGAGATCTTCACTATCTCTACAAGATCACACTTGATCTTGACTCACTCTCTCTCACAAAGGTAAAATGATCTTGATGTATGCTATGATACAATCAAGAGTGTAACAAATGTTACAAGACCTAACAACTATAACTCTTGTATCTTCTTGGATACCTTGAGTTCTTCTCTTGCAAATGAAGAGGAATGATAACACTTTGTATCTACTTGGATACTTTGTGTTCTTCTCTTGCTAATCAAGAGGGATGACAACACTTTGTATCTTCTTGGATACTTTGTGTTCTTCTCTTGCTAATCAAGAGGAATGAAGAGGATCACTTGAGTGGATGATTGGATCACTCTTAAACAACCTAAGACTCTCCAAATGATCAAAGAAATTTTTCTAAGTGAGGAGGGATTAGACCAGAGAAAAAGGACTGGAAAAATCAAGTTGGAAGTGTGGAATGGTCCACTATTTATAGGCAAGGGAAAATCTGACCGTTACAGACCTACGGCTCCACTAAATACCCGACGGCTCCACTAAATTTAGTGGAGCCGTCCATACTTAACGGTGCCGTGGACGCTCCCTTTTTTGTCTTTAGTGGGGAAGGTTTATTTGGGGAAGTTGGAGCTGTTTTGGGGGGAAAAATGACTGTTGGGAGTTTTCAAATTTATTTTTCAAAATAAAACATTTCTTTTTAATTCAAAAATAATTTGTAAAATATATTTTTGAAAAAAATGTTTTGTCACATTAAAAATGTGAAGTTTAGAAAAATATAATCCTTTGATCATTTGTCAAGTGGTAGATTTGTTTGTCCATACCTTGAGTGATTTATGTCGGGATGGAAATCTACGACTTCTTTGAAGCATACTTGAGACGTCGGGAGGTGTTGATGAAGTTTGTATTGATGATTTGTGTTTACAAGTAACTTGCACATTTTACGTTATGTATTACAAGTTACATGTTTGTCATCATTAAAACCGAAGAAACCGTTTAGTTTAAATATCGTAATATTTGCACTAACAATCTCCCCCTTTTTGATGATGACAAATATGTAAACCGTAACACACAGTAAAATGTAAAAGTTACCTGTTTACACTTCCTTCTCCCCCTTTTGTCGAATCAAAAAGGTAGTTGCCTTGAGCGCTCCCTTGGATTTACTCCATACTCCCCCTTATTGCACTAATATCCTTTCACCCCCGAAAGGCGAGCTTGCATCATCCTAGTGAAGCCTTCTATCAACACTTGTGAAGACGACTCCATGCTATGTATTCAAATACTCCCGAGCTCCCCCTAGCTCAATGCTCCCCTATGGTAACTTAATCCCCTTGTTTATTTACCTTAGTATCTAGCGGATCCATGGATCAAATTCTTACAAAGGCTTTTCCTACATCAAGGGTTAGCTTCGTGCTGCATAATATATAACAGTATAGGAGCAACATTATAGGGATAGAATACACATAGCAAGACATGCATGGGTTAAACTATGTTAACACGTAAGTGTCACAACCCGACCGAAAACCTAAGGTGTAATTGTTCACTCAATCACACTAATCAAGAACGAGATTCGTTCATTGACTGACACACTAAATGACTTATTCCAAGTTGTCATTGGGAAGGAAAGTTCTAACAAACCTTTTGAACAACATAATCATCTACCTAAGATGATTGATGTTAAGGATAGTTTGTTGATAAGACATACTCTAAATGATTACTATTATGACAAGTCGTGCCATAAAGTAGACTCGATAGAGGTTATACCTAAATGATTCCATAAGGTGGGAGAGTGTTGGTTGTGGTGACAACAAGGACAACTTGGGTTATGTGGTTGTAGGGGATAAATAATTGGATGACCCATTAGTGGTTGTGGTGATGGTGATAGTGATAAGGATGATGTGTTAGTGCCAAGTTCAAAAGGAGATGTAGGTGACAAGGTTAGTGTGAGAGCTAAAGGTTGTGGTGATGGTGATGGTGATAAGGATGATGTGTTGGTGCCAAGTCCAAAGAGGTTTGATGGTGATAGGGTTAGTGTGATAGCTAAAGGTTGTGGTGGACTTGGTGGAGGTAAGGGTGTAGGAATCCTAAAGGTGGAGGATGATGATGATGTGGTTGGAGATGTTGGTTTTGCCCTTTGAGGAAAGGTGGGAAAGGATGGTTTAGGTTAATATATCGTTTGCACTGACAATGAGATGCATGATATATTTCAAAAGGGAAAAAGAAAAGGTGTATGTGATCCTAATAAGATTGTTGGTGGATATCTCTAACGGGGTTAAGGTAACGAAGTTCTAGGTTTCTAGGTTGGATGATCCTAGTTGTGTGTTAGAGATAATTTGGTGCATGAAGGGTTTCATGTGTTTGTAAGGATTGAAGGTTGTTGAACTAACTATCACTTATCCAAAGTGAGGAGTAGTTGTAAGGTTTAAGTGTGATGAGTTGAAGGTTATAAGGTTTGAGTGTGATGTTCTATGGGTTGAAGGTTCTTAGACTAACTATCACTGTCAAGAGTGAAATGTAGCTAAAAGGGTTAAGTGTGATGATGATGTTAATGTGAGGTTTGAAGGTGAGATGCAAGATAAGCTTGCATTGGTGAGGCCTTATATAGGCAAGAGTTGTGGGATTCGAACTAAAGTTGGTGTTAAAGTCCTATGGTGTAGTGAGGGAATCCTAGGGTGTATGTGAGTTTGCAAAATTTTGCAGGTTTGAGGTTAGGGATGCAGGGATCTAAAGGAAACAGTGAAAATTCGTCAAACATAGGCACGGTACCACTAAATACCACACGGTACCATTAAATTTAACGGTACCGTGGCCTATTTAACGGTACCGTGACCTGGAAGTCACGAATTTTCCTATACAGCCTAGTTCTGGGCAGCTAAAGGGAAGTTTCCTAGGGAATAAGAATCACATTTGTGTGTTCTTGAGAGTGTTTAGTGAAAGACTATATGAGTATGTTTTTGCTCCCCCTTAATCTATGACCAACCGGACAAGATGTAAAAGATAAAGAGGAAAACAAACGTTGACTGAAGCGATGAGCTTAGTAACGTTATGACAAGTAGTGGATAGCATACGATAAACTTCACCTTTGAAGTCACGTAGCTCTTCTCAATCATTGTGAATATTCATAGAATATTTATATGATGAGACATGTGATTACTTGGAGATATCCTAAGGGTTAAGAAGATAAAATCTTCAGGATTGTGAGGTAGGTGATAAGGTTATAGGGTTATCTATGTTGATGAAGGAGGGTTATCTCAACGTATCCTAATGTCTTCGTTTGAAGTGTGTGTGAGATGAGTGGGATGCGGAAGCATTGGTAGTGTTTAGTACCATGCGGAAGTGAAAGAGAAGAAGGCTTAGGAATCAGAAGATAGATACAATCTGTTCTGATAGGATACGGTTCTGGTTCAAGACTACATCGAGTGTGTTTCGATAGTGGTTTTGAAACAGTGAGAATAAACTGTCTCAGCAAATAACGGTCCGACGGTACCGTTAAAAATAACGATACTGTCCCCTATTAAAGAGTACCGTGACCTGCTGAGGTCAGTTTTGACCCAGAATTAGATTTCTGACAAAGAAATTTCACATATGTTGTGATTTTTCTGGACCTTAGATTAAAAGAATTTATACCGAATAAATTCCTTTATGAATGAATCCACCGGGATTCGATGAACGTTTGTCGAGAACGAGAAATGACATTTAATTGCATTTCGCAAATTAAATAAACTTTAAATACTTCGGATGAAATATTTAAGTTGTCATTGGAGTTTAAGAGGATTTTACGAATAAATCTTCGCTGATTAAGGGAGATTTTTCGACACGAGGAGAGAATTTATACCTAATAAATTCTTTGACCGGTACTGGACGAGAAGAAATGACTTTTATATTTCCAGTGAAATATCTAAAAGTCATGACACGAAATAGAATAGATGATCTCAATATTTCCAGTGAAATATTCAAGAGATCATGCAAGGAACGTGAGGGATGACTTAATATTTCCAGTGAAATATTTAGATAGTCATGAGAGGGATTTAAAGAATGACTCAATATTTCCAGTGAAATATTTAAAGAGTCATGAGACGAGACGGACGAGATGACTACAATATTTCCAGTGAAATATTCAAGTAGTCATAAGAGGGGTACGAGGGATGACTTTAATATTTCCAGTGAAATATTTAAATAGTCATAAGTTTTATGGAAAATGTTCCATCATTCCTAGACCTAGACGAAGATGGTAAGGGGATTCTCGGTTGAGAGGTTTGGTTGATTTAAGGGTTTCTATGTGCTTCGCACGTGAGTGTTTCATGGGGTTTTGAAAGATGTAAAGCTAGGCCTATGGTGCTGATTTGCAGCAGGGTTTGGGATCTTAAGACGTGTATATTCACACGAGGATGAAAGGAACTACTAATTACTTATATAGTAACTCGTGAGTCCTTTGGATGAGCGTTTTAACATATGTTGTTAAAAGGCTTGAGTATGATGTTTCGGATATGACATTTAACAATTGCGATCTCAAGTTAAACTTACTTGAATATTTCGGATGAAATATTTAAGTTGTCAACCCTACTCCGAGTTCTACTAGGTTTGTTCCTAACCTTCCCATGACAAAAAGGTGTATTACTTGGAAGAAGGCGAAGTGATGACTGGGAATTAGGGTAACTTCGCGACTACTTTGACTTATGGGTTTTGACACTAGTGTATGGCTCTATGACTTTTAAGGGTTCATAGTGATGTGCATATCTAATTCCTAATGTGTCAAAAGGACATAGTATGGGTGCAAACTTTACAAGTAAATCATGTAAAATGCACATACGGAATAAATGCAAGGATCATGTAAAACATGATAATCATTTAGCATTTAAGATCATGAAGACATTTAACCATATCTTACGAGAACATGTTATCATTTTGAAACACGTATGTGGGATGCAAGCAATCTAGGTTTGCTAAGGCAGATCCTAATTACTACTTGTTCAAGATGACATCCTAATGGGAGATAAAGTTCACCGATGTAAACTATCTCTAGTCAAATGTAGGAATGAAAGTTTTTCAAGTTAGAGAATGAGTATGAGACTATCACTAGTGGTGCTCAATTAAGGCTAAACACGACCATTTTTACGGGTTATACACGAACCCAACTTCTCTCCTGGAAGCAATTCAACCGTTAGGTCAAATTGAATTTCTAGTGCGATAGGTTCTCCAGTAGTCATTCTCATGTTAGAAAAATTCGAATTCCTATATTTTCCTATTGAAGTGTAACAAATATGATATTAGCTTACTTCGCTAATACATGGCCTAATATGACTCAATTAACCATACTTTGAAAGTCGGTTAAGAGAATGACATGTCTTACACAACTCCTAACAAAGGCAAGCGAAATGTTTTAATTTCGTGTTTGAGATTCAGAGGTTATTTGATGAAGGTGGTGTATTTTATAATCTCTTGGACATCATCTTTGTTTGTTGAGTTGTTACATGTTATTTTAACATTATTTGGTTTCCTAGAACCAAGAGACACTCTAATGTGATACAATGTAGAACCTACTACATTGTGTGTGTTTCAAGAATGCTCCTTTGCATAACTTGAGGAAAGAATCTAGTAGAGGTTACTTACCTCAATAGATTTTGTGAGTGTTTTATTTAAAATGAGACATACTGTTTATTTCAACAAGTATGCTTTTCTAAGAGGAAACTTATAACTCTTAAGAATGCTTTGTGAAACAAGTATTTTAGTGTATGACCAATTTTACTTGTTTATGAAATGACACATGTCATATTAGGTTATTATTCAACTCTAATATCCTATATTTGTTAACAGGATGCAATGTATTCTCTTGTAACATAACCATTCATGTCACAAAGAAAATAAGATGCATAGGATATAAGTTATCCTTTGTCAATCTTTTGATAAGAGAAATACATGTGATATTCTCAAAGATTGATGACTTACATAATAGTTAATAACATATTATTTATGACACTTTTACTAGACATGTGACTTTGAGTGTTGAGTTGTTCATGAGCAAAGTTTACATATGTTGTTTGTTTGCTCTTGTTTGGTTTTTCGGAAAGACACATTTACTAATTGCACTGCAATGTAAATTACTTGTATATTTCGGATGAAACATCCAAGTTGTCACTCCTACTTAGTTGTGTATTGTAGGATCGAGTACTTCGAGCTAGATTGAGCTTGGTTAAACAAGAACCTCTGTATGGAATACAAGTGTTTATGCGGAAACTAAACAACAAGTATAATAAAGAAGAAAGCTATAAAGGACAATGATCCTCTATGGATCAGACTATGAACTAAGAATTGTGTTATTGAATATTGTGTTCGTCAAAAGTGTATCAAACATATGGACGGGATGTTTCTTTTATAACAATAAGAAACCCTAACCCTAACCCGTCTTACAAGAAAACGTGTGAAGAGATAAACAACAATCTCTTCTAAAAATAAATCTAACAAACTTTCTAAACCTACGGATAACAAACAATAACTATCCGCAGCAATCAACCCTATCGGCAGAAACAAAACAATACTATCGGCAGGAACCAACCGCAGCAGTAATGCAACACTATCGGCAGGAACCAGCTTCACTATCGGCAGCAATGAGAAATTCCTTATTTCTCATATCCCAACAATCCTCCCATCACTGAGAAACTCTTATTTCCCAGAGATCCTAACAATCCTCCCCTAATCTTGAGGTTGACTAGGTTAACCTGCAAGATTCCAATGTGATAGAGCTTTAACTTCTCAGGCTTGAGGACTGCGACTTAGCAGCAGCAATAAGTAGTAACCAGCAGCAACATCCATAACTTGCAAGATTCCAACCTCTATAGCATCCAGCAGCAACCTCAATAGTTCAGCAGGAATAGGAAATCTTTCTTCAAAACATGTAAACTGGTCACCATTACATTCACTTGAGCTTGACTGCTACTAATGAAAATATGTACATCAAATCACTTAAGTTTCATGCTATTCTCATCACATCCAGGTGTGTTAACTCCTGTGAGAGGTGAATCATTGAAAATTAATGGATTTGATGTTTCTTTACCAATAGCCATCACTACTGGAGTAGCCAATGTTTAGGTTTGTTAGACCATGGTACACTGATAACCATCGGATTTATTAGCAAATCAGCAACTATAAACGGATTTGACTTGTCTTTACCTGTAGCCGTTTGCTCAGGACTAGCCAATTCTTTGGTTTCAACTGAACCTTGGTGAATTGAATACCAAATATGGATACCAATTGTCTTTACCACAAACCATACTTTTGTGGACTAGCCAATTCTTTGGATCCCAGAAAGGGTTACATCCATGGTGAATTGAGAACCATTTTCAACTCTCAGGAATAAACCATGGGTGAGTTGAAGTACCCTATAGCTTTGAGCAAGCTATTACAGCTATCAACGGATTTGATTATCACACCAGAGCCGTACCCTCATGGTGAGTCAACTCTTTCTTGTCTGCAAGACATGGTGAGTTGAGCACCATTTATTGTGCAGGTGTAAACACCAACACTGTACCTGCAAGGTGTTACTCAAAACCAACTTATTAGCACACAAAATATACAAGATTTTTTATTTTATTTTTAAACTAAGAAAAAGAAATCAGAAACACACCAAAAGAAAAGAAAGAAAATAAGAAAAGAAATCAAAAGAAAGAAAGATAGAAAAATATACAACAACAACAACAAGAAAAATCCTCCCCTTAAGCTTCAACCTCCCCTTAATCTGCAATCCTCCCCTTAAGCTGATGATCCTTTAGCTGCTAGTTGATCTTTGATGAATTTAACCAATTGTTCAGCTGTAGTTAAATCATTGCCAATTGTATGCTTGGGAACTCTAACCTTCTGTGTCAGCATTCTCTTCAAAAGTCCCTCAGATAATGGATAAATGACATCCACAAACATAGTCAGGAACTTGCCAGAGATGAGTTCTACAACATGAACATTGGAAGATGGA
The DNA here is from genome assembly GCA_021014915.2 of Artemisia tridentata subsp. tridentata. NCBI lineage: Eukaryota > Viridiplantae > Streptophyta > Magnoliopsida > Asterales > Asteraceae > Artemisia > Artemisia tridentata. The sequence goes on along the minus strand of CP139509.1, from coordinate 57,272,078 downwards.
TATAACCTCCAAGAAAATACTCTCCAGGTAGATTGATTTCCCCATACCAATTTAGCCTTGTCTCCATCCAATGCATTCATCAAGACTTGTAAATCTCCCCAAAGCAGTAGGCCAATCCCAGTAGGAGTATGAGATTGATAATGATTATCCACTATCTTATAAAGATGCTCCAAATCTTTTCTTTCAACCTTATTCAAGATCTCCCTCAGAAATGTAAAGAATTTGACTGTCCCATCAAGAGAAAACCAAACATTGACTTCACCTTCAGAAGTAGATCTAATCTCCCAATGAGCAATATGACCCCAAGAATGAACGGAATCACCCTCTGAATCACTTTCAGAATCAACCCTAATCAAATCATGATCATCCACTTCAGAAATATCCACAGAAGAAGAGTAGTGAGAATGACTCTTCTGCCTTGTCCTTAGACCATATTGAAGGATAGGAACAGAGGAAGATGGTTCAGCAGGAATAGAAACATTAGCAGCAGGAATATCAGCAGAAACAAGACCTTCTTGTGGTACCTCAGATGCATCTACATTATGACTTGGTGAAATGAATGTGGCTGTCTGAGAACCTTCAGCAGGAACAAAGAAGGATGCATCAGATAATGTCTCTCCAGACTTCATTTTCTTTGCAACATCAGATTCTAAAAATGAAGGCTCTCTTTTCTTCCTTTGTAAAATATCTGTCAGAACTGAAGAATTTATCCTTGCATAGGTATCAAGAAACAACTTTTGGATTGCAGCATCAGTCCAACCTTTGAAGTCACTTAGCTTGTAGTTAGCTTCATTCTTCAGATACACCTTCATAAAATTGACATTATCTCTGTTTGTAGGCATCTTAAATCCTGACTTTTGTCTTGCACTAATCCTTTGCATCAAGTCATTCCAAGTGGATGCACAATGTTTCTTTAAGATGAATGCCTTGAGCAGATCTGACCTTTCATCTGAATCCAACTCTGACATTTGAAGAACCATAAACCCATGAGCTCTAATAATCATGTCAGTAGCCAATAAGAATTCAACCTGCTCACTGAACTCTTCTGAAGTGGGATCTTCTGAACCAGTGTTATTCATAATCCCAGCAATATTCCTCTCATCAACAGACAATTTCCTTGCAAGCTCCTCATCTTGAGCAACCTGAGCTAGCCTAGCTTGTTCAGCAGCAATGTCTTGTGCTTGGATCTGTCTAGCTATCTCATCATCATTTTGAGTAACTTCAGAAGGAATAGTGTTACTTTCAGCAGCAATGAGTGGACTCTCAGCAGTATTATCAGGAACCTTAGACTCAGAAGAAATACTATCAACTTCAGCAGGAACACCAGAGACATCAGCAGCAATGGTCCTTGTTCCAGTGGAGACCTGAGCTTGAGTAGTGATAGTGTGCTCAGAAGTGGTAGGTACTTCAGTATTTGCACCATCAAGAGAAACAGCTGCTAGTACATTAAGCCCATCAAATATCATATCATCCTGATCTTCCTCAGACTCAGAAAGTATAACCCTTCTTTTCTTTTGCAACTGACTAGCCTCCAATGTGCTGATCCTTTCATTTAGTTCTTGGACAGTTCTACTAAAAGCTTCATTAGAATCCCTGAGCTCCTTTTCCAAATTCTCCACTTTCTCACTAAAAACCCTCTTTGTCTCTTTAAGTTCTGACTCCAATGCCTCAATTTTCTTCACAGATCTGTCAAGTAACTTGGACATAGAGGTGAGATCAACAGCATCCTCAGCTCCACCAGCAGGAATACCTGAGGTATTAGGAGCTTCATTGGATCTGGGTGGAGAAACATTAAATCCTTCCCCTGCATTGGTGTCATAACTAAACGGCTGCCTAGTAGGACTAGGAGTTGAAAGCCTTGAAGAAGAAGGTAAGTCCACAGAAGCTGTTGGCTGGACAACAGGTGTTTCAACTGTGATGGTCTGTTCATTGGGCTCATCAGGGTCAATAGATTCAGGTGTAGGTGTCACTGGTCTAGGTGATGGTGGTAAAGGGTCATCAGCAGCAACAGATGCAGAGGCATCAGCAGCAACCGAAGTCCCTTCATCAGCAGCATTGGATGCACTTGCATCATCTGCATTGGGTGATCGTGGGATACTGACATTATCAGCAGAATCAGGGTTGTCAGCAGGATTGGCATTTTGTAACATGGCAGGTAATAAAGGCAAATGTTGGCCTACAAAATTCATCTTCATCAGGGCAAACATTTTAGGAGTCAATCGATTAACTATCTTAGGGGATGTGTTAATGGTCTGTACACCTAAGATCATTTGTAGAAACCTAGGGTACATCAAAAATCTGTTTTTACCATTAGTGATATTCTCAGCCATTCCCTCAAAAATATATTTTGCCCAATTAAATATCCTACCCTGAGACAAACAAACAAGACCAGACGCAATAGGACTTGGACATTGATCCCAACCACCTGTCTTAACACTCATGCACTGTAGTAATGTATGAATCAGAAATCTCCATTGAGGAGACAACTTATTTTTCAAGAAAGTACAACTACCAGTGACAGGATAACCTATAGCAGCCATACCATCAGTAATATCTTGCCTTGAAAGATCATATTCCCCATGCTCCGCAGGAAATTGAAGCTGAACACGAATCAACTCCTCCGTAATGACGACCTCATTCTCATCAATTGTAGCAACGATGTCGTCCTCCCTTCCCACAATGTGTCTGACCTTAGCTGTTTCCCAAAACTGCTTAACCAACGAATCATACACCTTCACTGGACAATAAGTGAGTGCAAAGCGAATAGTCGACCCACGAAGAAACGTTAGCACCTCATCATAACCAACACTTTTTTAAGACGATTCCAAGTATGCAACCTTGTTATGATCATCCTTGTAGCAAAGATTTGACATTGGGTTGGATGAATGATCTAGGGTTCTTCTGAGAAAATTAGGGTTTGATAGGATTTTGAGAAATTGAGATGAGAGAAGTGCAATTTTAGGTTGGGTTTCTAAATATATCACTTTAAATTGCTGCAATTCTGCGCACGTAACTTTGACCAATCGACTTAAGGAGGTTTGACCAATCGGCAGCAACACTTGGTCAATCGGCAGCAATAAGAGGTTTGACCATTCGGCAGGAATGAGGTGGTTTGACCAAAGTCAACCTGCCGAACTTAGTCATTAAGAATAACTCATCCGTATTAAATTTCAATACCAACCACCAATAAATTTTCACTAATCTCCATATCATTATATAATCCTCAAATCACATTACTTCATTATCACAATCCAAACCAAACCAAAAATCTTCAAAATCATGAGTTCATCTAAAAATCCAGTAATTGAAATCTCATCAGATTCTTCCTCCTTAAGTGACCCAGGATGGAAAAACTACTTTCCCAAAACAGCATCATCCTCTCACAACAGAGGTAAGGCCAAGGTTGAGGAAGATTCATCTAATCCTCTTCCATCTACCCCTTCTTCATTTGAGTACTTTAGCTCTGATGATGAAAATTCATCAGAGTTGAAGTCCTTGGTTTATTTTCAGGGTGAATGGGATACTTTCCCTCCCAATTTTCCCATTACAGATGAGCTAAGGGAACAGATGAAGGCAACTGAGGCTCTGCTAACTGAAGAGATGGAAAGGACAACTGCAGCCTTCTATAAAGTACCGATACCAAAAGACAAGGCTAATCTTCAAGAAGGCTCTAGCCGTGAAAAACCTAACCCTCGAAGTCGAGACAATCGACAACGTGAAGGCCAAGATCCAAGACAAAGAAAGAATCCCATCAGATCAACTCCTAAGCCAAGCCAGCCAGCTCCACAATCAAGTAACCCTACTCCACAACCAAGCCATCCAACTGCAAGGACACGCTCCAGAACACATCAAAGGCAAACTACTTCAAGCACTGCAACTCCAGCCCCTGAACCAAGACAGCCACTTCCAGTGGTATTAGCCCTTCCAGTCCTCCATGTTTATGAAGAGATCTGTCGCCAGAGAGGAAGGAGGTTCATGCCTGATAATATGGGTAAGGGTAAAGGGAAGATGGAATAGGTGGTAGGGTTTAGATAGATTGATGTATGAAGGTTGGTATGATGTTTTGAATGATGTTGATAAGTAGCTTTTGAAACTTGTAACTGAATGTTCTTAAATTTCTCTTGATGAATGAAGATCACTGTCTTTAGTTTAAATTCCAAGCATTAAGATAAAGAAAACTGCAAAACAAAGTTAACTAACAAAAGACACTGAAAAACCTGCAAAACAAAATTAGAGAAACACAAGCATAATCATGAATGAAAAACAAGACAAAAATACAAGCATTAGCCACCCCTAAGGATAAAGACACCCTTCAAACCAGCAAACACAACTACAACAACATGAATAACCAAACAGGACAATTACCAAGGATACCATGGAGAATAAGCCATTCCCCCTCCAAAGATTTGATTAGAATAGGCATGCCTGAAATCCCTCTGAAAATATGAAGAGGTACCAGCAGGAATGGTTCCCTGAATATCAGCAGAAACAGAGGAACCAGCAGGAACAGGTCTATCAGCAGGAAAGGGAGCCCTATAAAAGTTCATTCCTGCTGCTTGTGGAACATATGGTGGTATTTGTTTAACATTTTTCCACAATGATCTGGTCTGTTGTTGCCCACCTTTCATTCTTTTCTCATGAAAATCACAATCTTTGATGAGATGATATTGACTACCACACACAAAACATGTCTTCTTCCTAACAGACTTGTTCTTACTACAACTTTTCTTAATGTAGACACCATTATCACTAGTGGAACTAGAGACACATTTGCTTTTAACAGAATTAATTGAGCTGTTATCTGAAAAGACTGATTTAGAAGCAGATTTATCATCAGTTGAACTTGAGGGCTTATGATATTTGGGTGTGGTTGATTTTTCACTTGAGTCACATGAAACAAAGTCTTTAGACTCTGCTTCTGAGGACTTGTCACTTGTAGAGCAAGAGACACAATCATTAGGTTCAGGTAAATCTTTTAACTTTTGACCATAAACCATTTGTGACTCATTTGAGTCAATGTCAGAGTCTGAATGAACAGGGACAGGCTTAAAGACTCCTCTGATAGGTGGAGGAACAACATTCATTCCTCCTTCTTTCACATACTTAACAGGTATTTGGTAGTCTACAGGTTCAGGGTTAAAAACACTGTACTCATTAGGGTCATAAAATTGATTTGGCCCTATCAGGTTACCATAACCTAAACCTCTTTTAGTTTTTGTAGACATAGAACTATCGACTAACTTGTTTAGGTTTTTAGATGAATCTTTCCATTTATCAAACCTAGCCAAGGCATTATCTAGTTTAGTTTGCAAATCCTGTTTCTCTAACACCACCTTAGCTTTTTGAGACTCAGTATATTTAAGTTCATTAGTGGTGTTTTTCAAGTCTCTCTCTAAAACCCTTATCTTTTCTTCATAAGCTAACTGATTATTTTGAAACCAAACTTTTTGTTTTTCTAATGTTTTAACTGCATTGTCATACGCTTGAACCTTAATAAAGTATTCATTATACTTAGATTTCATGTCATCGTATTCATTATTAAGAGTTGAGTATAATTCTTGACAAGCAGGATTACATCTTTGTACCTGAGATGGGAATCCCAACAGAGCATATTCTTCCATATTTTCTTTTGTTTCATAGGATTCATCTTTATCAGTCAGCATTTCCATAGACTTATTATGGAACAAACTCCTAATCTTCCTTGCACACATTTCAAATCTATCACCTGATAGCGACATTGTGAAAAGATTCAAGAGAGACACTTCAACAATGTTTCCTTCTTTATCAGAGATCCTCACCAGGCTCTGATACCACTTGTAGGATCGAGTACTTCGAGCTAGATTGAGCTTGGTTAAACAAGAACCTCTGTATGGAATACAAGTGTTTATGCGGAAACTAAACAACAAGTATAATAAAGAAGAAAGCTATAAAGGACAATGATCCTCTATGGATCAGACTATGAACTAAGAATTGTGTTATTGAATATTGTGTTCGTCAAAAGTGTATCAAACATATGGACGGGATGTTTCTTTTATAACAATAAAAAACCCTAACCCTAACCCGTCTTACAAGAAAACGTGTGAAGAGATAAACAACAATCTCTTCTAAAAATAAATCTAACAAACTTTCTAAACCTACGGATAACAAACAATAACTATCCGCAGCAATCAACCCTATCGGCAGAAACAAAACAATACTATCGGCAGGAACCAACCGCAGCAGCAATGCAACACTATCGGCAGGAACCAGCTTCACTATCGGCAGCAATGAGAAATTCCTTATTTCTCATATCCCAACAATCCTCCCATCACTGAGAAACTCTTATTTCCCAGAGATCCTAACATGTATTTTATGCATCTTTTAAACATATTAGTTTAATGTTTGGAACACAACTATTGGACAACAAGACTCAATATGGCATCTTCAACACAAGTGTGAATTATGATCCGATGCATATTATTTTTGTCTTGAGAGGACGTCATTATTTTCATAACAATCGAGTGTGATTGAGTATGTAGATTCAAGATAATATGTTTCATCATGTTTTGATGTTATCTTGAAACAAAACAAATAATGACTCCAATTTCATGTCCACACTCGAAAACTTGTCAATTAGATTCGATGATGATATCAATCATAATTTGAATAATGAATTGATATGTACTCGAAATCTTTCTTGACCCTCACGATCACTCCTTTTTAAAAAGAAAATAAAAATTTAAGGAGTGTGTTCCATTTATTCTAATACTAGTTGTATGTGTGAGGTTAATGACATATTAAGTTACTACTTTGATATTGTCATTTATTTTTATTTGAGAAAAACTATTTATATTATTAAGTATAATACTTTTAGTTTTTCGACACCTCATTAGTATAAAAATAATTATCTTAACTATTTTTATACAACATACGTAAAATACTAAATGTCTAAAACATTTTGTATGTGTGTTAGATCAATTCAAGTTTAATACATTTTCCTTTACTTAAGTACTAATGTATTAGATTGACCTTTTATCTTGTTTAGACAACCCATGGTCAAACAAGACAAAATGATGTAATGTTTTAAAGATCATGTTACGGATTTTATGAAAGTGTTAAGTGTTTTGGGGTGATATATTTTTTACACTTAAACCATTGGAAATATAATTGTGTAAAGACAATATCTCTCTACACACATGATCTACCAACTTAGTTTCTATTCCTAAGAAAGTTACTAAGCCATTTTAAGAACTTGCAACAAATGCAAGACAAATGGTTGATGCCTATATGCAATGCAAACTAATTACTTAATATAGTGCAAGTAATTTAGCATGAGCCTTATAAATGCATAAACCGAAAAACTATAATAAGCAAATAGCAATTTAGCTTAACACACAAAAATACTTATCGTCATTTTGTGTATTATGTATAACAATGTATACTAAGCTTGATTTTATTTGACAATGAATTTGTTTCCTCCCCATTTCAAAGATTTTTGATCAAGTTCAACACTTTGAAATCATGAATGCATCAATGTGTGATGTTCACTTTGTGATTTGACAAAAAATTTGTGCAATCGGCATGACCGGAAAAGACTCTTTGTTACGAATTAAAGACATCCGTAAATTTCACTTTACAATCACTTTCTAAAAATATTTTTAAGTGAAAGTAGACTCAATTACGTTTAAAACGATAGGTGGCACGACTCCTACGGACTTACGGTTGATTTTATACGAATTTTTGAAAATTACCGAATTCTGAAAAACAAATGAAGGTACCGTTAAATTTAGCGGTACCGTCCATATTTAATGGAGCCGTCCGTTATATTTAACGGTGACGTACGTCTGACATCAGTTTTTGAACAAAACTAACTTTTATCAATTTAAGAAAACCTTCAAGCTAGTATGACAACATATACTTAACAACAAAACTTGTAAGTATTAAGTAACTAAATACTTTTCATATTTTTATCACCTTCATGGGTAATTTGATACATGGATCGTACTCAATTTTGAAAATCATTTGATTAAAAATTTGAGCGACGTGGCTCTGCTACCAATTGTGGAAACCGTAGAGGGGGGGGGGGGTGAATACGTTTCCATTTAAAAACTTAAAACCTTTTGTATCAAACACCCAATCAAGTGTGAAGTAATATGAAAAGTGTCAACAATGATCACATATCATCTAGGGATGAATAAATTAAACTACAACACAAGCACAATCAACCATGACACATACATAATCAACATAACATAAGCAACTAGCCACACAAGCATAAACGCAATGCAAATATAAATATAAAGCGATAAAGAATAAAATGAAAGTAAAGAGATAAGTAAGAAGGCGCAAACCGGACACGATGATTTATAGTGGTTCGGTCACGAAGCTCCTCTTCGCCCTACTCCACTCCCCGAGTACCCAACTCGAGAGTTACTTCACTAATCAACAAACTCCCTTTAGGCGGAGAAAACCGTACACGTCGCTTAACTTGTTTTCCGACACTAAGCTAGATGTCGAGTGCTAATCTTAGCTAGCACCAATCTACCACGATCTACCCGATCTACACCGTACACGTCGCTTATCCTATTTCCGACACTAAGCTAGATGTCGAGTGCTAATCTTAGCTAGCACCAATCTACCACGATCTACCCTTGATCCACATGATCAATCACACAAGCCCAATGGCTTCAAGAGATCTTCACTATCTCTACAAGATCACACTTGATCTTGACTCACTCTCTCTCACAAAGGTAAAATGATCTTGATGTATGCTATGATACAATCAAGAGTGTAACAAATGTTACAAGACCTAACAACTATAACTCTTGTATCTTCTTGGATACCTTGAGTTCTTCTCTTGCAAATGAAGAGGAATGATAACACTTTGTATCTACTTGGATACTTTGTGTTCTTCTCTTGCTAATCAAGAGGGATGACAACACTTTGTATCTTCTTGGATACTTTGTGTTCTTCTCTTGCTAATCAAGAGGAATGAAGAGGATCACTTGAGTGGATGATTGGATCACTCTTAAACAACCTAAGACTCTCCAAATGATCAAAGAAAGTTTTCTAAGTGAGGAGGGATTAGACCAGAGAAAAAGGACTGGAAAAATCAAGTTGGAAGTGTGGAATGGTCCACTATTTATAGGCAAGGGAAAATCTGACCGTTACAGACCTACGGCTCCACTAAATACCCGACGGCTCCACTAAATTTAGTGGAGCCATCCATACTTAACGGTGTCGTGGACGCTCCCTTTTTTGTCTTTAGTGGGGAAGGTTTATTTGGGGAAGTTGGAGCTGTTTTGGGGGGAAAAATGACTGTTGGGAGTTTTCAAATTTATTTTTCAAAATAAAACATTTCTTTTTAATTCAAAAATAATTTGTAAAATATATTTTTGAAAAAAATGTTTTGTCACATTAAAAATGTGAAGTTTAGAAAAATATAATCCTTTGATCATTTGTCAAGTGGTAGATTTGTTTGTCCATACCTTGAGTGATTTATGTTGGGATGGAAATCTACGACTTCTTTGAAGCATACTTGAGACGTCGGGAGGTGTTGATGAAGTATGTATTGATGATTTGTGTTTACAAGTAACTTGCACATTTTACGTTATGTATTACAAGTTACATGTTTGTCATCATTAAAACCGAAGAAACCGTTTAGTTTAAATATCGTAATATTTGCACTAACACGTATCTTGAAGCCATTGTTGCCACTTGCCACAGTCTAGTGAGACATTGAGTTGTAACACGAAAGTAGTAATAAAAGATGGTGAACGGGAACCGACCAAAAACCCGGACCGCTTGACCCCTTCATACTCGATTCATTAGGGTTGGGGATGGATGGAACCAATCAGAAGTGAAAATCGCGCAAGCGAAGCCGGGAAACGGACCGCAGCGTAACAACAACGAGAATCACAAGGCCGGTCAACAAGGAAGAACCTGGCAGAGTGTCCTGCTTCCATCTTTGAGCTCAGAGGTTACGATCGTCTCCTCATTAGGCTATTTTTTGAAAAGCCTCCAGGACAAGGAGGCGGCGATCAACCATCCACTCTCAAGATTCATATTGATCAATTGATCTTCGCGTCCTGCCAGTTCACTAAGTAGACTCACTCTACCCAGGGGCAACAAAGGCTGAAACTCTTCCTGCCAAAAACAAGGGACCCACTTCTCATCCTGATCGTACTCGGATAGAGATGATAGTCTTCCTCTGATGTCTCCAAGCCGGCCATAATAGAATCGATAGGCGAAGCAGCCAATAGCAGTGTGTTCTCGCCTATCGGGAACTTAGTGGCGTGATCATCTTTCACATTCACTGTTGGTTTCTTTAAATCAGTTCCCAGCAGGGTGAAGATAATCAATGGTATCAGATATCACTTGAAATCGTGTTATCACTTTTCAATAGAAACTATTCGACCCTATGCCTCGAACTAGAACCCATGTAAAAGAACTCGACATCTAGCTTAGTGTCAGAAAAAGTATAAGCGACGACGGGAGTGGTTATACCAATGTAAAAGAACTCGACATCTAGCTTAGTGTCGGATATTGTATAGGCGACGTCAGGTTGGTTCTACCTCGAACTAGAACCCGGTATTTAGCTTTGTACCAGAAAAAGTGTAAGCGACGATTGTAAGGTTTTCTCCGCCGAGAAGGGAGCTTGTCGATCTAGTGAAGTAACTCTCGAGTTGGGTTCTTCGCTTCCGGTTCTTCGGAAGAATCAAGTGACTTCTCCCTTCTTCATTGATCTGGGGGGAAAAAGGAACCGTCTACCAGTTGGGAAGCGACGATTGTAAGGTTTTCTCCGCCGAGAAGGGAGCTTGTTGATCTAGTGAAGTAACTCTCGAGTTGGGTACTCGGGGAGTTGAGTAGGGCGGAGAGGAGCTCCGTGACCGAACCACTATAAATCATCGTGTTCGGTTTGCGTTTTCTTTTACTTACATCTTTACTTTTATGTTTGCATTATATGATTGCTTGTGTTGTGATTTGTTGATAATACTTGTGTGACAACATGCTTTAGTTTATGCTAGTCATAAACTACAATTGACATCATTCATATTAGAACAAGCTAAAATTGGAAATTTAATACAACAAGTTTTAAGATTTTAAAACGGGAACGTATTCACCCCCCCCCCCTCTACGTTTTCACAGAACCATCTAACAATACATCAGAACCATCACCTATACCTCCACACACAACCACCATTTCTCAGACAATCTACCAGACAAACCTTTATCCCTCTCAAATATAAAGATTTCCATTACAAGCTCCCCAAAACCAAACACACAATCAACTCAATGATTAAGTACCATGTCACCAAATACATTAATTACAATAACATTTCATCTCCCAAATAGAGACACCTCATTAATACAATTAACATAACTGTGGAACCACGTTCTTATACCCAAGCTGTAAAAGATTCTAGGTGGATAGATGTTATGTCTAAAGAATTGCAGGCGCTGGAAGCAAACAAGACCTGGACTGTCACATCATTGCCAGCAGACAAGATAGCCATTGGTTGCAAGTTGATCTTAAGATCAAGTACAGGTCTGATGGTACTATAGAGAAGTTCAAGGCAAGGCTAGTAGCAAAAGGGTTCGTACAAAAGGAATGCATAGATTATACTGAGACTTTTGCCCCTATTGCTAAAATGGTTACAGTGAGGACATTCTTGGCCATTGTTGTTCATCACAACTGGCATATTGCACAACTTGATATCAACAATGTTTTCCTACATGGTGATCTAAATGAAGAAGTTTACATGACCCTTCCTCAAGGCTACAAACCAAACATTTCAGTTCCTCATCCTGTCTGCAAATTGAAAAAATCTTTATATGGTTTGAATCAGGCTAATAGGCAATGGTTCACTAAGCTCACCACATTTCTACTTAATCTTGGCTTTTAGCAGAGCTATGCAGACACATCTTTACTCACTTACAAGAAGGATGGTGATTTTCTAGCCCTAGTAATCTATGCTGATGACATTCTCTTGGCAAGCAACAACAATACTCTCATCATTCAAGTCAAACAACAATTGGATTCTATGTTCAACATCAAAGATTTGGGCAATCTCAATTATTACATTGGCATAGAATTTCTCAGAAACAACAAAGGGATCACCATGACACAGAGGAAGTATGCTCTTGAACTTCTACAAACTGCTGGCATCTTGGATCTCAAACCATCTCATATTCCAGTTGACCCTCTCATCAAGCTTAATGATAAAGATGTTGATCCACTCCCAGATGCTTCCCTTTACAGAACTCTTGTTGGAAAACTCCTCTACTTAACCATAACTAGACTTGACCTCTCCTATGCTGCTCACATTCTCAGTCAATTCAGTCATGCCCAAGGACCCCACACTTTGATGCTCTGATTAAGGTCCTAAGGTACATCAAACTATGCCCTGGTCAAGGATTACACTTCCCAAGTCACTCTCCTCTACAACTCAAGGCATATTGTGATAGTAACTGGGCAAGTTTCCCTGTCACAAGGAGGTCAGTCACTGGTTTTTGCATCTTCCTAGGCCCATGCCTCATCTCTTGGCAATCCAAAAAGCATACTATAGTATCCAGAAGTTCAACTGAGGCAGAATACAGGGCTCTAGCTGATTGTACTTGTGAGATCACCGGGTTACAAAGTCTTTTAATGGATCTTCAAGTATCTATTACCAAACCAGTTCCTATCATGTGTGACAATCAATCTTCTACTGCTTTAGCTTCTAACCCTGTTCAACATGCTAGAACCAAGCATATAGAAATTGATTGCCACTTTGTGTGAGACAAAATCAAGGCTGGTATAATCTATCCTACTTTCATCTCTACCAATGCTCAGGCTGTAGATGTTCTTACTAAAGGGTTGAGTAGATCCCCCTTCCAAGCTTGCATTTCCAAGTTTGGCATGTGTGATCCATACACACTGCCAACTTGCAGGGGGGGGGGGGGGTATTGGACATACAGTCAACTCAGTTACACTCTCTGCTCATTCCCAACATCACAAGAAGTGTTTACAGAGTTGTGAAGCCATGTAATCATGTTGTATATAGCTTACTATTAGTTTGTATATAGTTTAGTAACTTCTGTATATAGTTTACTCTTACTTTGTAGCTTGGTCAACGCGGGTCAAACAAAAGAGTTAGTCTAACGGTTTATCCCGCCATTTCTCATTTACTTGTAATCAGTATATATAGACCTTAATGTGTAATGAAGAACAAAAACACAAAATTTACAGCGACATTGAGAGATGAGAGATAAAGCTAAATGGAAGGGATTTTACTTTGTGATAGCAGCGGCTCATGATGTACAACCGCCATCTAGATTTTGATAATGGAGATTAAGAGGGTTTAACGGGGTGGCATAAAAGCAGCGGCTCATGGCGGCCGACTAGGTTTTGGATCATACCCGCACTAATATCATGTTAATCATTGAAAATTCCGTAGAAAGAGAATAAAAATAAAAAGTTTGCAAATCTATTCAGCTAGTGCCACGTGTCCCCCACCCACTCCCTCATTTTTTTTCTTATTAAATTCGGTTAGGGGGCATTTTTGTCATTTTAACCCATTTTTTTAATTTCACCCCAAATTTTAAACGTAAATATCTTTTAAACGACAAACTTTTACGGAAAACCGATTTCACCGTAATTTTTAAATTTTAATCCTCTTTAATTTGGTATAAATCTTGGTAAATATTTTGAACTTTTATTTTTTACATATAAAATGGTTCTTGATTTTCTTTATTTTTTTGGCATTTTTTGCCTATTTTTTACCCTCATAAATGTCGAATCGTGAATAACTTAAAACATGAAAGTTATAGATTTTTGTTCACTCTTTACACAGGTTTTTGAATCACTCAAATCCGATGTCATATGAGTAAGATATCACACATTAAAGATGGTGTTTTACTCATATTTGTTGCACACAAGGTGTTTGATGAAATGTCTAACTTAGATTTTTAGTGTTAAAATTGAGCTAAATGCACTAATTTTTGTCCCATAACGCATCATTAATCATTTTATTAATGTAAGACTCAAAAAGTGTTATTTTTTAGTAGTTAATGTTTTTAGAAAAATGTACGTATTATGTTTTATTGCGTTTTTTACCATAAATTTGACCAATATTAAATTCGAATTAGAAAAATTGTAAAACATAAAATTATAGATTTTAGGTCAATCTTTACTTATGTTTTTTATTCACTCAAAATCTGATGTCATATAAGTGAGATATAACATGTTAAAGATCACGTTTTGTTCATCAGTTACTCTGTTATCAATTTTTATTCATGAACATTAGTTCATCAATACATCAGTTAAGGATTTAGGGTTTTGGGTGTTGGGTTTAGGGTTTAGTTCATCAGTTAAGTAATTGAGGAGAACAGTAACAATTAGATGATAAAAAATAAAATAAAACAGGACAATAACTGATGAACCAAAAAGATAACACAGGACAATGATGAAGCAAAAACAACTAATGTTCATCAACTAAAAAGGCATAAACTAACTGATGTACCTTTAACATATGATAACACAAATAAAATAACTGACGAACCTATGATAAGATAATAGCTAAAATAAATAAACTGATGAAACTATGATAATATAATAGCTAAAAGTCAATAACTGATGAACCAAAAACAACTAATGTTCATCAACTAAAAAAGCATAAACTAACTAATGAACCTATAACGTATGATAACACAAATAAACTAACTGATTAATCTATAATAACATAATAGCTAAAATAAACAAACTAATGAACCTATGATAACATAATAGCTAAAAGTCCTGATAAAAATAAAAAAAAAAAAAAAAAAAAAAAAAAAAAAAAAAAAAAAAAAGCATAAGTTAACTGATGAACATATGATAACAGAATAGCTAAAAGTCAATAACTGATGAAGTAAACAAATTTGTTTCATCAATTGATAAACTGATAAACTATATAAATGATCATCAATTGATAACTGATTGTTGATGAACCGATAAACTAAACAAAAACTGATGAACTAAACCCTAAACCCAATACCTAAAACCCTAAATCCTAAACTAATGTTCATGAATAAAAATTGATAGACCAAAGTAACTGGTGAACAAAATGTCATTTATAACGTGTGATATCTCACTCACTTTGCTCACTCCTGGGTCAGTGTATATGTCACTCCCCTTGACTTGGTAATTTCGTTGAAATTTCCATCTCATCTCTTCCTTTCGTCTATTTCATTGATGTTGAGTCTCAAAAAAGAGATTTTTTAAAAATGACACAAATATTAAGAACTAATGGAGTTTAAGACTCAAAGAATACCACTTTAATTATCTTCTCTATCTTTAGATCTAAGAATCTATTCTTGCATTAAACTGTTATCCATAATTCCTAGAAGCATGTACTTTTCCACTGCTCTTATATTTATCCTTATAGTATTAGATATTCTTGTTTATTATTTGCAGAAACAACAGGATGAAGATGATGGTGAGCAGAGGATATCAACCCGGTCACCGTCGTTAGACCAACAATTTGTACACGAAGCAGACCATGAGGAGAGTAGTTCATCATGCTCATTATTGTCACTTAATAAACAGTGTCGAGTTTTTTCACTTGCTGAAATCAAATTGGCAACACATGACTTTGATGATGCACTTGTCATTGGTAAGGGCGGATTTGGTAAGGTATACAAAGGTAGATTTGACTTTTGGGCAGAAATTGATGTTGCAATCAAGAGGTCGAATATTGATTCCTGTCAAGGTGCAACTGAGTTTTGGGCAGAGATTGAATTGCTTTCCAAGTTTCGCCATAGTCATATTGTCTCTTTGTTAGGGTATTGTGTAGAATCTGGTACACGAGAGATGATCCTTGTTTACGAGTACATGCCCAATGGAAGTCTTGATGATCACTTGCACAAGAAAAGAGCTAATGGAAGTAATTATTGTGGTTTGACATGGGTTCAGAGGCTCAATATTTGCATAGGTGCTGCTCGTGGTTTGGACTATCTCCATACAGGTACGGGGGTTGAAAATAGAGTCATACACCGTGATGTCAAGAGCTCAAACATCTTGCTAGATGAGAAATTGGCAGCTAAAATTTCAGACTTTGGCATCTCCAGAATTGGCCCAGCGTATCAGTCAGGCTCTACCACTAATGTTTATACTCGTCAAATCATAGGCACATTTGGGTACATGGATGCTGAGTATTTCTCAACTCACAGACTGACAAGAAAGTCTGATGTATATGCATTCGGTGTTGTCTTGCTGGAAGTGTTGTGTGGTAGGCCCGCTCTGGACTTTACATTGGAAGAACGGCAACACAGCCTAGCTGGATGGGCCAAAGACTGTATCAAAGAAGGTAACATTGATCAGATTATTGATCCCTGTTTGAGAGGAGTTGAAGGTAAATGTCTGAAGGAATTTGGACAAATTTCATATGAATGTCTACTCACTTGTTCTAAGGATCGGCCCACAATGACTAAAGTGCTGTCTAGGCTTGAGTTTGTGTTATCATGGACATTGCGAAGTCAGCAGAGTGACGGTGATCACAAAAACATCGGAAGAACCACATTTATTGAGAAGGCGTGGTTATTGTTTTCAACCAAAGCGGCGAGTAAGTTTTAACCATTATGTACTATTTGGGAGAACATAAGTTTAGATGGCCAATAGGAATTGGAGATTAGTTTGACAAATTCTTTACATGATGGCTAGTGGTTAAAGAAGAGGCATATCACACATGTTATGTTTAAAAGGCTATTTGCCATAATTAGCTGGTAAACTATAAGGGTATTTCGTGAAGTATAATTGTAACAGTGGATTTTGTGATGGCCACTGGTTTGGGTAGGAGATGGAAAGGAGATCTGATTCCTCGTTATTTCCTGTCTTATGTTTGGAGACTCCTAATCTCATGTTACTTGCTTTCTTCACTTAATTACACTGCATATTTTTTACTTCAATGTTTGAAATATTTACTCTCATGTAACAGTCCCTATGAGTTCAGATACAAAGAAACTTGGACAAGGCAATGGAAAAAAGAAAGACATCAGGATGGAAAAACAGGCCACCACAGTGGCCATCACAATATCCACGGTGGCACCTAGTGATGGCGTTGCAACTGCTTCTCTAGAGTTGGTGCCACCTATTGGGCAGACAATATTACCACTCTTGAAGATGTTCAAATTTTCCGAGCTACAGAGGGCCACAAGGAATTTCCGACCGGATAGGATCCTTGGAAATGGTGGATTTGGGACGGTATATAAAGGGTGGGTGGATACTGTAACCTACAGCCCACGGAAGGCTGGTGTTGGGCTTGCCGTGGCCATCAAGAAATCATATCCCGACAGTTTTGATCAAGGTCTCATAGAGTGGCAGGTTTGCACTTTTTTTTTCTGTCTGTTGCTGTCTTTAGTTTCTGCCATCTATGTATTTTTTTCATCCTCTTGCAATTTTATATTTTGCTGTTTGATTATGTATGTTGCAAAACCCATGTCTGTTAAACGGGTCATTGTACTTGTACCATCTTTATTATTGACACTGCATACTCAATCAGTGATTTTCATGATAAACGAAGACATGTCTTATATACGATGATGTGTTAATTAAGCCGTTATACATCAGACTTGCAACTTGGAAGGGAGCTACATTTTACCATGACCCTTAAAGTTTGTTGACCTTAATTTGTTCCTTTGTAGTCGTTTGTTATTTTCGAATTAGCAGTTGGTTGTACATTAGTGAACTGTACATTCTTTGTGAAACCTCATTACATATATAACCTTGTTGAAAGGTTTGCACCAAAAAACATAACTCTTTCATTTGATAATTCATACGGATATAAAGTACACATTTGGACGATTGATCAAGTCACCAAGACGATGACAACCATAGTGAACCCGTAAGTAAATAAATAAAAGGACCCCAATCTATACATGATATATTTACCTTCCTTTAGTTGGACCATATACAGATTCATCTTATTTCATGTTATGATATAGTATCAATTTTAGTGGGCTAAAGTGTAATTAGTCTATGTATAGGGATTTAATTGTACTTAGTTAATTAGAGTTAGGATCAGACTTAAACTAGGATTGCTTGGAGTACAAGGCAAGCAAGATACTACGGAATCCTAATTCCATAGGGATTGTACCCCCTCATCTCTATATATCGTGACTTAAACATTATACCAAAAGTATTTTGAGGAGATCCTTCAAGGAGTCTTGTCATCACTCACCGACTCCATCATCTTGGTCGTGGTTCTTATCTTCTTTCTCTGAGAACCGCCTCTGGTTGTGATGAGTCTTTTTTTAAGACTCTGAAGAACATCTTTAAGATGACTCCCTTAATGCTTTCTTACATTTAGGGACTTGTTGTATACTTAGGATGTTTTTCATTCAAATCCTATACAAAGATCATAGGGAACTAAATTTATCCAACACTAACTTGGATTTATACTAAGGTACAATGCTTGATTAACAAGGTTGTCCCTGGTTCGAGGTTCCAGCATTGGATGAAGATGTTGAGTATAGGTATTGACTAAGAATTACTACTAAGGTGGAAATTGTTATGATATAGTATCAATTCTTAGTGGGCTAAAGTGTAATTAGTCTATTTTTAGGGATTTAATTGTACTAAGTTAAAGAGAGTTAGGGTTAGACTTAAACTAGGATTTCTTGGTGTGCAGGGCAAGCAAGATACTATGGAATCCTAATTTCCATAGGGATTATACTCCTCATCTCTATAAATAGAGGTAAGTGGGGATGCTAGTTAATTCATTCTTCTTGTCTCGATGTAAGCCTATATTGGTTATTAATAATGGGGGCTCGAGGGTATATATCGTGTGCATATTATTTCTTTATTTTGTCGATTATCATATGATATTGAGGTGTCTACTTTTCTTGTGAACTCTTTGATCAATTTCGCGCTAAGCTTTCAGGTTTGTTGGAGGTTTTATCCAACATTTCATATATGCTTAATTTAACACCCTGAGATTAATATGTTACAATGTCAAAAATCTAGTCCCTCAAGCATGCTTGGCTCAGTTAATGGGATTTAGTGAGAAGTGTCAACTGTTTTATATCAAATAAACTGACAATTGACCTCAATTACTTTAGCATGCATGCTGGTGAAATTTTTGGTTTTCGGGTTTATACATGTAGACTTTATCGTCACAGAATATTTCCAACAAACCGAATTAGTAATCATCAACTTCTGTGTCAAGTGTCATATATGCAAGTCCGCAGACAAACACTATATCCACTAAGTAGCCCTATGTTTCTTCTTTACTTTTTATGATAGGGAGATCTCCTATGTAGATAGAATACCTAGGCCCATGGCTGTATCAGCTCATCGCACTTGAAGAGAAAACAATGATATAAACTGATGACTAGCTGTTAGACTTATTGACCCTGAGATTGTACTAGGACCATAGAGGTTATTGCGTTATTTTTTCCTTTTTGAGATGGCAGTTTTAGAGAGTATTCAAAAACTTCAAGTTGCAAGGGCGTTCAAATTGTCTCTAGTAAAGTATAAAATAATCCCTAAAAGGATCTGAACTAAAATAAACAAGTAATATTAGCACTCCCCTCAACTTGGATCATTCATGTAAGCTAACTTGTTATCTATAGGGTTTATCTGGGGTCCTTGTAGTGATTTTGTCAGCATATCTGCAACATGAATATAATGAACCTAAAAGTGGCAAGTTTATCTAGTCACTAGCCTACTAGCACAAAGGGAAGGAAAAACTAAGTTGTTTGTTAATTTTATGTGTGTTGTGAATGTGACAGACAGAAGTGAATTTCTTGGAAAAGTTAGCCACCCAAATATTGTTAAACTCTTGGGACATTGCCAGGAAAATAAGAACCTCCTTCTCGTTTATGAGTTTATGCAAAAAGGAAGCTTAGAAAACCATCTCTTCAAAAGTGAGCATCTATTTCTACATGCACATATATGAAAATATTCTTAACTTTTAAATATTCTAAACCATATATATATTTTTAATTATATTTTCAGAAGTAGCAAAACCACTTCCGTGGAATACTAGGATCAAAATAGCCATGGGAGCAGCTCAAGGCCTCGCTTTCTTGCACTCTACAGAAAACAATATCATTTTCAGGACATGATCCTCTTATATTATGTTGGATATGGCAAGTAAAAAGTATTTATTTACTTTAGAACTAGAGAGGTGTATATGATTATGGTTGCCACTTCACCTATAAAATTTGTGTCATTATGATGTTGAGTTTTATATTTTAGCTTAAATGTTTGTCATATTAATTTGTGTTTCAGGATTTTAATGCAAAGCTATCAGACTTTGGACTGTAAGAGTAGATCCGGTCAATGGAGAGTCTCATGTCACAACACGTGTGATGGGCACCTATGGTTTGCAGCTCCTGAGTACATTGCCACTGGTCCGTTCTCTTATTATCTGATGCTATCGAACATATATGCTAACTAGAGGTGGTATAATATCATGGCGGGTTGCGCGGTCAATGAGTTACTTTTGTAGGGGTTTTGGGTTGACCCACATATACTTTTTTGTTAAATATTCTTTTGAAGTATTATACTTAATTAATGTGCTACATATATTTTTAAAATATTTTAAGTATAAATATAAATCCCTTTATTAGATAGATACATTAAATATTTTTGTTAAAATCGCCAGAGTGTATTCAAATACATAAAACCATATAAATCCCTTTATTAGATAGATACATTAATAAAATATTTTCTGACCCACATACACTCTTTATTATAGGTAACTTGTATGTGAAGAGCGACGTTTATGATTTTGGAGTTGTGATGCTGGAGATGATAACAGGGTTACGAGCTGTTGACGTAATCGACATGCGACGAAGCGTAAGTTGGTGGATTTGGCTAGACCTTTTTTAAGTGATGAAAAGAGATTAGAAAGAATTATGGACCCACGACTGGATCAAGATTACCCTTTAAACGGTGCTATAAAGTTGCTGGGCTCATTCTAAGTTGTCTTGAAACGGAACCCCACAATCGGCCTTCCATGCAGGAAGTTGTGTCAATTTTACAAGTCATCAGTGCAATTAAGATGATCTAGAGGCAGTCAAATGCTAACATCATATCAGCCTCTCGATAACTGGTTCTCATTAAAACCATAGTGTCTCCCTCCTAATACAAAGCAAGGTAGAGGAGCTTTATCCACCAGCAGTTGTCTAGTCATGTAATTATGTCATTTTACTTGTAATCCAAGTGTTCACTCTCACTATCAATGTCTAGTCCAAATGAACATCAAGCAGTCCTTGTTCAGTCCAGTATCCAAGAGTATATATGAACAATTTTCAGAATGAATTGAAGCTTTACGAATAAAATATATTTCAATGGAGTTTACCAACTACGTACTGTTGCCAAAGTAATGGATATAGGTCAACAAATTGTCAAATTTTAAGGGTCGTCAGATGAAATAACTGCCACCAGCAATACAGAA
The DNA here is from genome assembly GCA_021014915.2 of Artemisia tridentata subsp. tridentata. Taxonomy (NCBI): domain Eukaryota; kingdom Viridiplantae; phylum Streptophyta; class Magnoliopsida; order Asterales; family Asteraceae; genus Artemisia; species Artemisia tridentata. The sequence continues at coordinate 57,250,677 of CP139509.1, read as the reverse complement.
CATAACAATAATGTATTGGCCATAGTAAAGAAAGTACAATTAAGAACATATATGCATTATTACACACTACACATATAAAGAAAGTACAATACAGAAAATGTTTATGAACCGTATAATAGCCAGATATGATTATGTTAGTAGAACCGGATGATAGCCGAATATGAGTACGTTAGTAGAACCGAAGTTAGCAATATATTTGTTAGTACGAACCAATATAAGCGGGTAAGATAGTTTATCAACGGATATAGTCGGATATGATATGTTATAAACGATATAGCCAATACGATTATTTAGTAGAACCAGAGTTTGCTGTAGATTATATTCTTAGACGATTATAATCGGATAAAGTGTGTTTGGCAATAAGTGCTGTTGTGCTGGTGTGAAAAAGTTAAAAATGTACTTTTTTTTCAGTAGTGTTTGCAACTTAGCTCGTATTGTAGATTAAAATTGTAAATGCGTATTGGACATACAAATAACAAACAATATGAAGATAGTAATAAATATTGATATAATCATAAATATGTAGCATTGCATGAAATCCATGTAAAATACAAACAACTTAAGTGAGTAAATTATCATCCACGATGGCCATTCTATATTAAGTAGCAATATCGTTACGTATCTGCTTCAATCTCGTTGATGCTCCTTAGAATGTTTTCATTGTTCGTTCATGAGTATGACATGGAGTTCGTCTCGTGGTATATAATCGGATTGTCTTCCATCACTGAAACATCATGTTTTCGTAGTGTACATGTATTATGTAAAAATGTAGCGATTACATAATTGAATTTGCACGAGTTTACTTCCACCAAGTATTTCCATCGTTTCTTAAGACTCCAGATGATCATTCAATATAACTCGTAAGATGATGCTTGGTGAAAGCTTCTTGCATTTTGGGTTTGTGCTCATATTCAAACTCAGATTGATGGTATTTTCTTGGAATATGGAACAAGATATCAGTTACTATCGGGATATCCTTATCACAAATAGTATTACCTGGTAAAATAGTTAAAACTAAAATAAGTAATTTACAGTAATTAGAAATAATACTAAATAATATATTAGTTACCATCTAGGTGTTTAGGAAAGTTCATTAAAGGTGTGTTGATAGCGTGAAAAAAAATCTCGTGTTTTCATGTGTAATCCTTCCATTCCCACAGATATAAAAGTAAAACATCAAATTAATTTGCCATTACGTGAAAGTAGACCCTTTTCTACCTCTATGGGTACTTGTTGATTTCGGGATACATGCTCCTATGTGAATACCATACTATACATCCAATACAATCCTAAATCAAATGAAATAGTTTAAGTCTTAATACGTTGATATTAAAATTATATTAAAAAACAACAATTTTGTACCTTAAATATGGCAATGTATCTTGATCATTCATAATTTGCGTGGTATGAACTAAAAATGACGGATCTTTAGCCTTCTATGTCATGTGCTAGTCCTTGGAAACCCTTGTCTCTAACGGTATTGCTCTAGAACTTCATGAAATCTCTATAATGTCTCAACTAGCGTTGAAACGCTACCCCAACATCCCTATTTGAAACACCTACTGCAAGGAAATAGAAAATACCCAAATTTTTCAACAACTGACATTTTATCACTCACTTAGTACCATATTTGACTCTAGTTTCACATAGATTAATGAATACGGTTGGACATTCTAAATGCATTAACACATCGATAGATTACCAGTCAAAACTATTCACCCAACTTCACCGTTGCAGGTGATGTCCATACATGGTTGCTTTGGGTACTTATATTTATAATAGTACGCGCAACAGAGAACTTGTAGAATATGAAGAAATAGCAATGTACAAATGTATTTTCTTTTCTTTTCTTCTTTCATATCCATAGTAAACCTATCTAACATTAGAAAGCATAAATATATATGTAACATATGAATGCGTTGACGAGAACTAAGAAAACAATATAATAGAAAACTTCAACTAACATACAATTATTCAAATTTAAAAGGCAAACTTAAAATACCTAAATACCAAACGCGAATGAGATAAGTAAAGACATGTGATCTATTACTTGATACAACGTTATTTTCCTAATTATTGTTGATTTTAGCAAGCTAACCTACAGCATCAGCTGGAGAAATCAAGAAAGAATCTTTTAGACAGATCCTAAGTACAGTCATCCAAAGCCACAAATCATCAATCTGTAGTATTTTTGCTCGACCATGGGTTATCACATTATTACGACTCAACATTTGTTTTACTAATTCATTAGTATTCCGATCTAACAATTGTAGAGCACGCTGTTGGTAGCATTTTGTTCACTCATTAGTTTTTGAACATATCAGTACAGCACTCTCTCACTACGCTTCATTTTAGTAGTTTGGCACTATTTTTAGTATTCTTTTTAGGTAGTTTAGATCCCCAAAGTTGGTTCAAATGTCGAGACAGTTGTTCACTTCAACCCGCCCATGAAACTGAAAAAAGGGTTTATTATCGCACTAGATTACTGGGCCATCTCCCCTCTAGAGCATCATCCTCACCCTCAAATTGGCATTTACGAGTCATTAGAAGTACTTGGGATTAATCATGACGGGCCACAAAATACTTGCACTAATTGAGGGTCCACAACTTTACCCCTGAAGCAATTTATCCCCAAATAATTTGGTACCATACCTCAAGTTCTAAAGAGTTGTTTCTTGCGTTCTATAAATTTTTCGTTTTCCTGCACATATATAGCTAACTTTAGATTTCTTAATATACAATATTTTTAAAAATAAGGAAAAATAATATAGCGTGGTAAACCATAGCGTACCATCCTTTTTTTCTCCCACCATTCATCGAACAATGGAAGGTCCCGTACTTGAATTCACCTAAACCAGTTGCCCATTTTTCAATGATCAAAGTTGTAGTCTTTCCGCTGATCATCGTAACTTATTCTTAAGAACCAGAGCTATATACCTTTGTGTTCAAAATTTTCTCGAAGTCGATTGAATTTCATTCAATTGAGTAGAGTTCGGCCATGATTCATAAGTAATTGTTTAGTATCCACACAAGATTAGAACTGTTTCATCCGTACCACTTAAATTTTCCTTTTTTTTGCGTCACATCTTTTGTGCACCAATATATTTCTTTCGTAACTCTTTACTAGATGCATTATAAATGAGATTCAAAACCACAATAACGTTCTGAATTGTACTGCTCAAATGGATTACGGTTCTAATACATGAGTGATATCTAGTACTTGTGATATAAGAATGGTCAAGTTTCGAATGTAGAATAATGCTTGGATAGCATGTCATTTGTTATAGCATGACATCTAAAGTAAAAGTCAACTGCATCTCAAGTGACGCATGACACTTTCTTGGGCATACAAAGGTAAGCAAGTAAACTTTCATCAGGATTCACAAGTCAAACAACATCAGTAAAGTCTTGATCGAGTGATATCACCTCCCAATCTAAGCCATATTTCCTGAATTGCTATCAAACCCCCAATCACTTACCTTTCAGTGAATCGTCACCAAAGTATAGAGGTGATGTAACATCAGGTAACTATAATGCAACTGAGACAGAAATGTCCTATGACAAGAAAGTTTATATTCAACTAATGAAATAGAATATGCTAACTAGTCTCATGTAATTATAATGCAAGCAAGAATGCTTTGTATACTCTGATCTGTCTAACTGGTCCCTAGTGTTTGATCAACAAATGACGCTACTTAAGCCATGACCGTACTTGTTAAAGATTGATACGAAACAACCAACCAAAGCATCTCTGGAAAACTGAAAAGTATTTAATTTAAATATCACCCAGAAAACCATAATCGACATGAATATCCTTAAGCCCTAAAATGGCACTTGGCACTATTCTCCATGTCAAGAGAAAAACATTGATCTATACTAATCTTTTAATTTGAGTGTGTTTGTGGCCCAACCTAATATCATCCATGATATTAGTGATGAGAGATCTGGTACATAAGTTTCGCAAAACACTTGATAAAGAGTCTGTAGTTTTGCAAAACACTTGATAAAGAAAACAATCGTAGAGAATATAAGTTTCGCAAACAAGTATGAGTAGTTGAGGCATTATGGCAAGACAAACTATCAGCATGTTGACAGACAAATTGACAAACCAAATATACATGTCAACAGAGAATATTTCTCGGTTTTGATCCACTCAAAAGTCTGAATCTAATTCTGGTTTGCATTGGGTTTTTAATGTTCTGTATGTCCAAACTAAAGTTATTAATTAAACACCGGTTGACAAACAATTGCACTCAAATCAAAATTTCGGTTCCAGTAACGAAACGACTTGCTTCATTCAGTCGTTTATGTATCATGCTATTCACCAACGCCAAGCGTTTCTCACGTAAAGGTCATTCACAAAAGAATATCATTAAACTATTGATTAATGTACCAGATCTCTCATCACTAATATCATCCATGTCAAGAGAAAACCATATAACGAAAAGACCACCAAATTGACAAACCAAATACACATGTCAACAGAGAATATCTCTCATCATTAAACTATTGATTAAACTATTGTTAAAAGGGAATCAATAGTTTTGGTCCACAGTTGGCATTTAACTCACGTTTTTTCATGCATACACACAGATAAAAATCATGCAATTAACTAACAAAACATGGTACGTACTTACCACAAGTGAGAGATGAAAAAGATAGATGGAATTACAAGCCAAGCCTCCAACAAGTGCAGACGATTGATCCACCAACAAATTGAGTGATTGAGAGCTATTATGATGTTGTGAAAGATGAAAGACTGCTAGGGTTAATATGGATTTATAATAGAACATGGGTATTAAGAATGGTATCTTGGTAAATTTGCAAATTATAATCTCCAGGATTTTCTGAAAAGTTCCTGTGAGGAGCTTTCTTTTTTTGGAGATTATTTTGCTACAGTTTCAATAATCTTGCGCAGTCAAACAAAGCTACTTTTAGATGAGAGCTTATTTTAAAAAAAAAATAATCTTTAGCTCCCATAATCTCCCATAATTCTTGCTGCCAAACACACCCATAATTATGTTAGTAGAATAGGAGTTAGCCGGATAAGATCATGATAGAAGAACCGGATGCTAGCCATGAATGATTATGATAGTAGAACCAAACATAGTTGTTAGATCACGATCCTGATCTTAGGATCTTACGATTTTACTATTCTACTAAACAAAAACGATCCGGATCCTACGTAGGATCTTAGCAAGCTTAAGATCTTATAGGATCCCGATCTTTAACCATAGGATCTTAAGATCTAATCCGATCCGGTCTTACTTTTCTCGAACCGTAAATTAGAAAACCAAAAATTTATGGATTATGTTTTCATAGAATTAAAAAAACAGCATGTGATTCTTCCTAAACATTCTATATTCATAATTTAAGACAACTTTCCATTAAATGTTCATATATTTTTTTGTTTATGATATATAATAAATTTATCGATATAAATAATATTACAAAGACTATTTAAAAATAACGTTATAGTAGGATCTCAAGATCCTGATCCGATCTTACGATCACGATTTTGCAAAGACGAAAACGATCCTGGGTAGGATCCCAATCTTAAAAACTTTGGCATATATAACCCTCTAAAGATTAAAAATTGCATATATATCCGACATAAACTTAAAATTGCGTATATATCCTTCCTATACACAGAAATTATCATATATATCCAAATAAATATTATATATAATATATATATATATATATATATATATATATATATATATATATATATATATATATATATATATATATATATATATATATATATTTAATTACAAAAAACACATGATAATTGTTTTTAAAATAAAAAATGACCATTATACCCTCAATTTATAATATAAAAAAAAATTAAAAAAAAAAAAAAAAAAAAAAAAAAAATCTTCTAAACTTTAAATTGACTCAGATAAATCATAATTGGTTTGAGTATACTAACTTTTCATAAATAATGTTTTCATTATTCTTCTTGTTTTTGCTTGATCGAATGTTTCTTATTCTTAACGATGTATGCTCAAATGAATTAATCCTTGAAAACTTCAATTCGGATCTTTAACATGGAGGCTTAATGGAATCAATTTTTAGTGATGGAAAAAAATTAAAATAAATATCATCATGTGGAATGTTAATATGATCCCAGTAGGCCAAAAACAAAGATATAATCTTTATTAAAATTTACGATATTTGCTTAATTTTGTTAATGACAATTATAAAGTTTATCTTTAAGCAAAGCATAAATAAGATTAAGTCTTTTACATTTATAGTGATAAGTCTTTTTAAAACACATTTACACATTACATGTTTGCTAGGAAGAACATCACATACATTTACATTTTAATTTCTTAAATTAGAAACATTAATTCTTAAATATTAGGATGACATCATGGCATGCATCATGAACACAATCTTGGAAAGATTTTGTAATATTTTGTTTAGATCTTCAAGCTAAAAAGTTGACATTTGAAGATATGGAAAGATATGGCAAGATATGGAAAGATTCTCAAATCTCTTAGCTGTCCTGACATGGCGGATCCAAAGCCATACAAGGGCGGATCCAATTTTTGGGATCCGCCAACTGTTGATTCAGTTTGCCTATAAATAGCAAGCTGATCATTTGGTTTTTTAATCATCACTCATATAGCTTAAATACATACTCATTCATTTACATATCACTAACCCATATCATTCTTTCATTTCATTGATATTTCCTTTTGTAGCAAAGAAGATCAACCTACTGTTGTTATCCTTTTAGCATAGAGTCTGTGTGATTTTGTATAAGTTCACACATCATTGTTTGTATCATTTATTCAGTAGAGTTTGGTTAGTGTTTTAGTCCTTAAAACACAAAGAGTGTCGGGAGTGGTTGTACCCTTGTGAAAGAACCAACGGGAGTGGTTGTACCCTTGTAAAGAACCCGGTGTTTAGCTTAGTACCGGATAAAGAGTAAGCGACGTGTAAAGGTTTTCTCCGCCTAGAAGGGAGCTTGTTTCTTAGTGAAGAAAAACTCTCGAGTTAGAGGCTCGAGGAGTGGAGTAGGGCAAGGAAGAGAGTCCTTGTAGCCGAACCACTATAAATATCCGTGATGTGTGGTTTGATCATTCCTTTCCTTACTTACTTATATTGTATTGTTTGTTTGTGCATACTTACTTTGAAATCACGTTAAGTCACAAAGCGAATTAATTTTAAAACGAGAAAACTATTCAACCCCCCTTCTAGTTTTCCAAAGAGGTGATGAATGAGGTGTGGTGAAAGAAAGAAGTCTAGGTTTAAGAGGTGAGGGTTTTGTTGGTTGAGTAGAAATGGGAGTGTTTGGTAATGTAGGTTTACTTAAGATGGTGTTGGTTCAAGAGATGGAAGTTGTGGTGATGTTGGTTTGGTGGAAGCAAGTTGTTTTGGAGTTGGTTCAATAGATGGACGGGTTTGGATGTAGTTTGAGAATGGTGTTTTAGTATAAGGTGTTTTGATAGGTGAGGTTTCGGTTGAGGATATCTCTGTTACACCCCATGCCCGCTTAGACCAAAAATTAAAACTTTATACGCGGAAACGCTTAACTTTTACGGACCATAGTAACGACTTACGGATTAAAAGATATGATTTTTCGAAAATCGACAAATTCTGAAAAATCTGCCCAACCGCCGGCTGGGAAAACCCAACCGCCGGCTCGACCCAAAAATCTGGTCTGAACCGCCAATTCAGACCTGCTGTTTGCCCGGAATGATTTTCAAGTCCCGCGCTCGAAAACCCGACCTCCCGAACTCGTTATTTCACCAAACTTTCCAGATTTACTTAGTATATCAATGAGCTCATTTTCATACAAAAACATTTACCAAACGAATCTCCAAAATAGTACTTTACAAATTAGACGGGTTATGCAAATAACCCGTTTTGACCCATTCTCTCAACATACAACTCATACCACTTCCGTTTTACGCCAAACTTTACCAAAAGCATAATATTAACATAACAAACATGTTCCAAGGACACTTGACCCGTTTACAACCCAAAATGGGTATTTTCATACATAAACCAAACGCCCCTTTATACTTGACCATAAACACTTCAAACTCACTTTGACATGCCAAATGACTACCAAATCGTTTGGACGGCCTTAACATATAACTTGCCATACGACTATACTTTACCAACTCATAAAAGACCAACGGGGGTACAAACTTACACATGAGCCCGGTATTCTACCTAAGATCCTACACATACTACCTTAATCTCGCATATCCAAATCCTTAATCCTTACATCCAAGCCGTCCATATAAACAATGCCGACCTACAAAACGGTTAGGCAACTAAACCGTAAGCACAAAGGCTTAGCAAGTAAAACGATCATAACATACAATTATACTTCAATCCACATAAGCATCATATACATAAAACACTTACTTTACGGGCTCACTACCCAAGTCTCATCTAACACATAACATCAACATATTCCATAACATCAAATCATCACATAAGCCACATTCATGGCATCACATAAGCATATTCCAAGTCCATATACTTGACATAAACATACATAACACATATATGATAGAAATCCATATAACTCATGTCATCATCATTTTACTTACCTTAATCCAAGCTAAATAATAACAAGAGCATCATCATCATCACAATCTTCCATCATCATCATCATCCTTCATAATTAACCAAAACCTAACAACATAACAAGGGTTAACATAACCCATCAAATACACTCATCTTCCAAATCATATCATCATATGATCATATCTTGATCATATGATAAAATCCCACTAAACTATAACTTATAATCATTACAAGGATTACTTACTTGAAGGGGAATCATAGCTAGGGTTCTATCTTCTTGATTAGCACCTCAAACCCTTCAATATTTTTCCCTCCAAACTTGATCTTCCTCCCTCCTTATCTACTCTAAAAAAAGGACCATACAAGACCCAAGAAATGTGTGGAGAATACTAGAATCTCCTGGATATATTTAGTTAGGTGGCAAGTTTGGGCTAATGGCAAAAATGGCCCCTCAAGCCTCATTCCTTCTATTTTGGCCACACTTAACTTATAACATCATTTAACATATGACAAGTTAGGTCCTTGAAGTCCATCCTCTTTCTAATTGTGCCACATAACAATTTCATAACCATATAACACATTCTTTGACTATCATTTGACTATCGGGTTTGACTAAAATGCTACATTCATTGACTAGCCAATCACGAAATGTCTTTGGTCCACTTTCATCTAGGGTGGGGTCCAAGCACCCGGGAAACGGGTCTAACAATTCTACCCCCTTATTTAGATTTCGTCCCCGAAATCTCTCGTCTATTTCTATCCAAAACCAAAATCACAACATATACATGCCCTTGTTCTCATGCTCTCAAGGCCATTACCTTGCAACGATCTAAATGATCTCGCAAATTCTACACTCACTATACATAAACATAACTCATAATCCACTCAAGACACACTTCTCATCGCAACTTTTCTAAAATTTCCCACAATTGACGACTTGTCATATGGGAAATTTTACTACTTTGACTTTACATAAGTCAAATTTCGACACTACTTTCACATTATACGCCCATGCACTAACATGACATAACATCATATACCGGCCAATTTCACATTTTACATAACACTAACACATATCAATATCAAAAACCGGCAACTTATTTTAAAATATACAAAGTACCATACAAACGGCACCTTTCAAAATTCTTACCACGCATCACTTAAGCAATCTTTCTTATTAAATTTCGGGAATGCTCACCAATTAACTTATCAACTTAATGCACAATTCATTTTAGACGTCTATCTTAAGGTTTCACACATGACCTTAACACTGCTATCAGTTTTATTCATATTAATATTTTCTTATGACATCTAACAATTTTTAGTTTTCACTTTCTCATATCACTATCCGTACTCATGTCATATCGGCTACACATAAGCCCACTCATTTATAACTCTTTATTTACATAAAAAGGCGTCCCAATCTATGTAAGTAAGGAATTATAAACTTATGGTTCGGCGATTTACAATTCTTCATTTAAATGAAAAGGCGTCCCAATCCATTTAAATCAAGAAACCATAAACCGTCCTACTTATATGCTTCCAACATAACCTTCGTACTTGTTTTACTTTCCATCTTTACTAGCCTTGGATCCAATCTCACTAACTTTCATCTATGCCATAAAGGCAAGCTATCATCCATGCCATAAAGGCAAGCTAGGCCATCTCAAAGGATGCCAAACACATGCCATGAAGGCAAGCTAACAACCATGCCCTGAAGGCAAGCTAGGCTATCCCGAAGGATACCAAAACACATGCCATAAAGGCAAGCTGGGCTATCCGAAGGATACCATAACTAGAGCATTGGATCCAAGCTATATCTGTCTTATCATCTTTACTCATCTTATCTTTCAGGTACTTTTATAATGAGGCACACACTATCATTTATTCAATTTTCATTGCTTTACGCAATCTCAACAATCACTATCACGCTTACTATCATCTAGACAAGTTTCTATATAACACTTGCCCATTTATTATCTTTGCATTTTCACAATGCAACTTATCTTTCATCCGTCAACCCCAAGTTGACTCACACACTCACTATGTGCCATCTTTATTTTAGACAAATTCTATGTAATGCTTATCCATTACAACTTACACACCTCTACGTGTTCTTACAACACACTTTTACTAATACCCGTCAACCCCTTGTTGACCATATTCTCAACTTATACTATCACTTCATTTAGTCTATTCAACTTTTACGCATATAAACCTTACATAGGTTTATTCTATAACACTATCACAAATCTCATCATACACATTTCAATATATATATTAGCATGGTTATATTCATGTTTTACAATTCTTTCTAGCACACTTCAAGTCACTTATGACTTCTAGCACAATCTATATCTCATTTATCACTTCTACTCATTTATTATTAACACATTTTAATTATCATGTTTGACATGCAACATGATCTCATCACGTTTTAACTATACACTTAATTTTCTCATTTTAGTTAGCATATAAAAACTCATGCTTCAAGCATATATTCATTCATTCCAAAACGACAATCACAATCAAACTCAACACGTCCTTCTAAGCATCAAGCTATAAACATACTTCATTATTCATTTCTTACTTTATATCACACTTTCAAAGCATCTATACTTTTTCAAACAATTATCATGCTTCTTAAATTATTTCACATATCAATGAGTTCTCTCAACTTCCTTTCGACACTAAGTCATTACATACTATGCATTCCAATGCATCTATCTCAACTCATACACTTCTATGCAATCGTGCTCTCAAGCACACCACATAAAACTTAGACATATAATAAACTACCATAGACTTAACATCACATAAGCAATCATATCATAACACTTAACACTTATCCGACAAGTGTTAAAACATTCATAATCAAAATCAACTCACATAGTCTATAGTTCATACATCGCATTGCACAAGCAATCTATGTCTCAGCATCAGCATCTAATCAACCGCAAGCACTAGTCTACCTTATAACTAAGGCATCATAACAGTTTAATTTATTTACTAGCCCGTCTCTAATACCACTTAGCATTTCTACTCGCATGCCATCACCATGGCTCTACCATACATTCACATGATCACAATAAAATCACTGGCACCAACCGAGGTGCTCGGCTAACTAATCATTTAAATGTATCAAGTCCCCATGGACTTATATCTCAAACACAACAACACTAATATGAACATACATCACCTATCATCAATAGGCTCAACTAGCATAAAACATAATCCGTCTAACACATAGCAATTACTTTCCGCGCGACCTACACTTACGTCTAACGCTTCTACGAGTGGTTTAAGTTTAGGCAATCCTAAATAAAACCTAATTCACTTAAACTGAGGCTCTGATACCAATTTGTTACACCCCGTGCCCGCTTAGACCAAAAATTAAAACTTTATATGAGGAAACACTTGACTTTTACGGACATTCTGTCAACTTTTAACAACTGAAAAAAAATATAAACATTCAGCCCTTTAGACTATTTTTAAATGAAACTAAACTCAATTACCTTCAAAACGACGGGTGGCACGACCCGTGACGACTTACGGATTAAAAGATATGATTTTTCGAAAATCGACAAATTCTCAAAAATCTGCCCAACCGTCGGCTGGGAAAACCCAACCGCCGGTTCAACCCAAAAATCTGGTCTGAACCGCCGGTTCAGGCTGAACCGCGGCGGTTCAGACCTGTTGTTTGCCCGGAATGATTTTCAAGTCCCGCGCTCGAAAACCCGACCTCCCGAACTCGTTATTTCACCAAACTTTCCAGATTTACTTAGTATATCAATGAGCTCATTTTCATACAAAAACATTTACCGAACGACTCTCCGAAATAGTACTTTACAAATTAGACGGGTTATGCAAATAACCCGTTTTGACCCATTCTCTTAACATATAACTCATACCACTTCCGTTTTACGCCAAACTTTATCAAAAACATAATATTAACATAACAAACATGTTCCAAGGGCACTTGACCCGTTTACAACCCAAAATGGGTATTTTCATACATAAACCAAACGCCCCTTTATACTTGACTATAAACACTTCAAACTCACTTTGACATACCAAATGACTACCAAATCGTTTGGACGACCTTAACATATAACTTTCCATACGGCTACACTTTACCAACTCATAAAAGACCAACGGGGGTACAAACTTACACATGAGCCCGGTATTCTACCTAAGCTCCTACACATACTACCTTAATCTCGCATATCCAAATCCTTAATCCTTACATCCAAGCCGTCCATATAAACAATGCCAACCTACAAAGCGGTTAGGCAACTAAACCGTTAGCACAAAGGCTTAGCAAGTAAAACGATCATAACATACAATTATACTTCAATCCACATAAGCATCATATACATAAAACACTTACTTTACGGGCTCACTACCCAAGTCTCATCTAACACATAACATCAACATACTCCATAGTATCAAATCATCACATAAGCCACATTCATGGCATAACATAAGCATATTCCAAGTCCATATACTTGACATAAACATACATAACACATATATGATAGAAATCCATATAACTCATGTCATCATCATTTTACTTACCTTAATCCAAGCTAAATAATAACAAGAACATCCTCATCATCACAATCTTCCATCATCATCATCATCCTTCATAATTAACCAAAACCTAACAACATAACAATAAATAACATAACAAGGGTTAACATAACCCATCAAATACACTCATCTTCCAAATCATATCATCATATGATCATATCTTGATCATATGATAAAATCCCACTAAACTATAACTTATAATCATTACAAGGATTACTTACTTGAAGGGGAATCATAGCTAGGGTTCTATCTTCTTGATTAGCACCTCAAACCCTTCAATATTTTTCCCTCCAAACTTGATCTTCCTCGCTCCTTATCTACTCTAAAAAAAGGGGACCATACAAGACCCAAGAAATGTGTGGAGAATACTAGAATCTCCTGGATATATTTAGTTAGGTGGCAAGTTTGGGCTAATGGCAAAAATGGCCCCTCAAGCCTCATTCCTTCTATTTTGGCCACACTTAACTTATAACATCATTTAACATATGACAAGTTAGGTCCTTGAAGTCCATCCTCTTTCTAATTGTGCCACATAACAATTTCATAACCATATAACACATTCTTTGACTATCATTTGACTATCGGGTTTGACTAAAATGCTACATTCATTGACTAGCCAATCACGAAAGGTCTTTGGTCCACTTTTCATCTAGGGTGGGGTCCAAGCACCCGGGAAACGGGTGTTACAATTTCATACACAATACGTGCGGTTTTTCTTGGAGGGTATCTAGTAGATGATCTTGCACTTGGTGCTTTAGTCATGTTTTGAGGTAAGTTTAGAAGGTGCATTTACGGTAAAAGAATGGTTATTGAGGTGTGGTTTTGAGGCACAAACACAAGTGGTTTATATAGTGAAGAATCAAGTGAATAAATTAAAGCCTAAACCACTAAAATCCTTTGAATTGCAATGATTTGCATGCACCAAGGTCAACTACAGTGATACAATCTTCTATGAGATTTATTAAAGGCAGCATGGAGTGTTTGAATGGATAAAGATGAGTTTTGGAAGGCTATGAGTGTGTTTAAACCTGTGTCTGTTTGCCCAGATCCACCGGATCCTTTTCCAAAGGGATCCGGCTAGCTTTAGCCAATGGATCCGTGATGCGCGTGTGCGTATGCTCTAATTTATACCCACGGTATGTCGTTGTGGTTTTAGCAGTATTCAAATTTTAAATTTATATTTAGCCGACTTATCAATAACACACACACTTTAACGAGCAGTGTACCCGGTCAGTATGAATATAATGGTAAGTAGAGTGTCGATCACTAAGAGTGGAACGTATTATCTAGTTATTCTAATCAGTATTTTAATATCTGAAGTTAGCTATACAACCTAATCTAACGCAAGGGGGTTCAGCCTGAGAGACTGGCACGGTTTGGTTGCAATTAAATAATAAACTAAACTAATGAGCACGAATCAGCGAGTAGCACACACATACACAGATAAATACTCGAGACAATAAGAAGACCTGTCCTGATAGTTAAGTAGCTTGTCACTTGTTTTATTGCTAGTTTTATATGAAGTGTATAGTTCGATGCAACGCACCGAGATTAAGTCCTTTCTCGTTGGCTCTAATCTTATCGGCGAGTAAACCCTTAATGATTACTTATGACTATCCTATTTATCTTTCTTCCTACTTTTCTACAGACGATAGAATGCATAGGCGATCTAATAAATAGGCGAGGGCAGAGGCATGGCGACCCGATCAACGCTCAGCTAGACACAGAGGTTATCAATGCACTAATAAAAGTCACCAAAGACATCAACATATAAACTTTAATTAATGGGAAAGCAGTTTTAAGGGAGTGCAACCTTTCCGTTGTCACGTTACACAAGCCACCAATCCTGATGAATTAAAGTGTACTAATACAATAAAACAAAACTACTTAATGAATTGAATACATGCAGGACCTTCTTACAGCTCTCGTATCTTCATTCAAGGTGTGTCTTGTGCTGCTACTTCGACTGAATTCGGCCTTAGGTTTCTGTGGTCTTCGGTCTTCTAAAACTAGGGCTCTCAAAATTCGTCTGGTCTTGGGGTATTTATAGTTTCTGTCTGAGGGTAAGATGCGGCGCATCTAATAAGTAGATGCGGCGCATTGACTTAACTTCGCGTGGGGTCCAAGATTAATATATTCAGGAATATTCGTACACCGCCAGAAGATGCGGCGTAACTCCATCCTTAGATGCGGCGCATGTCTACTTGTATCTTGGATCGTATCTAGTGAAATCTTGATAGTGATGCGCCGTATGTAATAAGTAAGATGCGGCGTATCTGGAGTAGAATGTCTTGATCTTTTACATTTCAGTAGACTCTTAACTTCTTGCTTGTTTTGCTCCATAATTAGTCCAAAATCGCCAAGTTTCACATAATACTTGTTTTTACCTGAGAATTACAAAAGTAAACATTAACGTATCAATTCTCACAGATAATATAATAAAACAAGTCAAATAAATAGGATAAATGATGGTAATAAAATGTACTTATTTGAGTTCATCAATCCGGCTATCAGAACAGGTGAGAAGGAAAATGATTAGGATCTAGCTATTGCAGGCCTATGTTTCCTGTTGTAATGAGTATGATAAGGTGTCTTAAATGAGGAAACCTGAGTGGTATGAGACTAATGATGAGGGGTTGCCATTAATGGACTTTAGAGGGAAGAAATAAGGCCAAAGAAGACCAATAAGAGATTAAAAGTGAAGATAATCATATCACTAAATGTTTAATGATTGTAGAATTCAGGGAGAGGTGAAATGGAAAATTTAAAAACTCTTTAAAATTAATAAGAATTAAAAGATTGGTTTTAGAGCATTTTGAGAGAAAGATGGTTGAAATAAATTTGTGAAAAATTTATTTATTATGTAAGTAAGTGTATTATGTTCAGAGAGAGGTGATGCAAGAAGTGGAGTTGGAAAATGGTGATTATTTTAGAGATGATAAATCATAAACATATCGGAAGAAACTTAAGTTATTCCTATGAGGTTAAAAGAGCTACTAACCTCAAAATCAGCTCAAATGTGACTAAAAGGAGATGGATAACTAGTGTAATAAGGTTTAGAAGGTTGAGGGTGATAACAAGTGGTCTAAATTTTCCTCTGTATACCCGGATCTTTCGGATCCTTTCTAAAAGGGATCCGGTCAGTTATAACTAATGGATCCGGCTTCTGAGACTAATTTGTTCACAGTGGGCTCGTAGAAGTTTGCTCACTTGACGAAAATAATTTCTAGTGATTCAAGCAACAATTATACATAGATACAAGTCTAATATAGCAAGTAGAGCACATAAGAAACTCATATAAGCTTTTAAATGAGATCAAGCTCATTATAACTAGAAAATGATCAAATATGTTAACCATTCATAAATATGACCATAATCATCAAAAGATACCATAATGTGCAAATGCATCCGTTTAAAAGATAAACAATTATAAATGTTTTAAAAGTGATCAAAGCACAACTTTCAATCTCTTTACTTTTTCTTCTTTCCCATGTTTGTGACAAATTGAGCGAGACACTTGATCATTCCCTTTGTTTGTTTGAATTCTTTGGTTTCTTTGGGAAGTTTTTTGATATTGGAGATAGGATCAAGGCGGTAGTTTGAAATGGGATTGTCTTCATCGGCTTCAACTTCGTCTGAGGAGTCTGAGAGAGGACGAGGTCTTTTTCCTTTGATCATGAATCTTTTGGCACGACCTTCGGCAAGGGGAACCATGACATGGTTTGCAAGAGTATGATCATTGGTGATTGGAGAGGGTTGGATTGTACTAATGTACCTAAAGAGACGACTGAGAAGCATACCATATGAAAGAACCATTTTGTCGGTTTTGAAGACACCAACCATCCTTTTGGTGATGTAGTATGCTAGGTTAAAAGGCTTTTGGTGAATGAGGCAAAATATCATTTGGACAAGACAAGCATTAGGGTGGTCTTTATTCCCGACCAAACAAATGACATTTTCCCTAAGAATTTCTTCCCACTTTTTGTAAGTTGGAATCATTTCAAAGAGTTCCATTTGAAAGTGATCACGATGAATGACTTCTTTGTTGCGAGTCATTCGAGATTGGTCAGTTCTTTGTATGAAAACAGTATCTCGGACCAAGGCGGGTTCATCAAGAGAGGTATGGTAGATATGATGAGAATCTAGGGCGAGGTGTTGATTAGCGATGGACCAATCATTGGAGTACATGCAAATTCCATGACATGGAGTTTGAAGAATTTCGGCGAAAGTGGTGAGAGGTAGGATAATGTTTTGGTCGTTTATTGTGAAGGAGATGGATATCGTTCCGTCATCGTTTCGGATAATCCGAACACTTTTGTAGAACTCGAAAATGAACACCGAACAAATTTGTTCATTGATGTGAAGAAGGCAATCAAATTTGATTGCGGAAAAGGCTTGAGGGATATTCGTATCATTAAGAAAGGATTCCTCAACGACACGTCCTTCATGGATAAGACGTTTTTGGGACCATTTTGAAATTTTTTCGGTCATCGGAAGAAAGACCGTCTTTACGGTGGTATCTAGGGATGTAATAGGCGGTGTCATGATGGTCTTGTTGGGTAGATTTAGGCATTTTGATCCTAGACAAAATTAACATAATAAGCTTTATGGAAGAAGATTTGCGTATGAGTGTTTTGGTTAACTTTGTTATCAACACTTAATTAAATAGGTTTTATGATGAAGGTTTCATTTTATTAACAATGCCAAAACAAAATTTGATTTGAAGATTAGTTTAGAACAATTCAATGAACCCCTTATTTAGAAAATATTTGAATGGTTTGATTAAACCCATTTCAATTAGTTATTGATAAAAAAAAAAGCCCTAGAATTTAATTAGAAGCAAGAATTAAAAGAGATGATGTAATAACTTACAAAGATGATTAGAAGATTGAATTTGAGGAAGATGGAACCCTAAAGTGAGAGGGTTTTGGCTTTAATCGTTTTTGGTGTAATGAGAGAGAAAAGTGATTGTTTATTTATGTTTAAAATACATAAGCTGTCATCTGATGTGCCAGTTCTACCGGATCCTTTTGAGAAGGGATCCGGCCCGTTAAAACGAATGGATCCGGGAAGACAGCAAAAGAGAAATTAGTGTTTTAGTTCTTTTAATTAACTTGTTTTAACGTAAATTATGACTAACGTTCCTAAGCAAATAAAAGGAGATTAGAGAGTTAAAAAAATATACGAGGTTTGGATGAGGAATAGTCGAGGGATAGATCATAAAGGGAGAGTGGTTATGTTTCTGTAAACTTCAGGGATTTAAGGTAGCAAGAAAGTTAATAAGAAGAGAGAGATACACGAGACGGGATAAATGTCGTGAGTAACTTTGAGAAGAGAATGGTGCCACATGATAGGCTGCAGTTGTGTTGTCTTTATTTCTTCTTTCGATGATGTGATATGAATGAGTAGGAGATTTTGACTAAGATTGTAAGAAAAGGAATCTTGATGAGAGAATACTCATTTTCCATTTTAGTGCACATTGCAAAGAATTCGGTGAGTAGGCGAGAAAAGTGAAAGTAGATAAATCATTGTGACGGAGTTTTAGATAGACGAATGTTATGAATGTGATTGAGATAATGATCAAGACGTGAAAAACTTCTTAACTAAACATGTTTAAGATTTTGTTAATACAAATAATGTCAAAAATATCATTTGCATTATTCGGTCTCTATACGTTTTGATAATCACAAAATATAAAAACACGTTACGTAAAACTACATTTGATAAGTTTTTAACCGAGGAAAATCGTTTCAACAACGTACCGACTACAACATCACTTCAGGTATGAACAAACACAATACCGACATTAGTAAAGCGATCAAAGAGTTTATTTCTCAAAACTTCACATTTTTATTTGACAAAATGTTTTTACAAAAGTATTTTTGTAATTAAAAAGAAATGTTTTATTAAAGAAAATAAATTTTAATTTCAAATCTCCCAACAACTAGTTTTCCCGCTCAAATCAGATAAGTTTTTCACCAAATAAACTTTCACCACATCAGGACAAAAATAGGAGCGTATGTCGGGATGGTCCCGTAAACATGGCGACGGTCCCTTATATATATGGGATCGTCCAGTGTTTTGAAGGACCGTCCCCCGCTCCTCCTGGTGCCTATAAATACAACACTATTTTACTCAGAAAAACAACCCTCTTTGCACGAAAACATTCTGGTCTTTCTTCCTCTCTTCTTTGATCACTATAACGTGTTGATATGTGTTTATAAGTGATCCCGTTACCCTCTATATCAAAGTGCAAGGGAAGAACGCTCGTATTCGTCAAGAAATGAAGTGTTATAGATTAGTCATCACACACACGTAACTTGTGTTACAATTCTCTTCTTCCTCCCAACTCTCTCATTTGTATAAATTGTAAATTTGTCTATCCGACTTGTGTGTGAGTCATGATTAGGTGTGTTAGCATAAATCCGGACAAAGTGTAAGTCCGTGGAGTGGTGTATCTAGATTAGGACTTTGTGTAAGTTCGTGTGTTAGTGTGTGAAGACTTGGACTTGGTGAGAGTCCGTGTGTGAAGACATGGACTTGGTGTGAGTTCGTGACGTGAAGATTTGGACCGGGTGAAGGTTCGTGAAGACTTGAATTGGGTGAAGATTCAAGTGGACTTGGTGTATGTTCGTGTGGCCACGTGGGCCTTTGTGCAGATTGGTTCTAGCTAGGATTAGGACTCGACATTCCTCTTAGTGTCTTTAAACTTGGTGTAAGCTTTGGTGTACGGTTTACTCCGCCTGAAGGGACTGTGTTGACATAGTGATTGTGAACTCTCGAGTGTGGTACTCGAGGAGTGTAGTAGGACGACGAGTGAGCTTCGTGCCGAACCATTATAAATCTCCGTGTCTCGGTTTGGTTGTTTTCTTCCTTTACTTCTAGTCACACGAATATGACCTTGATCATCTACTAACAAACTCCTATATTCCTAATATATCACATGAACCAACCACACCCGAAAACCATATCCGTGCCTACAAAAATCTTGAAACCCATCATTTTCATGAAGGTCGAATTGTTGACCCTTCTTTGATCTATCATGAGGATATCAACACCTCATTTCGTGCCATAGACTTTACTTGCCTACTCACTATCAACGAGCACATTTGTCCTCATTTCGTGTTAGAATTTTTCTGACAAGTTGAACTCGTACGTAACGAGGATCAATCTTTGTCACTTTGATTTTGGATTCAAAACTTTAAATTTGTTTTAACTCTAGATCAATTTGCTCGAATCCTCCAAATTCCAAATCATGGACAATGTGCCTATAGGGAAGATTGGTGTCTTGAATCCCTCTTTAACTATCGAGAAGAAAATAGCCCTTATTGCACCTACATACCCTCTCCACAAGAAATCATCAAACTCGTTCGTACATCTAAAATACATCCCTTACATAGACCCAACATAAATTTGTTTGGAAGAGGTACGCCTCGAACTGCACCCCTGGGCAGTCATTTTACAAGAAAATATTCTCAGTCTAAAAGGAAATCGTGAGAAACTTCCGGCGTGTTGTGCTCATATGATTTACTGTCTGCTCACTCAACAACCATATAATCTTGCCTACTTCTTCGCTAAGCGAATTGTACATCTCAAGGGTAACAAAAATAAATTGATACCTTATGGGATGTTCTTAACTCGTCTTTATTAATACATCATGCACTTCCACCCATACCTTCGAGGTCCTCAATATGCACTTGTCAATGATGTAATGGAGCCTCTAAATGAATCATACATCTCATCCATTCTAATTTCCAAATCCTCCACTAACTATGCACCCTTTGATGATCCAACACACGAGGAAGAAGTGCAAACTCACAATGAAAAATAGATGCAATGGGAACAAGTTCAAGTCAATCATGGGAAACAACGTCATGCGTATTAGACTCTCCACTTAAGATGGCATCATTGCTTTAATCTACTATTAGTTTCTTAGCTATGGATGATTAACTTAGCCTTCATTAACTCAAAACCTTCGTGCATAAATCTGGGTTACATTATTATTAAATGAAAGCTTGCCTGGTCATATTATGCATGCTTACTATCTGGTTTTGTAAAGCTATGAGTAGACTTGATTATTTCATAAGATGTTAAATGCTCTCTACTCTATTTCATGACTGTATCTTGTATAAGTGGTCTTATATACTTCTGCAGTTATCTGGCGTGTTAGATAAATCTCTTAACTACAGGATTACAGAAATTTTAAACTAGGCAAAAACCTGGAAACCTACTGGTGCCGGTCTCTTAAATAAGGTGACGGTCCCAGATCATTAACAGACCGTCCATCTATTGAAGGACCATCCACCATAGGTCACGGATTTTGCACTGTTCTCTTAATTTCTGCAAACCTTGACCCTATTGCATGTTTATCACCACCATTTCCAGGATTAGCAAAACAAATATATGTGCTAATAAACTCCTAAAGCATGCTATGCCTCATTTATAATCATCCTTGATTATTTAAACCTTCATCCTCTTCTTCTTCTTTATTATCACCCTCCTTCTTCATCTCCACTTCATCTTCTTCATTCTTCACAATGACATCTTCTTCAACCTCATTGTCTCTCCCAAACAAAAGGCCTAAGATCACCATCACACCACCAAAGACCAACTTCATTGATCTCACTCTAGATGATACTACTCCTTATCTAAAATCTCCACCATCATCTCCTCAAGCACCAAGTGCACCCATGAAAACTCCATCCACAAATGGAACTTCCTTCTCTTCTTCTAGACCATCATCTTCTCAATTCTCAACCTTCATTGGTAATTTATCTCCTTACCATAGAGACTTGTCACCTCCACCAAGAAGTTCACATCCTCCTCCACCAAATACTTCCTTGTCTCTATCACCAAATGGGCCATTGGATTACACTCCTTTTACTCCACCACCATCTCCAATCATGGGGTATCCTCTTCCCTATAAGCTTATGAACAACCACTCCATTGGTTGTGCATGTTGCTACCACAACTTCCATATCATCTCATCCCTAAGAGATGAACTCCATTTCATGTTTGCCCACATTGAGTACCTCCTTTCTCAACCCAATGTGCAACCAACTCCTCTTGCTACCATGCCACCTTCTCCTCCACCATCTTCTCAACCACCTTCTTCTCCACCTTCCAACTATACATCCTTGCATGTTTAGTTAAAAATAATCAAATGAATATCTTTTGGGGCCAAGCATGTTCTAGGAACCTAGGTTGTTTTCTAAAAATAACTTGTAGAATGTTTGTAATGGATTAATCTAGGCTATGTATGCTTTTTCTTATTAATGCATGTAGGAATCTCTTATCATGTTTAATAAATCTATGCTCTATTATGAATGAATGAATGTAGGATCTCTTTTTATGTTGTGATGCTTGTTATGGTTGCTTTTATAATATGTGAAATCAACTTTCTTTAAATGGGTAACACTTAAATCACATTTCATCTAAAACACGCCCACTGGCGGTGGTCCCTTATACAGGGACGATCCCATATATTTAAGGGACCGTCGGTGTATATACAGGACTGTCCCCAGTCATGCTTTAAAATATGATTTATCTTCTTAATCTGAATTATATGGTTCATGACTAATCTATCTAATTTCACCTTCCTCTTCAAATCTTCTTCTATCTATCTTAATTCTCTTTTCATCCCCTAATATATATATATATATATATATATATATATATATATATATATATATATATATATATGTGTGTGTGTGTGTGTGTGTGTGTGTGTGTGTGTGTGTGCGCGCGCATTGTATCTTAACTTGTTTTTGTAACACAACACCATAGCTCGATTCCCCGGTGCCCTCATCTAGGGGGAGCATTAGTACCGTCGATTTCTTTCCTCTCTATGCATCGACGAAGCCTTTTTTATTCTACAAAAAGGGGGAGAAGTAAATGAAAACTCATTAAAAACTTATTAACATATAATTTTACCTAAAATGAGTTTATATTTTGTAATCATCAAAAACGGGGAGATTGTTAATACAAATAATGTCGAAAACGTCATTTGCATTATTCGGTCTCTATACGTTTTGATAATCACAAAATATAAAAACACGTTACGTAAAACTACATTTGATAAGTTTTTAACCGAGGAAAATCGTTTCAACAACGTACCGACTACAACATCACTTCAGGTATGAATAAACACAATACCGACATTAGTAAAGTGATCAAAGAATTTATTTTCTCAAAACTTCACATTTTTATTTGACAAAATGTTTTTACAAAATTATTTTTGTAATTAAAAAGAAATGTTTTATTAAAGAAAATAAATTTGAATTTCAAATATCCCAACAACTAGTTTTCCCGCTAAAATCAGAAAAGTTTTTCACCAGATAAACTTTCACCACATCAGGACGAAAATAGGAGCGTATGTCGGGACGGTCCCGTAAACATGGCGACGGTCCCTTATATATATGGGACCGTCCAGTGTTTTGAAGGACCATCCCCCGCTCCTCCTGGTGCCCATAAATACAACACTGTTTTACTCAGAAAAACAACCCTTTTTGCACGAAAATATTCTGGTCTTTCTTCCTCTCTTATTTGATCACTATAACGTGTCGATATGTGTTTATAAGTGATCCCGTTACCCTCTATATCAAAGTGAAAGAGAAGAACGCTCGTATTCGTCAAGAAACGAAGTGTTATAGATTAGTCATCACACACACGTAACTTGTGTTACAATTCTCTTCTTCCTCCCAACTCTCTCATTTGTATAAATTGTAAATTTGTCTATCCGACTTGTGTGGAGTCATGATTAGGTGTGTTAGCATAAATCCGGAAAAAGTGTAAGTCTGATGATTGGTTGTTATGGATCACAAGCTAACCCTTTAGGAAAAAGGTTATCAAGCAACATTTAACGCAAATCGATGTAATAAACTGGATAAGTGAATACCCGGGTCGTGTCCCAACGAGGCGTGAATGGAGGATGTCATTTTAGGTTTGGTATTACAATGCTTGAAATATGGATTTACACTTTTTTGTTTTTAATCTAGGAAAGTAAAAATCTAATTACTAAAAAAAGAAACGCGAACGGAATTCTAAAAATAAGCCTAAACGTCAAAATCTATAAAAATTAACCCTACGGATGCAAATTTAATTTTCCTAAGTTCTAAATGATAAAAGAAAATTTTTTTTAAAAAAAAAGAAGTATATTTTTTTGATTTTTATATTTTTTATTTATGAATTAAAAACTACTTTTAAAAGAAAAATTAATTAAAAATACTAAATGAAAATGAAAAAATCTGGAAAATTTTAGAAAACTCCTAAATGATATTCTAAACCTAGGAAAAATAAAATGGGGGTGCTAGCTTATCGGATTAAACTGTAATAAGCAGAAAACAGCTTATAAGCTAAAAAGAAGAAAGTAAGTTAAACATTAAATTTTGCAAACATATAATGAAAAAGTCCCAAGGGCAACTGGAAAGGTGTATTGTGTGTGAGCTGAGAGACTGGGGTTCGAACCCCAGCCTTGGCTTTTTGTTTTTATTTTATTTTTTTGTTTTTCTTTTTTTTGAAACTCAATAAGCAACTAAAAATAAGCTATTTTAAAACTGAAAATATTTTTTGAAAACCACAATTAAGCTCAGAATAAGCTAGAAATAGCAAACAGTCTATATTAAGCTTAACCTGAATATGGAATTTAGATAAATAAGCTATGAGCTGACTTATAAGCTAAAAGTGAATGGAAATAAGCTACTTGGACTGAGTTTAATGTAAATAAGCTGAGGGACAAAGAAAAAGCAACAATTTTAAGCTAAATAAGCAGTTTGTCAATTTGGCTAAAAAAATGGGCTTAAGGCACTAAATAAGCTATCTAGCTGTTAAGGGCTTTATGGCAACTTAAAAAAAAACTAAATTCTACTCATACTATCCTAATAAGCTAAGGGAATCCAGAAAAAGCTATGGCAATAAGCCAATAAGCTCTAAAATTGGAAATGGTTACTGATTGCTGCTGATGCACTTATGGTGCAGGGAAAAGTGGCTTTTTCAAGCCATGAAAAACACTAATAAGCTAATTTTTAAAAATCTAAAAAAAATGGGAATAACTAGGTGAGCAGCCAAATACTAACTGTGCAAAAAAAAATTAGAACAAAAGAGCTTGTAATGAGCTTATAAAAAATGGAAAACTTGGGGCTGAAAAAGGGAAAACTCAAAACTTGGACTAATGATCTGCTGATACTCTATTGGTGCAGGGCATAAAAAGGGTTTTTTAAGCTAATGAAAAGCTGTAATAAGCTAGTCTAAAAAATTCATAAAAAATGCTCACAACTAGATTAGCAAGGCAAGTTTAAATGTGCCAAGTTTGAGCTTATAAGAACTTATAGTGAAGAAATGAAAAATGAAAATCATAGGCTGAAAAGGGCAATAATCCAAATGCTTAGTTTAAGCTACTGATGTGCAGATTTGCCTATTTTAGACTTAACTCTACCAAATCTCAATGAAACTCTATCAAATTAACAACTTCTATTTTGACCACTGAGTTGCTCCAAAAAATGCCAAGAGTGAGGTCCAAATAAGCTTTGGCTTATAGGATCCTTAAATAAGCAGTTGAGATTCTAAGTTTGCACCTATCAACCCAAAATCTTAAAAGGCTTCAAAATAACTTAAGATCTGCTGAAAACAACTACTCTAGACCAAAATAAGCTCAATCAAAACTGACCTTATGGGCAATGAACAGTAGTGAGCATTTTTTGACCAAAAATAAGCTTAAACCAAACACTCTTATAAGAAACGGATTTTGGAAATTTTACTATAAAAGGACCAATTTAACCTAAGTTCTGAACACAACTAGTTACCTAAGTTAGTTATGCACTAAAGAACATCCTTCAAACATAAATAAGCACTGAAATAAGCTATTACTAAATATGCTATTTTTTTGGATTTGTAAGTTTTTTTTTAGGCTGAAAAGGGAATAAACAAACAAAAGCTAGTAAACTAAACCTATATAAGCATTGAACAGACAACTAGTGCATAAAAAAGTAAATAAGCTAAACATAAGCAGATGAACAGTAGAAATAAGCACTAAGCTAAAAAGCACTATTTTTTTTTTTGATTTTTTTCTGAATAATAAAACTGAGAACTGAGATCATATTAAAGAAGAGTAAATTACAATGCTGGAATAAAAGGAAAGCTAAAAGTTAAATAATACCTTAAAAATAAGCTAAAAACTACCTACCTTCTATTGCTACCAAACTATTCTATTTATACTACTCCTAAAACTAGGGTTTCTCTGGGTCTTGTGCTTCTTCTGTATGGGAATCATTGCTTATGCTTTCTTGGCTCTAATTCCAGCCTTTGGATTTTTCTTGGTGCCCACTTCTCAAAATCTTGGCCATTGATGGTTTTCTTGTCCATGGGATTGCCATGGTGGCATGGAGGAGGGGGAGACAGAACCATGTGATGGTTTTGGCTGGTAGTAAGGTTGAGAGTGACTGGTGAGGGATTATGGTTAATGGCGGGAAGATTTGGTTAAGAAATAATATAAATAGTGTTTTAAGGTGTGGGTTTGACTATTGGAAGTTTGACCCGTGTATTTTAGCTAAAAAGGTTAAGGGATGGGTTTTGGGCTTAGGTGGTGATGGGCTGGTGTGGTTTGTGGAGTGGGTTTAAGATTGGTTGGATCCGGATGTTGTTTAGGATAAGTTTTTAGGATTTAATAAAAGGACCAAATGTGTAATCATGGAAACTTCAAGGACCATATCTGCCAATTTTGCACTTTTCTTCTAGGGACCAATTTTGTCAAGTAAAAATAATCCAAGGGTCATTTTGGGATTTTTGAGCTCGAATTAAATCCACATGAAAAATGTCTTTCCCGGCTTCGATTTTCAGCTCTTTTCCATTCCAAGCTCGGTTTTGTCCGTTTTTGCCCCGTTTTCAATCCTTTTGTACCTGAAACACATAAAACACAATTCAAGGATATTTGTAACAATATTTGGTCTATTTGGGTGTTTTTTGGTCATTTTTGTGGGGTTTTTTGGGTATAAAATGATGAGTAAAAGGCCACTCATCAAAGTCCGTGGAGTGGTGTATCTAGATTAGGACTTTGTGTAAGTTCGTGTGTTAGTGTGTGAAGACTTGGACTTGGTGAGAGTCCGTGTGTGAAGACATGGACTTGGTGTGAGTTCGTGACGTGAAGATTTGGACCGGGTGAAGGTTCGTGAAGACTTGAATTGGGTGAAGATTCAAGTGGACTTGGTGTATGTTCGTGTGGCCACGTGGGCCTTTGTGCAGATTGGTTCTAGCTAGGATTAGTACTCGACATTCCGCTTAGTGTCGTTAAACTTGGTGTTCTAGTCTTTACTTTACTTACTTTACGCATTATTATTGTGTTCATAGATATTACATAACTTTGAATCAAACGGTTTTTCAAAAAGAGCATAAAAGAATTAAAAGTTTTTTAAAACTTAATTCTAAACGCTGAAGCTATTCCACCCCCCCCCCCCCCAATTCTAGTTTCTACAGATTTATTTATTTAGTGAAATGAGTTAGTAAACTATTGTTGGGTCCATCAGTACCCAAGAATACGTAAAACAAGATTTGGACACAAATTAACTAAGTGTTAACTTAAACCGAGAACAATTCAAGTCACTGAGAGAATAGTCTCTCAGTGAGTCATCTTCAGGTTGCTTAAGGCGAATTCAAGAAGAAGGATTCACTGCTCAGAAAGGCGGTACTCCCTGAGTAGGACTTAAGCCAAAGAAGAAGATGATGGTTCAGTGAGTGTTGGACAAGAACTTACTGAACCCCAGTCTCCTCAACAACAACTGTGATTAGTAAATGAAGGCGTGTACTGAAGAACCTAAAGCTTGAAAGAAAGGCGGGAAGATCTGGGAAGAGTTTAAGATAAGATCAAATCTTATCTTGTCAGGAAGAAACCTTCCCTAAGACGGCTAAAAGTCATGGAGTGTCAGACCAACCACTTCTAAAGACTTTTAGCCCATTCCTATTGGTTCTTGGAAATGACAATTACTATTGTAATTGTCAGACACGCTTGCTTCAACAAACTTGTATTATTTTAATCACTTTTACTCTTTATACTTGTGTATAAATAGGTTCAGATGGGAGAGAAGTTAAGTGTGTTTTTGTACATTGAAAGCTTAGACTTTTTGTGGAAAACTAGAAGGGGGATTGAATAGTTTTACGTCTTTTTAATTTATTATAAAACCTTTGTTTACTTTTAAAAACTTAGATTCAAGTTTGTTATGAAAAATAAAACTTAAATCTTATTATTAGTTATATATGTATTCTTTTAAATTGATTGTAAAAGTTTTGGTTTCTTGAATGGATTTTCAAATTGATTTTATGTGAAGTTGACCTCTAATTAATACTAGCAATTA
Source organism: Artemisia tridentata subsp. tridentata (assembly GCA_021014915.2). Lineage (NCBI taxonomy): Eukaryota > Viridiplantae > Streptophyta > Magnoliopsida > Asterales > Asteraceae > Artemisia > Artemisia tridentata. The sequence continues at coordinate 57,222,187 of CP139509.1, read as the reverse complement.
TATAAGCCTATGTGTATGAAAGTAATGACGATGCAAGTAAAGAAATAAATAAGGTATGGAAAGATCTAACCGAGACACGAGAGATTTATAGTGGTTCGGCTACAAGGACACCTTCCTTGCCCTACTCCACTCCCCGAGCACACCTTGCTCGAGAGTTTTCTTCACAACTTCAATAAGCTCCCTTATGGCGGAGAAAACCTTACACGACTTTGGCTTACACGGGTTTAACGACACAAAGCTAAATGTCGAGTTCTAATCGTAGCTAGAACCAATCTCACAACTTCACAACACAACTTGTACACAACTTATTCACGACGACTTCACGACTTCAACACAACGGCTTCACGACTTCTACACAACGGCTTCACGACTTTTACACGACGACTTCACAACTTCTAAGCTACGGCTTCACGACCAAGACTTCACAACTTCAACACGACCGCTTCACAACTCCTATGCTACGGCTTCACGACTTCAACACTAGGACTTCACGACTAGGACTTCACAACTTCTAAGCTATGGCTTCACAACTTCTACATGACGACTTCATAACTTCTAAGCAACGGCTTCACGACTTCTACATGATGACTTCACAACTTCTAAGCAACGGCTTCACGACTTCTACATGATGACTTCACAACTTCTAAGCAACGGCTTCACGACATCTGCACCACGGCTTCACAACTTCTACACCACGGCTTTACAACTTCTACATGACTTCTTTACACCACAACAACTTATACACCTTCTTCACTACTTACACACTATACATATCTAGTCACTTATGTTCACCCATACCTTATACACAAATGAATGAATGATATACAAGGTATACAAAACAAACAACTTGAATAACAAGATGCTACTAAGTTGTAATACTTCTAGTTTTGATTGATAGAAGTATTCTTCTTTTTGCACTTGGATGGTGGAAGCTTGGATCACTTGGAAACCAATGCTTAAGATTACATGATCAAAGGTTTTTTGAAGATATGAAATGAGATCTATAACAGAAAGTTTTAGTGCAAAAGGGTGAGTAAAAATCCAGGAGAAGGCTGGTATTTATAGGAGAAAAACTGGACAGCTGGAGGCCTACTGGAGCGGGGGCGGTCCCCTTAATTATTAAGGGGGCCGCCTAGCAAAATTAAGGGGGCCGCCCCTACTGAACGTTGGCCAGATTTGTCCTTTTGTGGGGAAGGTTTTTCTGGAATATTTTTACTGATTTTGGTTAAAAATTTGAATTCATGTTTTTATAAAAGATTAAACATTTTTATTTAATACCAAAATTGTTTTTCAAAAATATATAAAATGTTTTTGACATTTTATAAAAAGTTTAGAAATAAAGAAAATGTTCCTTTGATCATATGATGCATTAAGCATTAGTTCATTCATACCTTAAGTGATTTTAGTTGTAGAAGTGAATATTTACAACTAAGTACTTGTTTAATTTATAAGTTTATGTTTTAATGAGTTTACATTTTGTGATCATCAAAACATAGAGATATGAATAAATATTGATAATGTTTTTAGGCATTTATTTATGTCAACAGTCTCCCCCTTTTTGATGATTACAAAACCTAAACTCATTAAATCAAAAAGTTATTTTTGGACAAGTATTTAGTGAGTTTATATTCACTTCTCCCCCTTTTTGTAGCATCAAAAAGGTTGAGCCGACAAGTTTTAGAGACAAAATTTGTCGGAACGAGAACTCCCCCTTGATGTGTGCTCCCCCTCGTTTGAGGGCACCAAGGAATCGATATATGGAATACTTGCAAGAAAAATATTAGAAGCACAAACATATATATGGCAAAAATAAGCATGCATATAATGACATTCATTAAAAATTTTGTATATCAATACACAACCATCTAAGATTATATTCAATCCTACATTAGCTAGTAAGTAATGCAATCTATATAATCATTCTAGGAGTACATGATCTTTCGTGGGGCTTGCACACAAAATGGTTTGAAAAATTATTTTTGATTAAGCATTGCATATGCTTAATTTGGTGAAAATGAAGGTGGTGGTAGTGTAGTGGGTGAAAATGATGGAGGTTGTCGTGGAGGTTGGTTGTTAAGCATGTGTTCAAGGGATGAAAACATGTAGTGTATCTCATCTCTAAGACAAAAGATGATGGTTTGGTTGTGGATGTGGTGGTATTGCTGATGATGAGAAATGAGCATCAAGAGGTGTTATTGGTGATATGGAAATGAAAAGTTGGGTGAATGGAGGTTCTTGAGTATGAGGTGGAGTTGATGCTCTTGATGGTGGTGATGAAAGGTGTGAGTTGATGTAGTTATTGATGGATGAAAGGGTGTTTTTGATGGTGCATTTGGTGCACTTGGGGATTAACATTGAGGTGGTGGTGATGGAGTTTTGGTGTCTTAGAGATGATTTTGGTGATAGCATGGTGAATGAGAATGGGTGTTTGATGGAGGTGTTGGTTGATTTAGGTAAGGTTTGGGCTAGATAAAAGGGGTCGCAAGATGCAAAAGAAAACAGTAAATTTTACTGCCCAGATGGCCGGTCCCCTTAATTGTAGGCCGGCCCCCTTAAAATTAAGGGGACCGCCTAGGGAATTAAGGGGGCCGCCCATCTGGTGTTTTCTCAGGCGACCAAATTTGAAAATTTTCCAGAAAAGGGTCATTTTTAGGGTGTTTTTGCAGCAAGCTCCATTTGAATCATGTACATCAAGAATGATTGAATAGTGACATAAACATGTTAATTACGCATGCATACATTTAAAACATATTATGGAATAAGCATGTTATTAATCATCAAGCATGTATATATATCATGATATCAAGTATACAAGCAATAAGCATAACAATCATATATTAAAGACAAGAAATAAAGCATTCACTAGTTGAAAATAATTATGTTAAAAACATAATTATTGATACAACGCATATTTTGCTTATAGCATGCAATAAGTAGAAAATTTTAAATTGCCTAAGAGATCCATTGGACTTGCTTGAGACATGAAAACTTGGATTATTTTGGATGGATGATGGTAAAGAGAGGGTAAAAAATGTTGGATTAATGGGGTTGTAAGTTTGAGTGTATGGATGTTGGAGAGAGTGTTGATAGAGGAATTGGAGGTGGAGAGCTTGGACTTGACCATGTTGAATGAGGGTTTTGATGTTGTTCAAGTGGTGGTTTTGGATTAGATCTAGTGAGAAGATACTCAATCCAAGTGAGACGCTCATTTAAGGTGATGGTTTGACTTTGGAGAAAGATGCAACAAGGACTATTGTTGACATGTTTCTCAATTTGACTCGAGTGATGTCGTGATGATGGTAATGATGGTGAGATGGATGGTGATGATGGTAATGATGGTTTGATTTTGGAGAAAGATGCAACAAGGACAATTGTTGACATGTTTTCTAATTTGATTCAAGTGATGTGGTGATGATGGTAATGATGGTGATATGGATGGTGATGGGTTTAAGTTGCTTTGAGCAAGGTGCAAAGCAAGGAGAGCATTAAGCTCATGGGCTTCCTTGATTTCTTCAATGAACGTCAAGTGTTGAGTGGAAGGTGATGATGATGGAGAGTGGTTGTTATTTGGTGGAAGTGGTGGTGACACTTTTGGTAGTGGAGACATTTGTGAACTTGGGTAATTGTGAGTGAATGAAGGTGGACATATGGATGATTGGTTATGTGTGTGAAAGGGTTCATTAGGATGAGGTTTAGGTGTTGGTTGAGTTTGAACAACATCATTTGTTGGGTTATGGCAAATGTCAAGCTTCCTCCTCCAAATGGGCCTCACTGAGATTTTAGCAACTCTTGAAGGCTTGGATTTTGAGTGGTTAGATGATGACATGTTTGGATGGATGATATGGATGAGCATTTATGATGGAGTTGGGTGTTTATGGTGTAGTGATGATGTGATTGTAGAAGGTAAATTTTGGTGAGTGGTTTGTGACAAAATGTGTTTGTGAATTTTGGGAAGTATATGATAAAATGGGCTAAAAAATAAAAAAGGGGAGCAGCACCTTCGACCATCAGATGGCCGGTCCCCTTAATTAAGGGGCCGGTCCCCTTAAATATTAAGGGGGCCGCCTAATGAATTAAAGGGGCCGCCCATCTGCTAATTTCCAGGTTACTGGAAATGGGTTTTTGGCAGAAAATTTTGAAAGGGTTGTGTTTTTGGGTTTAGTTTCAAGCAAGTCCAACTTCTTTTAAGGCAATTTAGGCTTTAATAACTTATGTATGCTAAGCATATTCATTAGACATTATTATCTAGCATGCAAGCAACTCATTTAGCATGTAACATATATATGTTAGTCAAGAAAATACTACATAGCACCAAGTAATTCATAGTATCATATTTAGGAAGATTAATAAGCTAGTTAAATAATCCTAATGAATATCTATGTGCATAGGAATGTAGAGTTGTGATAGCATGGACTTCTAGACTTGTACCAAGTGAGGTCTTAGTGAATAAATTATGGTTATTTTCAAATTTAGTTCACTTATAAATGTCACATACATAAATATAGATGACAGATATGAGATCACCATGCATGATTTAAAGAAATATTTTTGGCATTATTCAACAATGTTTGAAAGTGGGTTTTTATGTGGATGTGAAAAATATTTTAATGAAATAGTTTTGGTTTTATTTCAAAATGTTTTTATGAGGAAAGAAAACATATTTTTCCAATCTTTGGTTTTGATAAACACGTAATTATGGACACAAGTTTGGAAGAAAGGTAGGATGGTGAAACATGTAAAATAGAAATGTGTCATAATCTTTTGAAAAATTATTTTTCTAAAATGTGAGGTTTTTGCAAATTTAAAAATAAGTCCCATTAATTATAGGTTTAAAAAATAATGGTTTATAAAAGATCTCATGCTCAAGTCTATTGTCACATGCTACCTCTTTCTACATATCCTATGACATTTACGCATGTATTATGACTAAATACAAAAATACACCATGTCAGAGTAGTTAGAGAAAAACAAAAGCTATTATAATGACAATGCATTCAACTAAACAAATAATTACGAAGGCATGCAGTCAAATCACATAGGAGTAAGTAAACATCTAGAAATTTTATATATGCAGGATGACATACATCTAGGAATGAAAAGCTCTAGTGAAAAGCAAAGTTCATAACAGTAAACTATCGTTAGGTATATTTAGGAAGAATAATGTATTCAAGTTGGAGAATGAGTATGAGACTATTACTAGTGGTGCTCAATTCAGGCTAAACACGACCGTTTTTACGGGTTACACACACCCAACTTCTCACATAGAAGCAATTCAACCGTTAGGTCAAATTGAGTTTCTAGTCAATAGATTCTCCAGTAGTCATTCTCTTTTTAGAAGAAATTAAGTTCCTAAATTTACCTATCGAAGAGTACCAAATATGAAGATTGCTTGGTTTACTAATACTTAGGGGGGCTAACTAAAGGGTTTCTAGTTCATTAAGCCACAGAACGAATATAACTAAAGTGTATCCTAAGGCATTAATAAGATTATATGCATGAAGTAATTACTTATGAAATTTAAAAAGAGAACTTACCTCACGTCCTAGCTTTTCTTCGTAATGTCTCAGATGATGATCGACGTGTGAATGATAGGTGAGTCGGATGATGATCTTCTCCTTCGTCTGTGTCACTCCATGATCTTGGATTGAGTTCACTTTTGAGTTGATTCATGTAGTCTTCGTCGCTAACACCTTCATTAACAACATTTGAACTAGTAGCACATGTATCTATTTTATCTAAATGTTTATCTATTAAATTTTCTAAGATAACTAATTCATGTACAAGATCAAAATCCTCATCTTTGGCTTGACATTTTTCTTGATGAAAGTTTAAGAAATTTTTCCAAATATCATTTGCCGTTTTACAGAAGAATATTCTTTCATATTCAACTTTCGGCAAGGTTTTATAAATAATTATTTTAGCTTTATTATTTATTTCATTCTTTGTTTTCAAATAATCAATTTGACTTTCAAAATCCGTTTTTGTTTGTCTTTCAAAATCCGTTTTTGTTTGATTTTCAAAATCACCAATCGAAATGACATGCCAAAGATCTAGATCAATTGATTTCACATAAGTTTCAAATTTATTTTTCCATTCAAGAAAAGTATAGTTTTCAAATAGTGGTGGTTTTAGCAAAGATTCCCCTTCTAGATATTTTTCGAATTCCATAGATCGATTCAAGTTTTAAAATACAGTATATTTTAAAGATCTTGATTGACGTGGCTCTTGATACCAATTGTGGAAAACTAGAAGGGGGTTGAATAGTTTTACGTCTTTTTAATTTATTATAAAACCTTTGTTTACTTTTAAAAACTTAGATTCAAGTTTGTTATGAAAAATAAAACTTAAATCTTATTATTAGTTATATATGTATTCTTTTAAATTGATTGTAAAAGTTTTGGTTTCTTGAATGGATTTTCAAATTGATCTTTATGTGAAGTTGACCTCTAATTAATACTAGCAATTATATAAGCCTATGTATATGAAAGTAATGACGATGCAAGTAAAGAAATAAATAAGGTATGGAAAGATCTAACCGAGACACGAGAGATTTATAGTGGTTCGGCTACAAGGACACCTTCCTTGCCCTACTCCACTCCCCGAGCACACCTTGCTCGAGAGTTTTCTTCACAACTTCAATAAGCTCCCTTATGGCGGAGAAAACCTTACACAACTTTGGCTTACACGGGTTTAACGACACAAAGCTAAATGTCGAGTTCTAATCGTAGCTAGAACCAATCTCACAACTTCACAACACAACTTGTACACAACTTATTCACGACGACTTCACGAATTCAACACAACGGCTTCACGACTTCTACACAACGGCTTCACGACTTTTACACGACGACTTCACAACTCCTAAGCTACGGCTTCACGACCAAGACTTCACAACTTCAACACGACCGCTTCACAACTCCTATGCTACGGCTTCACGACTTCAACACTAGGACTTCACGACTAGGACTTCACAACTTCTAAGCTATGGCTTCACAACTTCTACATGACGACTTCATAACTTCTAAGCAACGGCTTCACGACTTCTACATGATGACTTCACAACTTCTAAGCAACGGCTTCACGACTTCTACATGATGACTTCACAACTTCTAAGCAACGGCTTCACGACATCTGCACCACGGCTTCACAACTTCTACACCACGGCTTTACAACTTCTACATGACTTCTTTACACCACAACAACTTATACACCTTCTTCACTACTTACACACTATACATATCTAGTCACTTATGTTCACCCACACCTTATACACAAATGAATGAATGATATACAAGGTATACAAAACAAACAACTTGAATAACAAGATGCTACTAAGTTGTAATACTTCTAGTTTTGATTGATAGAAGTATTCTTCTTTTGCACTTGGATGGTGGAAGCTTGGATCACTTGGAAACCAATGCTTAAGATTACATGATCAAAGGTTTTTTGAAGATATGAAATGAGATCTATAACAGAAAGTTTTAGTGCAAAAGGGTGAGTAAAAATCCAGGAGAAGGCTGGTATTTATAGGAGAAAAACTGGACAGCTGGAGGCCTACTGGAGCGGGGGCGGTCCCCTTAATTATTAAGGGGGCCGCCTAGCAAAATTAAGGGGGCCGCCCCTACTGAACGTTGGCCAGATTTGTCCTTTTGTGGGGAAGGTTTTTCTGGAACATTTTTACTGATTTTGGTTAAAAATTTGAATTCATGTTTTTATAAAAGATTAAACATTTTTATTTAATACCAAAATTGTTTTTCAAAAATATATAAAATGTTTTTGACATTTTATAAAAAGTTTAGAAATAAAGAAAATGTTCCTTTGATCATATGATGCATTAAGCATTAGTTCATTCATACCTTAAGTGATTTTAGTTGTAGAAGTGAATATTTACAACTAAGTACTTGTTTAATTTATAAGTTTATGTTTTAATGAGTTTACATTTTGTGATCATCAAAACATAGAGATATGAATAAATATTGATAATGTTTTTAGGCATTTATTTATGTCAACACTTTTACAAAGCAACTTCTCTCCTACAAAGAGTAACGTATCCCTGAGATAGCTCAGTGGGTTGAATTGTTACCACTCAAAGCAAAGCTTGAGTTTAGATAGGAGACACCACCATACCTTGTCTATTCAATCCCAAGTGTTTGTTCCGCAAAACACTTGGGTAATAGATTCTTTGATTCATTTCTAATAAGAATTTAAACGTTGAAAAATACTTATGTGTTTTTACTTTTACGTTTCATTAATCTGTTAGAATTAATCATAACATTGTATTAGTCATAAACACAAATAGATTAACTTTCTAGTTAACTCTAAGCGTGTTAAGGGAACAACAAGTGGTATTAGAGCCTATGGTTTAAAAAATCTTTCAAAACTAACCAAGAGTGCTCAAGGTTTTTAAAACCAAGATCCTACTATGGCTGATATTAATGTACCCCAGCTGGTCGATAAAAAGGGTGGCAACTATTCTGCTGTTGCACCCAGACTAGAAGCTGGAAAGTTTAGCAAATGAAAAAAACGTATGATTTGCTATTTAACTGGTATGGAACCTTACTACATCACCTGTATCAGGGATGGCTCATTTGTCCCTAAGACTGCTGCAGGGCTAAACAAGCCTGAGGCACAATGGACCATTGATGAGAGGAGGGTGGTCAATCAAGACCAGCGCCTTAAAAGCATCCTTATATCTTGTCTTCCTGACGATATAATGGAATCAGTCATCAACTGTTTAACAGCCAAGCAAACTTGGGATGACTTGGTTAATAGCTTTGAGAGCCCCTCAGATACCAAGGAAAACAGGGTCATGGACCTGAAACTTGAGTATAATACTTTCAGGGCTAAAGACTCTGAAAGTCTCTCTCAGACTTATACCAGATACAAGACTTTGATAAACGAACTATCAAATGATGGTGTAGTATTATCTAAGCATGAGACAAATGTTGGCTTTGTCAACAGTCTCCCTGAGAAGTGGCTAAACTTCTCACAAGGCCTGAGGAATGCTAATCACATTCAGACCCTTGAGCTCCCTAAAATCTATGGGAAATTTGTCTATGAGGACAACTTGATCTCAAGGAGATATCCTGACTCAAAAGCTCTTGAGTCCAAAAAGGCCTTAACCTCCACACCCATATCAACTGCTTTTTATACTAATGGTGTTGTGCAGGACTTTCAAGAGGATTCTAAGGATGAAATTGATGAAAGGACTAGTGATGAGTACCTAAAAGATCTAAACTTGGAATTCCAAGAGAGGGCACTCCTTGCTAGTTCAAAATGTTTCATCAAAAGAAACCAGTCCAATTTTTCAAAAGGAAAAGCAAATGAAACCACTGAATGCTTTAATTGTGGTAAAAAGGGTCATTTTGCTAGGGACTGTTATTCTAAAACAAACTCAGAACCCTCTTACAAATTTTCAGAAAATAGTTCCTCAGGAACTAGCAAGTTTCAACCTAGAATGTTTCAGTCGACCCAACAATTTCAAAACAAGGGTCAAAAGGACTTTGAAGCAAAATATAGGAAAGCCAAGGCTAAACTTGCAATTCTTGAAACTAATCCCTCAATGTCTCAGGCTGCTCAAACACCCAAACCTGTTCAGGCAAAGAATATGGTTTTAGTAGCTGAAGCTTATGATTGGGATGATGAAGAGGTCTCCTCAGATGAGGAAATTAGAGTGAGTGCACTGATGGCACTCTCTGAAGGTGATCAGGTGGCTGTTGGGAAAAGCCATGCAAGGAATGGAGAGTGGGTAAACATCACCATGAAGAAGGTAAACACTTTACTTTCTATGGATGATGATTATGATTGGCAGTCTTACATGAATTATATTTGTGTAGATCTTAAATTTGTTGAGGAACAAAGGCTTAACATGTGTTCAAAATATAACAACAAGGTGTCAGAATTGAATAAATGTAGAGATGAATTGCTTGTACTAAAGCAAGCCAAATTAGAAACAATAACTCTACAAATTCATAACACTGAAATTTTGAAACAAAATCAAGCCCTACAAACTGAACTTAACAAAGAAAAAGCTGTCATCCAAGGTTGGACCAAAAAGAACCCCAAGGTCTTTGACACTGTGGGATTAAGCTCTCAGAAAACCATTGGAATTGACCCTCTTATGGTTGATCCCAATGTGAGTCACAGTGAATTAACCTTTGTTCCAGCTGGCATATCTTTTGAGCAAGAAATGCTTCCCAAGTCTAATGACTGGATTGTCAGGGACAACCCAGTCAGTAAGTTACCAAACTTTGAGACTGGAAAGATCTTGCTTCCTGAAAGTCAGGCTTTGAAAAATATGCTTGGACTTACTGAACAACTCAGTAAGCTTGAACTCACTGAACAACTCAGTAATACTGAGTCTGTGAATGAGTCTGAATCAGAATCATACCCACCACTTCCTCCACTGAATACCCTTCAGGGTGCTGCACCAAACTTAGGCCTCCTACCAATGGTCTTCTCACCACACTCTCCAAAGGAGAGATCAGGAATGGGAACAACCATCCTGAAGAGACCAACCCTTGAAGTCTCAGTAAATACTGATGACTCATCAACTTCAGTCCCTTCTGAAGTAACAACCCAAAGCCCTGATTCAAAATTTGATCAGTTGGCTGAAATGGTCAGGAAGCTGGGTGAGAAGATTGCATCATCAGAAAAATCTTCTCAATCCAAGAAAGAACAAAAACCATCCTCCTCAAAGACCAAACCCAAACCCTCAAAACCCCTTAAAAGATGTGAACTGTGTAACTATACCAATCATGTCACTGACGATTGCTATAGAATCCTTTATTGTATGGTTTGCAAAAAGGATGATCACAGGACTTCTGATCATAAAACACATTCAGTCACATCAAACATGGCAAGTCTTAAAGCTCAGTCTTTAAACTATCCTTCTGATTCTAAACAGAAACAGAAACAAAAGGCAAAGCCTTTTGCACCTTGCCCTTACTGTGGGTTCAATGACCACCATCCTAAGGATTTTCAAATTGAAAATTGTTGTGAAAATAGTGGAAGTTCCACTCATAACACCTCAGGACGTAGTAAGTCCATTCAGGCCAATAGAGGTATGACAAAGTCAGCCTCTCAGTCCACTGAGTCTACATCAGCAATCAAATGCATAATATGTGGTAGCTCAGTCCACTCCACCACTGACCATAAATCACTTGAAATTGTTAATAAGACCCTCAAAGCTAAGCCCTCCAAGAAGTGGAGTCCTAGAAAGAACTGACGCAGTTCACCATTTGTGCGAAAACATGCCAGGGACCCTGTTTGGCATCTTGATAGTGGATGTTCAAGGAGCATGACTGGTGTGAAGGAGTATCTGCACAAGTATGTGGATAAATCAGGACCCAAAGTGATATTTGCTGATAACTCATCATGTCTCACTGAAGGTTATGGTTCAGTAAACTGCAATGGTATAGTCTTTACTAGGATAGCTCATGTAAATGGTCTAAAATACAATTTGATAAGTGTCAGTCAACTATGTGATGCAAAATACATAGTTCAGTTTGATGATAAAGAAGGAATCATCTTCATTGCTAATAAGGAAGTTGTCCTTATTGCACCAAGAAGACATGATGTTTATGTGTTAGACATGTCCAGTCTGACTCAGAATGGAACTTGTCTCTTTACCAAGGCCACTGATACTCTCAACTGGCTTTGGCATAAGAGACTCTCCCACCTGAACTTCAAAAACATAAACAAACTTGTAAAACAAAACAAGGTACTTGGCTGACCATTGATTGTTACAATTATAGATCAAGGGAGAATTGCACCGGAAATATGCAAAGCCCAGGTTCGTTGTCCCGACGAAGATCGAATGGAATTTGTGTTCCCGGAACGTGATTCGTGTAGTGAATGTGAAAAAGAGTGAGAATTTTTGGATTACACTACTAATATTAAAATAACAAACAAGATAAACTAATTAAACAAAGCTAACGGAACAATTAAACTAAGCATTTAACCTAAAAAACAACTAATAAAACAACTAATAAAGCTACGGGTACAAATAAACTAAACATGTGAATTTAAAAACGAAAACCGGAATTTAAAACGTTACGCTACGAAATTTAAAAACGCGAATAAAAGTGAAAAGCTAAATTTTAAAAAACCTAAAATTTTGAAAATAATTTTCCTAAATTAAAACTGATAAAAGAAAATTTTTGAAAAAAAAAAAAAAAATATTTTTTTGACTTTTGAATTATTTATTACGCATTAAAAACTAATTAAACTAAATTAATTTATAAAAAATGCTAAACCTTAAAATAAAAATCTGAAAATTTTTGAGTAACTACTTTGAAGTAAAAGTAAACTAGGAAAAATAATAAAGGTGAAACAGCTTATTGAAATAAGCTGTTCAACAAGCCTAACAGCTTAAGTGAGATTAAATGAAAACAAAGACAAACTAAATTAAATATAAAATTTTGTAAATGATAACTAATTAGAAGAGCTAGCGCAGTTGGTAAACGTGGGGGTGTTTGTGGGGGTTTTGCTAAGCGAGAGGTCTGGGGTTCGAATCCCACCTCTTGCACTTTTGCTCTTTATTATTTTTTTTTTTTTTCAATCTTTACAATCATTCCATAAAAAACCAAACCGCAATTCAGAAACCAAACCATCTTAACAAATGCAACACTTAAACCACAAATAAACTAACAAACATCCAACTAAAAATGTTTTTTTTTTTTTTTTTTTTTTTTTTTTTTTTTTTTTAAAACTTAAACACACAATGCAAAGATCAACTGAGAGTTCGAATCCAACATAAACAAACAAATAATAAACGATAAACACAAACTCAAACGATAAACAATAAACACAAACAACTAAGGCCAAAGATTCATCCACATAAACTGAACCCGCAGAAATTTAAGACGAAAAATAAACAAAGAAAAGCAACTAAGCAAAGATAAGCAATGAAATAATAAGCCGAATAACAATAACTTAAATTAAACAAGAAAAAATTACAGAGTACCTTAAAAAAGCTAAAATAAAACCTCAATTAAAATGGTCTAATTCTTTTCTAAAAACATGAAAAGAGGGACAAAAGAAAAAAAATGCTAATCGACTCTATTTATACTAAAAGATAAAAAACCCTAGCCGAGTTGTGCTATCTTCGTGAGAGTGTTCCTTGTGCTTCTTTTTGACCCTTGGATTAATCTTGTTCCTTACAACTCTTGATCTTGATCGTTAATTTCTTGGTGGCCTCGGATCGATGATGTGGAGTGGGGGGGGGGGACCGAAGACAAGACCATGTGGGTGTTTTGGACTGGTGTGGTGAGGTGGAGAGGAGGCGGATTAGGGTGGGTAATGGGGCGGTAATGGCGGTATTTTAGGGAGAAGAAGAAGAGGTGTTTTAGTTTATTATCTAGGGATTTTGACCATCAAAGAGGGGATTTGACTAAAGCATTCTTCCGATGTTTAGTTTTAATATAGGATGGGTCGGATTTTGGTTTTTTAGGTGGGCTTGGGGGTTTGGCTGTGAGTTGTTGGGGTTTAATTGGGTCGATGGGTTAAGTATTTGTAGTGGGCCGGTGGGGTGTTAATTTGTGGATTGGTTTTTGATGGGATCCGGTTGTAGTTGTTTTTTAGAGTTTAGGCTAATTTTAATTTAGCCAAGGACCAAAAGTTGTAATTTATAAAACCGCAAGGACCAAAACTGCCATTCTTCAAAGTTAATCCAAGGGTAATTTTGCCAACTATAAATAATAATCCAAGGGCTCTTCGGAATTTTTGCACAATATCTCGACCAAACTCGTGAATTTCTTCCCGGGTCCCGTCTTTTGAGCTCTTTTCCATTTCCCGTGCTCGTCTTTGTCTTTTTCTTGATTTTTCTAGATATCCGTACCTGCATATTCACAAACACAAAAACAACATATATTTGGCATATTCGGTCAGTTTTTGGTCTATTTGGTCTGTTTAAATAGGTAAAAGGTATGTGTAATTTAACACATACCAAAATTCCCCCAGACTAAGATATTGACGTGTCCTCACGCAATGTTATAAAAACACGTTGTTGAAACCAAAAATTTCCAATCTCTTTTTACTAACTTTGAGAAGTAGCAAAATTTTCAAAAGAGATTAAGAAATCTTAAGTTCTAAAAACTCCCCGATTTTCCTTTTATTCTATTTTTGTATTTTTTTATCATAATCATGTGACGGCTTTGTTGACAATCATTATCTCACGATAACTTTTAGGGTCTTCGAGCAGGAAACACGACTCATAAAGAAGTGACCATACGGATAAAATTCGTCGTTCCTGATTTTTCACGAGTCCCCAAACTAAGCGTAAAAACGAAATCATTGTCATTTACAAGTTAGATTGCTATCACTACTCAGAAAAGCTAATTGTGGACTTCTTGTTCCCAAATTCCTATTTTCCTCTATTTATTTTATTTTTGGTGAGAAATGAATTTCTTCAAATTCTCGTTTCGATAATTTTTTAAGCCGATAAAAATACCTTAGTTTAGACGCTAAGTAGTTTCCAAACCTTCCCTCGAAAACCGTTGCATACAAAAATGAGGTCCACATCAAGGTCTCTGATTTAACACGATTTTGAGGATATCCCTTTTATTTGCGACCGAAACAACTCATCTACGAGTCCAGAGACGGAAGCCTTTATTAGGACACCCCCGGAGTCGAAGTTTGGCATTTTTAACACTATTAAGCACATTAACGTATTTAGTCCTTGGCCCTTTATAACAATCACAACATCGGCTGCGAACCGGCAAGATGTGATAGTCTATTATGACCTTGGAATTTTTCCTCTGCCTTTATTAGAAGTCTACAACATCGGCTGCGAACCGGCAAGATGTAGAAAACTTTTTATGGCTTTGGATTATTATTATACATTATCATATTCATTAATTAATTGCCAAACCCCAAGTCCTACGGCTTTTATAACAATCCCAACATCGGTTGCGAGCCGGCAAGATGGAATAGTCTATTACACCGTAACACTGGCAGTACCTTGATGTGTACCCAACTCTTATAAGCAAGGATTCTCTAAGGAAGAAATAAAAACTAATTATCGCCAAAACTAAAATAGCTTTAATTATTCCTAGATTACTATTTTTGAGTGAAACAAGCTTATGGGAACAAAAAGCCACAAGTAACTTCGATGAGCTCTAAAGAGATCCAACTACTCCACGTTTAGCAATCTAACTTATAAACAACTCTATCATTTCTCGTTCTTCGCAAATTTAAAATCTTAAATAATAAGATCCGCGAATGCTTAGCCAAATAATCAAGCCATGCATATATAAAGTCAAGTACGGGAACTTGCAAACTCTTAAAAAGAATTCGCATTTTATAGCTCCTTGTGTAAAAGACTAGCACAAGCTTATAGATTATAAACGGTTAAGGGAACAAGCTAGGGCTCAGCACGCCCGGTCAAGTCAGAATTTTATTCCTACTCTCTCCAGCGGAAAGTCAACAAAAATGTCAAAATTTATTATATTTTTGCAAAAAATTTTTAAATTTTTCTCATTTTTTTTGAATTTTTTCAAATTTTGAGGAAAAACGGGGTTGCGAGAGAAAACGGCAAAAATGCAAGGCAAAAATCAAATCGAAAGATTACCCCCCCAGACTAAAACGAGACATTGTCCTCAATGTCTTAAAGGTAAGGGTTCTCCTACATAAATCTAAGGCCGTTTATTAATTATGCCAAAGATAAACGTAAAATGATAAGATTAAGGATATCAGATGAGCAACGAATGATGAAACTCGAGTGGAGAGAAGGCAGAACCATGAGCACGAGAGTCTTCATCAATCGGGCTAACCTGGACATACACAAACAACCACGAAACACAAGAAATGGAAAAAGGAAACCTCCTCACTACACTTATTAGAGAGAAAATAGAAAGAAGATAGATGGATAAGCATGGGGTGCCTCCCACGAAGCGCTTGTTTTTTATCGAGTCGGAAAGCTTAGACTCGCCCCGAATTTAATTGTTCTTGGGGGAGCAGGTGGAAAAGAAAATCTCAATCGGACTTTCGTTCAAGATGTTTGGATAAACATTGAAGTTCTTGAAAGTTCCACTCCGACGAGATACACCCGGCTTAAAAGAATAAATAGATGCCGGGGTCAAAGATTTTGTCCTCACTCCCGAGCGAGTGAATGGAAGGACAATCTACCTTGTAGGAGAAGAAAGGTAGAAAAACTCGAACGACATATGTGAAGTCAATATAAGGGCGATCCCCAAAAGGCACTGTCACATATGTCGGAGAAAGAATATTCTTTTGAATCTCGGGATTAACAATTGAGGTCATATTATCAAAAACATTAGAGTCTTTGACCTCATCGTTCTCTAACACTTCAATAAACAGCGGATTAACGTTGCTAGAAAAGCAATCGTCATCAAATTCAAAAAGAGTGTTAGAGAAAATCCCGGAAGTAACCTCAGAGATGTCAAGAGATTCTCCAAAAATTGGAGAATCACAATCTCTGTCAAATATCTCCTCAGACTCACTTGGGGTTGGGACAAGGTTCTCAACACTAGACTTTATGAATTCGTCCGATTCCTTTTCAGGAACAGTGCTAAGATGCTCATCCCCCATAATGAGAGAGTCCTCGGGTCTAGATTGAGAGGGTTGAGAAATGTTATCATTTAAAGGAATAGCACTCTCATCTTCGTCGTCATCTTCGTCATCGAGCATGCAAGCCTTATTAAACAAGAAACGGTTATGTGCTGCACGTTCAATGGCGAGTAAATCTTCCATAGATTCACCATGACGATCCTCTTGTGTCTGTTTAGCAGCCCAAGCATTAAATGCATTCCTCACATCATGAAATTTTTGGAATACATTTTCGAAAGCAGAATCCAGAAGATCATTCCTAATATTATGAATTTCTTGGAATGATTCTTGAGGAAATGGCTGAGGCTGAGTTTGAATCGTTTCATACTGTGGAGGTTGGTCATGATAAGAGTAGTCATAATTGTCACAAGGGCCGTGCTCATAGACAAGCGGGCTCCTTGTTTGACAATCAGAGCTATAGTGAGGACCTCCACAGTACTCACAACAATAATATTGTTGTGACTGATTCGGTGAATTATATGGATAATGGTCATACCCGAAATTTTGATTACATGGAACCTGCTCATAGACAAACGTGTTCCCTGTTTGACAATCAAAACCCGGGTGAGGACTACCTCCACAATATTCACAAGAATATGTCTCCATCTGGTGTTGTGGGGGCTGGTCGAAAAAGTCGGTTGTTTCATGGTAGGAATAAGGATTTTGGTCATAGACAAACCCGTTTCCCGATTCCACCATGCTACAACCAGGACAATTCCCGCCATTATGAGGACCTCCACAACACTCACAAAGATCATTTGGCATATTTTGGAATGATGTATCATTGAAGTTTTGATAACATGGTTCTTGCCAAAATGAATCTTGAGGAGGGTTGAAATCGTTTTGAAAATTTGGACAATTAAGTGTATTTTCGATTTCAGAATTGCAACACACGCAAAGTCCATGGGTAGACCCACATCCTTTGCAGAAGCATCGTTCACAAAGTGAATTATCCCCCAACGGATCTCCACATACAAAGCACTTATGCTGAGTGAGTGAGGATGGCTGGGGTTGTGGAGAGTGTTCGGAAATACTTTGAGAATTATCGATGGAATTAAGCTCTCTTTTGAGGGCTACTTCACACCAATAACAAGATCCGTCAGGTGCATCATTTCCACACTTCACACACGAACACTTGGAACAACGAAAATTATCACCCACTGGACCTCTGCAACGAAAGCAGCAATAGCCCAGTGACGACATAGAAGAAAGGTATAAGAAGTTTAGAATCAAATGGATAGAGGGTAAAGGGATAAAGAATCAAAAAGGGTAAGAGGGTGAGAAAAGGAATTAAACGGATAAGAGGGCACGGGAGAAAGAATCAAACGGATAAGAGGGATAAGAAGAATCTTTTTGGAATTTTTGAAAAACAAAAAGGAAAATAAATTTTGAAATGAAAATCTTTTTGGGTTTTTCAAAGTTTTTTAATTTTTTTTTTTTTTTTTTTGGATTTTTGGGTAAAAAAAATATTTACAAGATATTTACGAAACTTCACGAGGAAGATTCTTCAAGACACGAATCGAAAAACGGAATCACGCACTCACTTCAACCTTCCCCGGCAGCGGCGCCAAAAATTGATTGTTACAATTATAGATCAAGGGAGAATTGCACCGGAAATATGCAAAGCCCAGGTTCGTTGTCCCGACGAAGATCGAATGGAATTTGTGTTCCCGGAACGTGATTCGTGTAGTGAATGTGAAAAAGAGTGAGAATTTTTGGATTACACTACTAATATTAAAATAACAAACAAGATAAACTAATTAAACAAAGCTAATGGAACAATTAAACTAAGCATTTAACCTAAAAAACAACTAATAAAACAACTAATAAAGCTACGGGTACAAATAAACTAAACATGTGAATTTAAAAACGAAAACCGGAATTTAAAACGTTACGCTACGAAATTTAAAAACGCGAATAAAAGTGAAAAGCTAAATTTTAAAAAACCTAAAATTTTGAAAATAATTTTCCTAAATTAAAACTGATAAAAGAAAATTTTTGAAAAAAAAAAAAAAAATATTTTTTTGACTTTTGAATTATTTATTACGCATTAAAAACTAATTAAACTAAATTAATTTATAAAAAATGCTAAACCTTAAAATAAAAATCTGAAAATTTTTGAGTAACTACTTTGAAGTAAAAGTAAACTAGGAAAAATAATAAAGGTGAAACAGCTTATTGAAATAAGCTGTTCAACAAGCCTAACAGCTTAAGTGAGATTAAATGAAAACAAAGACAAACTAAATTAAATATAAAATTTTGTAAATGATAACTAATTAGAAGAGCTAGCGCAGTTGGTAAACGTGGGGGTGTTTGTGGGGGTTTTGCTAAGCGAGAGGTCTGGGGTTCGAATCCCACCTCTTGCACTTTTGCTCTTTATTATTTTTTTTTTTTTTCAATCTTTACAATCATTCCATAAAAAACCAAACCGCAATTCAGAAACCAAACCATCTTAACAAATGCAACACTTAAACCACAAATAAACTAACAACATCCAACTAAAAATGTTTTTTTTTTTTTTTTTTTTTTTTTTTTTTTTTTTTTTAAAACTTAAACACACAATGCAAAGATCAACTGAGAGTTCGAATCCAACATAAACAAACAAATAATAAACGATAAACACAAACTCAAACGATAAACAATAAACACAAACAACTAAGGCCAAAGATTCATCCACATAAACTGAACCCGCAGAAATTTAAGACGAAAAATAAACAAAGAAAAGCAACTAAGCAAAGATAAGCAATGAAATAATAAGCCGAATAACAATAACTTAAATTAAACAAGAAAAAATTACAGAGTACCTTAAAAAAGCTAAAATAAAACCTCAATTAAAATGGTCTAATTCTTTTCTAAAAACATGAAAAGAGGGACAAAAGAAAAAAAATGCTAATCGACTCTATTTATACTAAAAGATAAAAAACCCTAGCCGAGTTGTGCTATCTTCGTGAGAGTGTTCCTTGTGCTTCTTTTTGACCCTTGGATTAATCTTGTTCCTTACAACTCTTGATCTTGATCGTTGATTTCTTGGTGGCCTCGGATCGATGATGTGGAGTGGGGGGGGGGGGACCGAAGACAATACCATGTGGGTGTTTTGGACTGGTGTGGTGAGGTGGAGAGGAGGCGGATTAGGGTGGGTAATGGGGCGGTAATGGCGGTATTTTAGGGAGAAGAAGAAGAGGTGTTTTAGTTTATTATCTAGGGATTTTGACCATCAAAGAGGGGATTTGACTAAAGCATTCTTCCGATGTTTAGTTTTAATATAGGATGGGTCGGATTTTGGTTTTTTAGGTGGGCTTGGGGGTTTGGCTGTGAGTTGTTGGGGTTTAATTGGGTCGATGGGTTAAGTATTTGTAGTGGGCCGGTGGGGTGTTAATTTGTGGATTGGTTTTTGATGGGATCCGGTTGTAGTTGTTTTTTAGAGTTTAGGCTAATTTTAATTTAGCCAAGGACCAAAAGTTGTAATTTATAAAACCGCAAGGACCAAAACTGCCATTCTTCAAAGTTAATCCAAGGGTAATTTTGCCAACTATAAATAATAATCCAAGGGCTCTTCGGAATTTTTGCACAATATCTCGACCAAACTCGTGAATTTCTTCCCGGGTCCCGTCTTTTGAGCTCTTTTCCATTTCCCGTGCTCGTCTTTGTCTTTTTCTTGATTTTTCTAGATATCCGTACCTGCATATTCACAAACACAAAAACAACATATATTTGGCATATTCGGTCAGTTTTTGGTCTATTTGGTCTGTTTAAATAGGTAAAAGGTGTGTGTAATTTAACACATACCAACCATCTCTTGTGTTTTCAAAGGACAAACCATGCTCAGCTTGTGAAAAAGGTAAACATCACAGAGCATCCTTTAAAACCAAAACCAACTTTTCCATCAGGAACTGCCTTCATCTTCTCCATATGGATCTATTTGGACCAATTAGTCCTAGATCCATTAACCATGAGAAGTATACTCTGGTCATTGTGGATGAATACTCAAGATACACTTGGGTATACTTCCTGATCAAAAAGAGTCAGGCAGCTGAAACAATTATGTCCTTTGTCAGGAACATTGAAAATCAGAATGACATCAAAGTCAAACAAATTAGGACTGACAATGGAACAGAGTTCAAAAATTATGAACTTGAATGTTTCTGTGATGAGAAAGGTATTTCACAAAAAATTTCCTCACCCTACACACCTGAACAAAATGGGGTGGCTGAAAGGAAAAATAGAACACTCATTGAAGCAGCTAGGACAATACTAAATGGATCAGTCCTTTCCAAACATTTTTGGACTGAAGCAGTAAAGACTGCCTGTTACATACAAAACAGATCCATTATTGTCAAGAGACATAGAAAAACTCCTTATGAATTATTCAAGGGAAGAATTCCTGACATTAGCTACTTTCATGTCTTTGGATGTCCTGTGTTTATTCATAACAACAAGGATCACTTAGGAAAATTTGATGCCAAAGCTGATGATGGATACTTCCTAGGATACTCCCTAGTCTCAAAAGCCTTCAGGGTGTTCAACACTAGGAGACAGCATGCTGAGGAAACATTTCATGTTACCTTTTATGAGAGCACTGATGCAATCAGTGTCTCTAAAAACTCAGTGGAAGAGATAGGTATTGATGAATCATCAAGATACCCTCCTGATGAACATCATGCTGATAATGGTCCTTCCACTTAGTACCATGCAAATGCTGACATCTCCTATTACATCATTCCCCACAACCTTCCTTACCCAACCATCACTGAGTTTATTGAAGCACAAAATACTGATGAATTCATTCAGTCAGTACAAAGTACTCAGGTTCTAAACAATCTCAGTGATGAGTCAACCCACTCAGACACTCAAGATGCTGAAGAACATCATGTGTCTGATCCTGATCCTACCCATCAGGCCTCTACAAGTTCTAATCAGATTCCAAGACCTCAGGACAGTTGGACTAGGTCTCAGGATATAGAACTTGTCAATATAATTGGTGAGCCTACTGAAGGCATGCTCACAAGAAGCATGGCTGCTGAACTGAGAGCAGCCTCAGCCAATGAATGCCTATTTGTGGACTTCATTTCCACAATTGAACCTAAAAGTGTTAAGGAAGCACTAAAACATCCAAGTTGGGTTCAAGCCATGAATGATGAACTAGAACAATTTGACAGAAACAAGGTAATGACCTTGGTCAAATGTCCTGAAGATATTTCAGTCATTGGCATGAAATGGGTATTTAAAAATAAATCTGATGAAAATGGCATAGTCATTAAAAATAAAGCCAGACTTGTAGCCAAAGGCTATAATCAACAAGAAGGCATTGACTATGAAGAAACATTTGCACCAGTAGCAAGGATGGAAGCCATAAGGATCTTCCTTGCTTTTGCTAAATACATGAACTTCAAGGTGTACCAAATGGATGTTAAAATTGCATTCTTAAATGGCTTACTGAAAGAAGAAGTTTGTGTTCAGCAACCTCCTGGATTTGAAAGCCATGAGTTTCCTGACCATGTCTGCAAGCTTAACAAAGCCCTTTATGGACTAAAACAAGCTCCCAGGGCATGGTATGAGACTCTTTCAGCCTTCCTGATCCAAAACAAATTTATCAGAGGCAAGATAGACAACACATTGTTTATTTACAAGACAAATAATGATGTCATACTTGTACAAGTGTATGTTGATGACATCATCTTTGGCTCAACAAATTATAAACTTTGCAAACAGTTTGAAAAACTAATGGCAAAGAAATTTGAAATGAGCATGATGGGAGAACTAACTTACTTCCTTGGTCTACAAATCAAGCAGACTGATAAAGGAACCTCTATCAGTCAAGAGAAGTATGTCAAAAGCCTACTGAAGAAGTATGAGCTCAGTGACTGTGCCTCAGTCAAGACTCCCATGGTACTCCCAAACAACCATGGTCCTGATCTTACTGGAAAACCAGTTAATCAAACTCTTTTTAGAGGTATGATAGGATCACTGATGTATTTACTTGCATCAAGGCCTGATATCCAATTCTCAGTCTGCTTATGTGCCAGATATCAATCTGACCCAAGAGAGACTCATATCACTGCTGTGAAAAGGATATTCAGGTACCTGAAAGGTACTCCAAACCTTGGATTATATTATCCAAAATGTTCAGGCCTTGATCTTAAAGGATACTCAGATTCTGACTATGCTGGATGCAACATGGACAGAAAAAGCACCTCAGGCTCTTGCCAAATTCTTGGTGGAAAACTAGTCTGTTGGAGTGCTAAGAAGCAACAATCAGTTGCCATGTACTCAGCTGAAGCTGAATATGTTGCAGCAGCAAGTTGTTGTGCAAATGTACTCTGGATGAAAAGTCAACTCAGTGACTATGGAATTCAGTACAAGATGGTTCCCATCTTTTGTGATAACACAAGTGCAATTGCCATCTCCAATAACCCTGTTCTTCATCAGAGAACAAAACACATTGATATTAGATATCACTTCATCAGGGACCATGTCATGAATGGTGACATTGAATTACACTTCATTCCTACTGAATATCAGCTAGCTGATATATTCACCAAGCCATTGGATGAACCAACTTTCACCAGACTGAAAGCTGAACTAGGAATGTTGGATATTGAGAATCAGTCCACTGATTGACTCCATCCAAATATGTGTAAATTCTGAATCCCTGACTCAATGTGTTCTTCAGTGAGAAAGGTCACTGAACTTCAGGAACTAGACCCAAGTTCCTGAACCCTTGGTCCTCAGGAACTAAACCCAAGTTCCTGAACCCTTGAACCTCAGGAATTAGACCCAAATTCCTGATCACTAGAACCATCAGTGACTAAACCCAAGTCCTGACAATCAGGTTCACTGAATGAAAAGTCATTCAGGGTCCTCAAGAGACATTAAATACTGACTTAAATGCTCTAAGTATCTAGTTAGTAAATGTCCGAGGTTGGTAACTGAACTCATATTTAATTTAAGAATATTTGTTCTTTTTGCCTTTCTGGCTTCCACCTCTGGGCCACCACATTCCCACTTAGCATTAAATGCCTCTCCAATCACATTACAAATATGTGATGACTCATCTCTGCAAATTACACTTTTGCAGAACTACTCAACTGTTCACCTTGACTGTTGCGCCAAACTAGGGAAAAGTGAAGTGTTGGCATTAAATGCGGATCCCAAAACATTTTATTCAAAACAGTTTCTAAAAATTCTTTTTGAATAAATAAAATCCGCTTAATACCTAAAATACCCTCCACTTCACTTCCCTATAAATACCCCAACCAAAATAACAACACTCACGTCTATTAGAAATTTTAAGCAAATTCTGCCATTTTTTTCTCTCTAAACTAATAGTGTGTGTTCTTAGGCTTTAGAAACCCATAATCATTTGTTAACCCAGACCCACCAATACAAATGGCTTCTTCTAATGCTATCACATACGCCCCTAATGTGGATTTCATATTAGAGGGCGTAGACCTCACAAAGAACAATGTGGTGGGAAACTTTTCCTATCCACAAAAGTTCCATGCCTACAAGAACGTTATGAAATATCTTCAAAACTGTTTTCTTGCAAAGGCATTTACCAAGACCCCCTCAGTCATCTACCATGACTACCTGAGGGAATTCTGGTGTACTGTTGTGGCTACTTGCCCAAAAGACACCAAAGAATCCATCATCACATTCACAGTGATGAATGGGAAAAGACCCCTTTCCCTGGATTACAACACCTTCATCAAGGCCACATGTCTTGATTTTGCTGAGGCTTTTGAGCCCAATCCTACTGAACAAGAGGTCAAAGCAGAGTTGATATTCTTAGGACCTCATGACCCAAAACGTCCTAAGGAGTCCGCTGGAGCCTTATTAGAAAAGGCTCCAATTGTCAAAACCTGGTTCCACCCAGTCTGGAGGATCCTGATGACATTCATCATTTAGGTCCTTGGGGGGAATAAATCCTCCACTGAGCAATTGAACTCATCACAAAAATTGATGTTGTTCAGTCTCTTGGAGGGTATAAAAATAGATATCGAAGGTATTATCTTCCGTGACCTTGTTGCTAAGCTCTCAGGAAAATCTAGGCAAAAACACTTGTCGTATCCTAGGTTTATTTCCTGTGTGCTTCAGGACCTTCTTGGTTCTGACTATGTGAGGCCTGACGTCGAAGGTATGAAACCTGACGTCTTACATAAGACCAATTTCACTAGTGGCATCACTGAGGTACAACCCATTGCCCTGACTAACTACATGCTGGTGGTTATTCAGGGGGAGAACGTTGTTTCTCCTGTACCTTCACCTACAAAGAAGGTGAAGAAGACAAAGAAGGGTCAGTCCAGTAAGGTGGTTAGACCCAAACCACTTGCCATTGAGACTGATGCCGAAAACCAACTCAACCTTAAAAAGGGGTTGAATGTGGCCCAGACCTCTGAGACACCCACTACAGAGACCCCCCTGACCACAAAATAAAGGCCAACGGAGGGCACTGAGAAATCATCCTCAGTGTCCTTGGGCAAACCCTTTCCACATGTTCCCACTGACATACACAAGTCTGAGGGATCAGGAACAACCACCCATTCACATTCCGATAAAGGAACTGACAAATCACAATCAGTTCCTGAGGGAGAAAAGGGTTCTAAATCCTCGGTGGGGCAGCACTACTCCACTGAGAAGGGGACCCATCACCAATCACATCCCGTTAACGTTCCTGAGCAATCACACTCAGGGTCTCAGGGAGTAAAGGTCCCTGAATCCCCAAAAGGGCAGTACAACCCTGATGGGAAGGGGGACCATCAACCATCACAATCAGTGCCTCATGATAGTTCTGAAAAATACCCGTCAGGACTTGAAGGCGCTCAGGGGGACAAAGACTCAGAGGGATATAAACCACCCGCTGATACGGAACCCATAACCACCTCAGGCGGATCCCTTCACTCAGGAACTGCCCCCAAAAGTCAGGCTGGGCAAACCCCTCCAGTTATTATGACTAGTCAGGCTGAGCAAACCCACTCAGTTATTATGACGGGGTCAGGACCTGGCCACAGCAAAGGTGAGCCCTCTTTTGAGGGGGAGCCGGATTCCCTGAAGGTTCCTTCTCTGGCTGATCTTGAAATCTTACTGAATGAAGAGTCAGAAGAGGAATTAGTGGATTTTGGTGATGAAGACGACGTTCTGGGTATTGAGGAGGAAATGGAGATTGATATTAGCCCTCCTCAGCACCTTGAACTACAACCATCTTCTCCTCCCCCTGAGGATCAACAACTCGACTCCCCCACATCATCATCATCATCATCAGGTGCTTCTTCTCCCGCCACTCCTCAGTGGTTGGCGAAATATGATAACGTTCTTCCGTTGACTGCAAGACAACTGGTTAAATTCCTTCGCAAAGCCAACGAGGGTCTTTACACTGAACTCACGGAAGAACAATGGAATCAGCACACTGAAGTGGCAGCCTCCTATGCCGACTTCAGGGCTTCTGTTGAAGAATCTCAGGATAAAGTGCTTCAGGTCACCAAACTTACTGACAAACAACTTGGCGACCTGAGAGACACCCTTGATGAAATGGGTACTGAACAGCACAAGGAACTCTCCAACATTCTTAAGGGTATTGAATCTGTTCAGGAACAACTTGGAGATGATCCCATCCTGATCAAAAGACTGCACGAGTACATGGATACTCAGAAGTTCACCTCAAATTCCATCATTGAGCTTCTTAAGCTTGTTCAGGGGGTGGATTTCAAATCTATCAGGTCGCAGCAAGATTCTATTCATCAGGCAGTCACTGATACCAAGGGGCACCTGGAAAGGATATCCTCAGCCTTTGATCAGCTCTCAACAAAACATAATGAGTTGATCGACCACTATACCTCCCATGTCACTGAACTTACCACAACCCAAAAGGCAATGGCGGCTGAAATTACGACCCTGAAGAATGAGTCATCAGAAACTAAAAAGATGGTCTCCAGTATCCTCACCATTCTTCAGGCCTCTCAAATAGCTCCTCCTCCTCAGTCAGCAGGTACATCCACTGAAGTTCCAATACCTGCTGAGGGGGAGAAAAATGATGAACCTATCCCTGATCCTTCTTCTGCTATCGTGGTTGTCCCTGAAACTTCCACCAGTCAACCCCCTCTCATTGACAAAGGGAAGGGAATCATGGTGACTGAAACAAGCACTCCTCCTGAAGCACACTTGGTTAAGGCCACAAATGAAAGACGTGCAGATCCTGATGCACCCTTTTACGTTGATTTGGAAGGAGGGAAAAGGGTCTTTGGGACTCCTGATGAAATAGCTGAAATCTTGCATCAAGAAGATCTCAGGAAGGCCCAAGAGACTGAACAGCAACTCAACAGACCAGTAATTGTTGAGGTTGCTAAAGAAGTGATCAAGGAGTCTGAGAAAAAGGACATCAAAGGGGATGAGTTTCTCAAGCTTCAGGCTGAACTCCTTAAGGAACACAATCAGCAAGCCAAGCTGAAGGAAGAAAGGAGACAGAGAACGTATGAGAGGTATGTATGGCACATGACCAAAACCAAGGATGAAGGCACAATCACCGATATAACCATTCACAACACCAGGCCCCTGAGCATAACAATACATAGGGGGCCAAGAAAGTCTGAGGTCCTTTCAACAATCAAATTCTCAGACTTTGGGTTAAGGGAATGGGATATGATGATGCCCATTCTAAGGAAGAAAACACAAAGAAAGAATGCCCCAATTCTCATCAAGTCTCTGAATATCAAGTATGAGGAACTGGAGAGAGTGGCCAAGAGTCTTGGGATTGATCATGAGAAGGCGCTTGCTTCTCAGGGACTGGCAATCCCTGAACCTACTCAGAATTCCGGAAGGAAAAGAAAAGCAGTGGATCAGGAACCTGAACAATATATAGCTGCTTTGCACTGCAACAGGATTCCCCCTGAGGGAGTCAAGTTCATTCCTAACCGTGTCATCAAGAAGCCTGAGTATGGTATCTTCTTCATTGATGAATTTGCACAGCCAGCCTTCCAAAGAGTAAGTGACATTGATCTAGTGGAAACGACAACTCTCCTCGCCTACAAACTGATGGCACTTAGAGTAAAGAGTCCTGAGAACGAGGAGTTTGTCAAGTTGCTGGACAAGATGATGAATGAAAGACCTGACAAGGATGTGTTAGTGTCTAAGAAGGCGAAACTTGAACTCATGGGTTATGTACAAGAACCCTGAGTATTTTGTACTTAGTTAGTTAGGACTTGTAATGATATTAATAAGATGATGTTTTTATTATTTCAGTGTCCTTATTTACTTTCTAGTACATTCAGTATGAGCAGAAGTCATTAGCTCACTCATTACTGATCAGAACACTTAGGAATAATTTATATCCAAATAGGGGGAGATTGTTGGGTCCATCAGTACCCAAGAATACGTAAAACAAGATTTGGACACAAATTAACTAAGTGTTAACTTAAACCGAGAACAATTCAAGTCACTGAGAGAACAGTCTCTCAGTGAGTCATCTTCAGGATGCTTAAGGCGAATTCAAGAAGAAGGATTCACTGCTCAGGAAGGCGGTACTCCCTGAGTAGGACTTAAGCCAAAGAAGAAGATGATGGTTCAGTGAGTGTTGGACAAGAACTCACTGAACCCCAGTCTCCTCAACAACAACTGTGATTAATAAATGAAGGCGTGTACTGAAGAACCTAAAGCCTGAAAGAAAGGCGGGAAGATCTGGGAAGAGTTTAAGATAAGATCAAATCTTATCTTGTCAGGAAGAAACCTTCCCTAAGACGGCTAAAAGTAATGGAGTGTCAGACCAACCACTTCTAAAGACTTTTAGCCCATTCCTATTGGTTCTTGGAAATGACAATTACTATTGTAATTGTCAGACACGCTTGCTTCAACAAACTTGTATTATTTTAATCACTTTTACTCTTTATACTTGTGTATAAATAGGTTCAGATGGGAGAGAAGTTAAGTGTGTTTTTGTACATTGAAAGCTTAGACTTTTATAAAGCAACTTCTCTCCTACAAAGAGTAACGTATCCCTGAGATAGCTCAGTGGGTTGAATTGTTACCACTCAAAGCAAAGCTTGAGTTTAGATAGGAGACACCACCATACCTTGTCTATTCAATCCCAAGTGTTTGTTCCGCAAAACACTTGGGTAATAGATTCTTTGATTCATTTCTAATAAGAATTTAAACGTTGAAAAATACTTATGTGTTTTTACTTTTACGTTTCATTAATCTGTTAGAATTAATCATAACATTGTATTAGTCATAAACACAAATAGATTAACTTTCTAGTTAACTCTAAGCGTGTTAAGGGAACAACAACTATTGGCTCAAAGCATTACGTATTTTATTTATCTCGTTAAAATGATTTTACGTTTGTTATCGACAAAACATTAGAAGATGGTAAAATATAAATAAACGTTTTTAAGGTTTATTTGTATTAACAAGGCGTATAAGTGTTTTTCTGAGCCAACTTGTTGTCCTCTTCAATACGAAGACGAACAACCAAGTCTTCAACACTCATCGCCTTTCGCTTATGCTTCAGGTAGTTCTTAAATTCTATCCAGCTTGGAGGTAACTTTTCAATAATAGCAGCAACTTGAAAAGTTTCACTCAAAGTCATTCCCTCAGCATGAATGTCGTGTAGCAAAACCTGCAGATCTTGAACCTGACTCATCACATTCTTTGAATCAACCATCTTGTCCTTTCGCTTATGCTTCAGGTAGTTCTTAAATTCTATCCAGCTTGGAGGTAACTTTTCAATAATAGCAGCAACTTGAAAAGTTTCACTCAAAGTCATTCCCTCAGCATGAATGTCGTGTAGCAAAACCTGCAGATCTTGAACCTGACTCATCACATTCTTTGAATCAACCATCTTGTAATCCAAAAAACGAGCTACCATGAACTTCTTTGTACCAGCATCCTTAGTTTTGTACTTGCTTTCCAATGACCCCATAATTCTTTGGCAGTATTGGTCTTGCAGTACACGTTGTACAAAGAGTCTACCAAACCATTCAGAACATAGTTGTGACACAAAAAGTCTGAATATAAATCTGTTAATAGAATTAATCCGATTTTAACGAAAAGTGTTTTAATTCTATTACACGGAATCTGTTTTAAGACTGTATGGAAACATGTACACTTTTATTAAAATAAATCAGTTTACAATCAAAAGATAATTAACAGAAAATAAATGATAGAAAAATAAAACAGACAGAATGGGTAGAAGCAGAAGACAGACACTATGAACGATAAATAAAGAAAGCAGTAAAGGTCGTGGCACGAGGCTCGTGTTTAACACGATTCCCTTAAAACAGATTCGACGTCTGTTTCCCAGGGTACAACGTCCAAAGCTGTTGTACAGCCGGACCTGACAAAACTTGCCTGAAAGATCATGGAAGCAATGAGTGTTCCTGATCGAAGCTTGCTGGAAACTGGATGCAATGGAGGTACGTTTTATAGTGTATCAAACCGAATGAGCTATGGCTTTATTTATACTAAAAAAACTGTCTTGTCCTCCAAGACTAAATAAAAGCCATAATTAAACAAATCGGTTAAATTAAAACACGATTTGCGTATATTATATTTACACAACAATATATTCTGTAAACTTTGTCTAAAAGTTTCAAATCTATTCCAAAAATACGCACGAGGAGAAGTTTCGGAGCTGCATTCGTGTCCGCAGATCATGCGGGCTCGCATGAGTTCAAAAGCTTCGAACTCATTTTGGCCTAGAAATCCTGAAATCTGCACCCCCTCCTTCGGGCACGCACGTAGGTGTTGGAGTAAAACCAACTAAAAGATTTTGATAGAAAATATCAAGATTTATATATAAACACCTTCCCACTGCGATGTGGGATGCACCATTTTTCCCAAATTTTGTGTTTCACGTGCCTCTCTTTGAGGCACGATATCTCATTCATACCAACTCTATTTTTGACACATTTTAGCTCTTTGCGAAGCTCTCGTCAAGGAGAACGCAAAGCTACCAAGAAATATAAATATATATAACATATACATATATTAAATAGTGTCCAAATTTTACAAAAACTCATTTTGTAAACTCATTTTCCAACAATATACGTATAAGCTTATTCAAACAGTTAATTGGTATTATCTCAGTTATATAACCTAATAAGCTAATAAGTTCTTTCAATAAGCTTAAACAAGCACCCCTTAATCTATTAGCAATCTAATATCAAACTTATTTAAACTTTCTCAACTACAGAAGTATGATTGTGTTTGATAACTTCCTCTAGTTTATCTTTACCACTTGTGTTATTTAAAAGTTAATAAATAACACAATCTTTTGTATTAAATTATTATGTAGAAAATCAAAATAATAGTATTTTTTGAACATACAATACATAACATTTGAAAATTCAATAATTCATCACATTTCATAATTGTACCAAACAAAACAGAAATATCTTATCGCCAAGTTGGCAAAAATAATTTCGATACACAATAATTTATATCATTTTATTGAAGAGTACTATACAATTCAGTGACACTTTAGCATACACTTAATGATAATTTTTATGCTGCGAAATATACATGAATAAAAAAATGTAGGATTCAAGTTGCTTGAAGTTGAAGTATTTGGTGGGTGAACAATAATACCCAACCATCGTTTAGGTTCATTAAACTAGTTTGTGGTTTTGTGCGTATACCACTATGCCTAATCAACATATGTGTGATCATTCCAATCTCGAACAAAAATAAAGCAGAACATACATATTTCTTAAAACAATAACGTTGCGTTTAGTTAAAGGAAAACACATTTGTTTTTTACAAAATATTCTGTATAAAACAAAGAAAATAGAAACTGCTAGAGTTTTACTAAAGTTTTAACTCCGTTTACGAAAAAAGCATATAAAATCTCGCAAAAGCATTAAAAATCTTTAAAACTAGGTAAAATAATAGTAAAAGTTGTGCTAAAATAATACGAGTAGAACTCTACGGTTGTTATCAAAACCACAATGTAATCGCTCATTCAATTTCTTAAATACGAATATAATCCTCCGCATTTTTGCATTAGTTATGTGAATAAAAAAAATATGTTGTTTCGTTTGATAGTTTTGTTTCAGTATTTGTGAAAAACTGCTTCATTCGTCTCAAAATTATAATCCTTATTTTTTATTTTAGGATGTCTCAAAATAATAAAAGTTTTGCTATATTCTCCTATATTATATTCCTACATATCCTCCTACACACACAATAATATAATATATATATTTTCTCCGCTCATTATCTATTTACATCTAAATCGTCTATTCTGACACTTGTAAAGATCATGTGCATAAAAATATGAGTAGGAATATGTAGTAGGAGGAACTATCATTTCTCATTTTTTTTTTATTTTTTTATATTTTAAGAGAACCAAAGGCATTTTGGCCCAACAGTATGTGAGTGGCCCATCAACCTAAAAATTGTGAGTTCGAGTATCGTTGAAGACATGTAGGATACGTGGTGTATGTTGTAAAATTTTGCCGTTTTAAAAAAAATAAAAGAAAATAAATAAAAAATGATTTTGAAAAGTATAAACTGTTTGTTTTTTGTTTAGGGACAATAATTTTAGAAAAGATAAAGTAATTGTTAGCGGGAGTTTGTGAAATTTGTCGTTAGTATTTTTTTTTTGAAGTAAATAATCTATACTATATATAAAGAAAAAACCAAAAAAGTAAAAAGTGAAAAGTTGAAACTAAAAAAGGAAATGTTGAAAACATGTGTTTCAAAAGAAAACTATTGCTACCTCCGTCCCAAAATAATTGTCTTCATTTGACTTTTTAAAGTCTTAATTTCTCAACTTTAATCTATAATATTTTTGTATGTGTTATATAATATTTGATGAAAATTATACCAAATAAAAAACATTTAAAACTTAATCTATTCATATATTTTGCATCAATTATTATATAACACAAACAAAAATATTTAAAATCAAAGTTGAAAACAAAAGACTTCAAAAAGTCAAAAGAGGACAATTATTTTGGGACGGAGGGAGTAATACACATCGAAAACCGGGTTGACCCGGGATGCTTTAATTTGACCCTTTTTTTACCGAAACGGTTGAACCATCCTCGTCGAACCGGGTTTCAAAACATTATGTTTAATCACCAAATCCTCAAATTTTTATTATTTTTCGTTTATAACCTATTAACTTTTTTTTATCATGAAAACTATCTGCCGTTATAAAATCTCGTTGCTATGTACGGGTAGGGCTGCGATCAAGTCAAGCTTTTATCAAGCAACTCGAGCTCGAGCTTGACTCGATCAAGCCAAGCTTTTATCAAGCTCAAGCCTAAGTTCAAGCCCCAAAATTAGCTTGAAACATATAACGAGTCAAGCTCAAGCTTTTGATAGCTCGACCTTAGCTCTTATCAAGCTTTTTCGAGCTTTAATATATATTTTTTTTCATAATAAATTTATATAAGTATTTAAGGGCTAATTTGAGTATTACCCTAATTATAAGGACTTATTTCATAAATAAATGAATAATGTATTCTAAAGGGACATTTTACCCTAAGGTTGTGTTTGTTTTTTTTCAAAAGGTCTGAATACATCTGAAGTTTGATTCGGTCAGACATTTTCAGATTCAGACTGTTTGTTTTTTTTCAGATCTGAAGTCTGAATACATCTGAATAGGGTCTGATTCGGTCAGACATTGAATACCATCTGATTACATCTGAAAAGCCTAAACTTTACACCTACTTCTTTTCAATCCTTATCTCCTCATCTTGGTCTTGATTTTTTATTGATAATCACGAATGGAGGGTCTTTTGGTTTGTTTTATAGCGAAATGATTGTTTTTTGTTTATTCAGACATTTTATAAAAACAGACAGTCTAAAATAATTCAGATTCAGAATTTTGGACCACTTTTTATATTTAGAAGTGGTATTCAGATTCAGACATAAAACCTCTTAAAAAACAAATGTTGGGAATTAAATATTCTGAAGTTCAAGAATTGGGAATTTCTCTAAAGTATGTTTCTGCTGGTAGTATATTTGTTTCTGCTGGTAGTGCAAAGTTTCATTCCTGCTGGTAGTGTATTGATTCTGCTGCTGATAATGCTGCTGGTTGATGTTGCTGCTAGTGTACTTGTTCCTGCTACTAGCGATAACTCATTACTGCTGCTAAGTGGATAAGTATGAAAAGATATTATGTGTATTTTGGTCAACAACATACGGTAGATAATATCTTACCCCATGTGCTTAGTTAACAAGTTGTGTACACAGATACATGTTGTATCTTATGTACTGACACACTCAAGATAAGTTAGCAAGTAGTTTGACTAGACTTTAAGCAATATTGTAAAGATCTTCTTGGACTATAAAAGAAGATCTTAGACTAGATATTATGAGTTAGTTAATAGTTGATGTTTTTGAATACTTAGAACTTTCATAACTGTTAGAACTAGAACAAACACAACAATATCACAAGTAAGAAAAACTTAAGATTCAAGGTTGTAACCCTAGTGATATCTCAAGATCACTCGTATTATTATCTTAATAATATTGAATCGTTTGGTGTTAATCTTTCATTGTTCATTGTCATATAACAAACACAACTGTTCCATTTCCATAACACAAATAACCTTCTAAGTGTGATTAAGTAGATTCCGCATACTTAATCATATTAACTCAATATATCATACACACAAAGTACAAAAGGTTTAACCACCTTAACCGTGTGTCGAATCCGAACAAGTGGTATCAGAGCACATGCTGATATTTGATTTAGAAGAAGAAGTAGAAATGGACGTTGAATCTATTCAGACAAATGTTGCTGCAAAGATTCCCATGCTCAAACAGAATGAGTTTGAGATGTGGAGGCTGAGGATAGAGCAATATTTCCAAGTGCAAGATTATGCACTTTGGGAAATCATTGAAGATGGAGACTCTTACCAGCCTACCACCACTACATCAACAGTGGATGGCAAAGTGGTGTCAACTCTGCAGACAAAGCCAACATCTGCAGAAGATAGAATAAAGAAGAAAAATGACTTGAAGGCAAGAAGCATGCTGATGATGACCATTCCCAATAATCAACTTCTAAACTTCAGCAAGTTCAAAGATGTCAAGTCATTATTTGAAGCTATTATTGCCAGGTATGGTGGAAATGAAGCCACCAAGAAAACCCACAAGACATTGCTCAAGCAGCAATTTGAAAACTTCTCCTCTACATACAATGAATCTCTTGACCACATGTTTAATAGGCTTCAGAATATTGTGAGCCAACTTGCTATTCTTGGGATTGAAATGCCTCAAGAAGATTTGAACTCAAAATTTCTGAGAAGCTTACCAGAAGAGTAGGCTATGCATGTTGTTGTCTGGAAGAACAAGCCAGACCTAGACACTATGGAACTGATGGACTTGTATAGCAACTTCAAGATTGTGGAGCAAGATTTGAAGAAGAATGGAGGTACTAGTTCTAATACTGGGAACAAGGCATTTATGTCAACTCCTAGTACCTCAAAATCAAGTGAAGAGGTGAAAGTTGTTGATGATGTTGGTGTTGCTAGTTCATCAAGTAGTACCATGGGTATTTTGGATGAAAAGACTTGTTGTGCATTTCTTACAAGTCAAAATAATGGGTCCATGCTCACCTATGAAGACCTCCAAGAGATCCATGAAGATGATCTGGAGGAAATGGATCTAAAATGGCAAATTTCTCTTCTTAGCATGAGAGCCAAGAAGTTCTATCACAAGACAGGGAAGAAGCTCATAATCAGCAACACTGATGTTGCTGGTTTTGATAAGTCAAAGATAGAGTGCTATAACTGCCACATGATGGGGCACTTCTCAAGAGAATGTAGAAGGCCAAGGCAGCAAGATAGCAAGAATAGAGGTTTTGGAAGCAAATCCAAAACAGAGGAGGTTATTGAGCCAAAAGCTATGGTAGCTATTGATGGCTTAGGTTTTGATTGGAGCTTCATGGCAGATGAAGAAGAAACTCCTACTCAGATGGCACTTATGGCTTTTTCTGCTACTGAGGTACAAAATCATAAAGCTTGTTCAAATACTTGCACTGCTCTTAATGCTCTACAAGTTTTAATCAAACAATATGATGATCAAAAGAAAGAGCTAAGCAGCACTTTTCAAAACTTTATAAACTATAAGTGTGGATTAGAGACTCTAGAGAAACAAATCACACACTATAAGGAAAATGAATTAGCTTTTTCTGATGACAAAGCTCTCCTAAGACAGGACATATTCTTTAGAGATGCTGAAATTAAGCTTTTGAGAGAAGCTTTTGATAGGGTCAAAAAGGAAAATGGAAACATTCACCTGACTACACAGACACTAGAACATGCTTCTAGAGGTGTGCACAACATAGTAGAATGTCAAGTGATTAATAGAGCTAAGTCAGGAGTAGGATATAAGAGTGTCCCACCTCCTTATAGAGGCATCCCAAAACCCCCAGGGATTGACCTAGGGAATTCAGGTTTACCTGAGTTTCAAGAACCAATAATGAAATATGGTTCTAAGACTACTAAGAGTCTTAAGGTAGAAAAAGTAAGTAAAAGTTTAGATAAAACTTTACTTTATCAGGACAAGGTGTCCTTTGTTAAGAAATTAGATGCTATAGTTGTTGAAGACTGTACAACTGATAGTGATGAAGAGGAACAGGTTATGTCTAAACCTGAAGTGGTTAAGAAAGTAGGAACAAGTGTTCCTAAGATAGTCAAACACAATACTGCTAAGCCTAAATTAAACATTAAGCATGTTAGGCAACCAGTTAGATATTGTGAACAATATAGAACCACCAACAAGCTCAGAGGTAACCAAAGGAATTGGAATAACCTCAAGTCCCATCAACTAGGTGATGACTTTGCTTTTTATAACAAAGCTTGTTACACATGTGGTAGTTTTGACCATCTTGCAGCTTTCTGCAACCATTGGGTAACTGGGTATGAAAACAATAGAGTGAACCACAAAAGGCAAACACCTAAATCTCATTTTCACTCTAGTTCTAGTGTTAATAGAACAAAACCCATAACAGTCTCAAATAAGTATATCTCAAACACAGATCCTGCTGGTAGACAAATGGTTCCTGCTGCTAGACTAATTGTTCCTCCTGCTCGACCATCTATGACTGTTAACCCAAAATCAACAGCTAAGGGTGCAAAAACTTTTTTCAAACATGCATCAAAGACTGTTCTAAGGCCCATTCAAACAAAAGCAGTGGTTCAAAAACAAGTTTGGAAACCAAAGGGTAGAATTGAAAAGTTAGCAGTTCCTACTGCTAAGCAATCAGTTCATTCTGCTGCTAAGGGAAACAGGACGAATGCTGTTAAGGCCTCAGCATGTTGGATTCTTAAATCCAATGTTGCATCAACTGTCCTTAAAAGATTAAATTACATTGATGCAAGAGGCAGATCCAAGTCAGTAATGGCTTGGGTCCCCAAAAGAAACTAATACTTCTCATTTATGTGCAGGAACATTCAAATGATCAGCAAGAGGATCAAGGATACTCAGATAGTGGATGTTCTAGGCACATGACAGGCAACAAGTCTTATCTCTCAGATTTTCAATCAATAGATGGAGGCTATGTTACCTTTGGAGAAGGTGTTGGTGGCAAAATTTCTGGTAAAGGTACCATTAAAACTGGAAATTTAGATTTTGAAGATGTGTTCTATGTAAAAGAGCTAAATTATAATCTTTTTAGTGTCTCACAAATGTGTGACAAAAAGAACAATGTTCTTTTCTGTGAGACTGAATGTCTTGTACTTTCTCCTGATTTTAAGATGCCTGATGAAAGTCAAGTACTTCTTAAAATTCCTAGAAAGGGCAATATGTACAGTGTTGACATGAAGAACATTGTTCCTAAAAAGAATTTAACTTGTCTTGTTGCAAAGGCCACATTGGATGGAATCAATGAAATGGCATAGAAGGCTTGGTCATATTAACTTCAAAACCATAAATAAAATTGTTAAAAATGGTTTGGTAAGAGGTTTACCTTACAAAAGATTTGAAAATGATCAAACATGCATTGCTTGTCTTAAAGGCAAACAACACAAAGCCACTTGTAAGCCCAAGATTTTTAACTCTATCAATCAATCATTGTTTATGCTGCATATGGACTTATTTGGACCTGTTTCAGTAAGTAGTATAATGTATAAGAGATATTGTCTTGTTATAATTGATGACTATACTAGATTTACATGGGTTTTCTTTCTATCTACTAAGGATGAGACTACAAGCATCCTTAAGACATTCATTACTTAGATAGAAAACCAAGTAGACATGAAAGTGAAAGTCATTAGATGTGATAATGGGACAGAGTTTAAGAATAGAGTTATGGATGATTTCTGCAAACAAAAGGGTATTAGGAGAGAATTTAGTGTTGCTAAAACTCCACAACAGAATGGTGTTGTTGAGAGGAAGAATAAGAACACTAATTGAAGCTGCTAGAACTATGTTAGCTGATTCTAGGCTACCTATAACTTTTTGGGCTGAAGCAGTTAGCACTGCTTGCTATGTTCAAAATAGAGTTTTAGTTGTACAGCCTTGATCCGTGCTAAATACACTTATAAATAAATGCAGACAACGGATACACGTGAATAAATACAAATCACCCCTTTGTGAAAAAGGATACTTGCAAAAACTCACGTTCGTGTGTAGTGTGAAACCAGGTAAGTGTTTACCCGGATCGTTTCCCAACGAGGTGTGAATGGGCAAACTGTGAAAAGTTAGGATTAGAGTGACTGATGATTAGATATGAGATTTTGCTTTTTTGATTAATTCTAATTGATATATAAGAAACAAATATACACAAGAAAATTAAACGCGAATTTAAATAAACTGAAAACGTGTAACAGGAAATCTAAAACGGGACAAAAACTGAAATATTATAAAATTAAAACTAAAAGTGTAAAATTACTTACAACTTATTTTAAAACTAAAATTATATTTTTTTTATACTTTATATCTAATTATTATTAATTATTTATTATTTAATAATTATTTAAAACTAATTTAAATTATAATAAATACTAAATAAACAAAGAAAAATCTAAAACTTTTTCTATAAATATTATTAAGTGAAAAGAAGCTAAGAAAATTATAAAAATGAAAATTACTTAATTAAAAATTTAAAAAGATAAAATCTATTAAATAGAAGCTATCACTTATTTTCTATTTTGTTTTTCTTAAGGTCTAAAAATATGATTATATTTTTCCTGGATTCTATTTAATAAAAGAAAATTATGAAAATTAAAATTATATTTTTCTGATTAATATTCTATTTATTATGATTTAATTACTATTTTAAACTAATTAAAAAGATTAAAAATATCAAATGACTTAGGAAAAATCTAAAAAACTCAGGATAAGTCTAAATTAATATTTGAAAGCTAGGAAAATTAAAATCAAAAGTCTAAAAAGCCCTGATAAGCAGATGGGCAGATAAGCAGTTGGGCTAATAAGCTAAAAATAAGCTAATAAGCTCAAAATTTTACCAAATGCTCAGGACAAGTACAAACAACTGATATAAGCTTAAAACAACTTAATAATACAAATAAGCACAAGAAATAAGCAGTTTGAGCACTAGGGCAGTTGTGAATATGAAACAGAAAACTCAGGAAAATGACCAACTAGCAAGGCAGATTAAGCACTCCAATAAGCTATTGAGATGCAAACTAATGGGGGCAAAAGCTAGCTAGTACTACTGGGTATCTTAAAATGCAAAAATCCCTATCACAAACAGGCTAATTGAAGTCCAATTAAGCACTAGTTCAGGTGAGTTTAGGAACCAAAAACTGAATCAGCAGAATCAGTGAAATGGGAAAAAGTGCAGGCCTATTTTTAAGCTATTAAATAAGCTACGACTTGGAATACCAGATGATAATCTTAAAACTAGCTATGTGAACTACTCATAAACCAAAAATCAAACCCTCAGCTTATTTGGATAAGCCACAATAGAGCTAAGAAAAAGGGCCAAGTCTGCTAATACTACTCAGTGTATACTGAGTTTGTATGTGTGCAGAGGTGTGCAGAGATGCACAAGTCCAAACCAACTCTACTGATATCACTATATGGGCCAAAAGAACTCAGAAAATGCCAATGTTGAGGTCAGAATAAGCTCATAGCTTAATATGGCTTATTTGAGCTTTTGAGCTTCTAAAAATTACACAGATGGCTCAAAACTATGAAATCAACCAAATGGACTTAAAATAACTTAGGAACAGCTTAATATGACTTATTTAAGCAAGATCAAAGTTGAGAAAATGGTCAATGAACAGTACAAGCTTGTTTGACCAAGTTGACTGCATAAACCAAACAACCCTTAACAATGGTCTGTGGTGATTTTGCAAATGAAACACAATGTTTTATACTAGAAACCTTGATTTTACTGATTGACTAACTAATTTAGACTCTAATAAGTAAGTTTTAACACAGAAATAAGCAATAGATTAAGCTATGCTACTATTAGCTATTTTTGGACTTTTAGGTGTTTTAAGTAAAATGAACAAAAGCTATTAAACTACTGATTATATTAATGAAATACTATCACAAACTAGTAATAAGCAAGAAATAATAACAATAAGCTGGGAATAAGCACTTGTACAGTAGAATGCCAAAATATGAGAAATGAGCTTACAACTAAGATGTGATTGTGAAACAAAGAACAAGGACCAGAACACCTAGCTTGTTAACAACAAGCTAGAAACCCACAATAAGCCTTCCTGAATAGCTTATTCACTCAGAACAGCTTCTTTTGAGCTTATGGTTGACTTTCTTTGACTTTCTTCATAATTTAAATTTTATAACTACTGATCACTATATAAGCTTACAAAAAGCTATTATTAGCTTATATAAGCTTATAGAAAGGGTGTGGATTATTTGTAATTATATCTTAACAGATTATGAGCTTATTCGAATTAATAACAACTTGAAACTTAGCAATACTTGAAATTTAGAACAACAGTGATTAAAACAAGATTACTTTGATTGATTATAACATAAATTACAACTGAGAATTGAAAATTACAAACTATGATTACTAAAATTGAAATACGATTTAACTAAGTTAACTACTTGCCAATTAAGGCTTACAAACATTTCTATTTATACTACAAACATTAGGGTTTCCTTTATCTTCATCTTCTGAACAAATCCCAGCCTTTGGATGGCTTTAAAATCATCTCAGCCACTCAAACTGATTTTGGCGCCAAAATGTATATAGTGGGCACATGGGTCTGAGGTGAGTGGGGAAGAAGCAATAAATGCTTCTTGGTTTGTTAGGTAGCGTGTTAGGAAGGTGGAGGGGGTGGGTGTGTCAGAAAGGCGGTGGATATGGTGGTGGTATTGGTGAGTGGTTTTGGCGGGGGTGGTATAGGAGAAGAAGGTTTGACTGAGTCAAACCTTCTGTTTTAAATAAAAGGGGTCAGGTTTGGTTTATTAATGGATTGGGCTTGGGTTTTTTAAGGATTGGGTTGGGTTGGGTAGTTGTAGCAGCTGGGTTTAGGATTAGAAAATGGGTTGGGTTTTATAATAAAACATGGGTCCGGTTGGTTTTGTATTAAAATACCACAAGGACCAAAAGTGTAAAGATGCAAAGTTCAGGGACCTGATGTGGCAAGTTTCCAAAATTATCACAAGGACCATAATTGCCATATGTGAATAACCCAAGGACCAAAAATGTAATTTTCCACTTTTTAAACCTCCAGGGACCTTTTATGTCATTTTTAAAAGTTGAAGGACCTGTTTTGCAATTTCTTTAAAACTTTCATCCAAGGACCATTATTGTAAAAGTTAAATAGTTCAGGGACCTTGAATGATATTTTTAACCCCAGGGACTATTTCTGCCAATTTGTGAAACTTCAGGGACTGAAAATGACAATTATGCAAACTTTGTTCGTTTTTCACTTGTTTTCAATCTTTTTGTTCCTGAATCATATAAAAACACATTTTATGATATTTTCTGTATTATTTGACTTTTCAAAGTGTTTTTGGCTGTTTTTGTAGTTTAAATGGGAATAAAATGATGAGTATTTAGACACTCATCAATCCCCCACACTAAACTATTGCTAGTCCCTAGCAATCATTTATGAAAATTTAATGGATTTTTCTCTTTACCAAAAGCCATTACTTCTGGAGTAACCAATGTTTTAGTATGTGATACTTTGGTACAATGATAACCAAATGATTTTGAGCAAACCATCAGCTGTCAACGGTTTTGATTTGTCTTTACCAAAAGCCGTTTGCTTCTGGACTAGCCAACTCTTAGATAAAATACAGTTATTATCTTTGGTGAGCTGATTACCAATCATGGTTTTTCACTGCTTTTACCACAAGCCATAACCTTGCGGGCTAGCCAACTCTTCACTTATAAAGATATGGTGAGTCGAATACCATACAATTTTCGGCAAATTGTAAGCCATAAACGGATTTGATATATCTTTACCAAGAGCCTTTTGCTCTCGGATTAGCCAATCCTTATGTGGGTTAGACATGGCGGACTGATAACCATTTATTGCGTTCTAAGTGAGAAAAAATTTTAAAATTTTGGCTAAAATGGGGGTACTAGATGGTACATTTGATCAAATTCGCTAGAATTCCCCCCCACACTTAGAACTGAATATTGCCCTCAATATTCAAAGTACCGGCTATTATGCCGACACTTAGAACGTAAAAAGGAAACATTACTAATCACCATCATTTTTTTTTTTTTTTTTTTTTTTTTTTTAGAGAATGTACATATATACAACATGTGGGGCATCTCCCCCACACTTAGGTGAGACATGGGTGAAAACCCATGTTTTACTACTGTTTTTATTAACCGAGTCGCTAGCTTGACTCGACCCCGAATTCATTGGTTCATGGGGAAGTAAGTGGAAGAAACCATCTCCATCGGACTTTCATTCAAAATGTTTGGATAACCAATTGAACATAAGAAAGTTCCACACCGATGAGATAAATCCGGCATTTAAACAAATATTAGATGGAAAATGCCGGGGTCAAAAGTAATATCCTCACTCCCGAATGAGTGAAAGACAGGGGAAATCACCGGGTAGGTGAAGGGAAGAAGAGAGATCTGAATAGAAATTAAGATAAGAACTTTCTCCTCAAGAATTGCATACTCAAGTGGAGGAGGCAAGTCCTTAAACTTGATCTCCGGAAATTTATCAGTTTCCTCAACTGACTTGATTTCCTTCTTATGAAGTTCAACGGGAGGGAGATGAGGAGAATTGTCCTGATTCAACAATTTCTTAAGACGAAGAATATCTCCCTCCAGATCAATCTCAGCGTTATCAATTCCTTCAAGAAATGAATCACCCTTGAGAAAAGCCTCGATCTCTTCCAAATTGGAATCACTTCCCTCAAACGGAGTGAGAGAAGGGGAAGAGCCGGAAATGATAGACAGAGAAGATGTGGTGGGATCACCACTCACAAAATTATGAAAATAACCAAGACTTTCTTGAGAGTACTCCTTTGAAGCAACATCAATGACATCGATTCGGTTAACCGATTTAGAATCATAATTTGAGGAGTACCTCGAAGTTTGATCATGGTTAAAGGTAACAGCTTCCTTATCCACACGCAAGGTGATCTCATGCTTAAATACATCAATAAGAGCATGGCCCGTTTTTAGGAATCCTCTTCCAAGAATGAGAGGAACCTTTTGATCTGCGTCGAATTCAACAACCACAAAGTCAGCTGGAAAATGGAACTTACCTACTTTCACAAACACATCCTCGGCAATGCCGAGAGGAAGTGATATAGTTCGATCTGCAAGCTCAAGAGTCATGCAGGTAGGAGTAAGAGCCGGAAGAGAAAGTTTCTTCCATACTGAATGAGGCATCAGGTTGATGCTTGCACCTAGATCTGCCAAGGCATAGCATTCAACCATTCCCGGAAATACACAAGGTAGTAGAAACTTTCCAGGATCTCCAAGCTTCTCCGGAAGCTTTTTCAAGATAACCGATGAGCAGTTCTCATTTAATGGAGTTTTAGCCATTTCAATCAGTTTTTCCTTGTTACTTAACAAGTGTTTGATGGTTGATGCAAACTTGGGCATCAGAATGATAGCATCCGCAAAACTTATGTCAAAATGTAATTCTTTAAAGATTTGAAAGAATTTGTCCATTTGTTGACTAGCCTTCTCACGGAGCTTTTGCTCATTTAAGCGCGATGGGTAAGGAATATAAGGTTTGGATTTAGGGGCAATGACTTCAGGAGTCTCAACAGATTCAAAGACAACTCCTGGTTTGGATTTCTTTTTAGGGACAACCGGAGGATGGACATGTGCTGTACTTTGTGGGCTTGGAATTTGCACTTTGTCCGTTGTATCCTCCGTCTCTTTTTCCATTTCATACAATGGAGGAGGAATAGGACCAGAGGGTCCCTCATAAGCAGCACCACTCCGAGTGGTGATAGCTTTGACGAAAGTGGTATTTTCATCATCATCATCACTGTCATCAAGCACACTGACAGGAGCAGCATTGAGCATATCGGAATAAGCTCTAGCTGTCATTTGCTCACTACGTTTGCTTGACAAACTTGTAACCATAAATCGTGATAGAGTAGGATCTATTCTTGACGGCTGAGGAGCAATTGTGGGTGTAGAATTTTGGACAACCATAGGTTGGACGTATTTAGCACTTCCATTGTTAGTGGGAAGTACCGGGTCCTTTGTCACCTTGAGTCCAACATGAGCTTTACCACTACGTGTAGTGACAGCTTTGAGTTCACCCCTTGGGTTGACAACAGTGTTACT
Organism: Artemisia tridentata subsp. tridentata; assembly: GCA_021014915.2. Lineage (NCBI taxonomy): Eukaryota > Viridiplantae > Streptophyta > Magnoliopsida > Asterales > Asteraceae > Artemisia > Artemisia tridentata. Next base: position 57,177,942 of record CP139509.1, on the reverse strand, counting down.
TGGGAGACCTCCCGAGGTAGAAGGTAGATCATTTAAAGACTTTTTTATATCATTTATTTGGGTAACCAATAACTGGTTTGTCTTATATTGAGTCATGTTTGTTTCCTCTTGAGATTTTATGAATTGCTTAAGCAACTCATCTGAGGACGTCTGATTTTGGTTTTGGACATTCCATGGTTTTTGGTTATAATTACCCTGATTCTGACCTCGGTTTTGATTGAAATTTTGGGAATTCTTGAAATTTTGTCCCTGATTTTGAACAAAGTGATTTTGATTATTCTGATTTGGCACGGGTGGAAAACCAGGTGGTACCATAGCATTCGGTGCTCGGTACTGAGTTTCAGCATGCGGTCAGTATTGATTTTGGTTTACTGCAGCTACGGGAGCTGGGTAAAGAGAAGCATCGGTTGCTTGACAATCATAATACGCATGTGGGCCACCACAAGTTTCACACACTTTGTTTATTGCTTTGATTTGTTCCGGTTTATGAATTTCACTTTTCAATTCTTTCATTTCCTTCATCATACAACGCATTGCGTCCGTTAGAAAGGCTAACTCTGATGAGTTACCGGATGAAGAAGCAGGAGTGACAGGAACATTTACTTTGTTTCGAGAAATAGGAACTTTTGATTTATTTTCACAAATTTCAACCACCTCTTTAGGTTTACGATTCAAGATATTGCCACCGGCGGCTGCGTTAAGTGCATCTTGATCGTTTTGGGTCAACCCATTATAAAATGTATTTATCTGTTGTAACTCCGTGAAATCGTGATGCGGGCATTTTCTTAGAAGATCTTTAAATCTGTCCCATGCCTCTCCGAAATTTTCATCAAAACCTTGACGAAATCCAGCAATTTCATTTTTTAGATTAGTCGTCTTTGATGGAGGGAAGAAATAATTGACAAATTTCTTTACGAGATCTTCCCAGGTTTCAATGGATTGAGGGGGTTCTTTATCCAGCCAAATTCGGGCTGCCCCTTCTAGTGAGAATGGAAATAGCATCAATTTGACAACTGTTTGTGGCACATTCTTGTAATTAATTGTAGAGGTCAACTTGTTGAACCAACGAATGTGTGCATATGGATCTTCTCGTTCAAACCCGTGGAATTGGTTTGTGGACACGAGCTGAATCAAATGTGTTTTCAGTTCAAAATGATCAGAATCGATGGTTGGTAAAACGATGGCATCTCCGTAACCCTCGGTGGGTGCCTGGAGCATCTCAGCCATTATGCGTTCGTCTGCCATATTATCAGTGAGAACAGTACGAATCTCGGGTTCGACTATTTGGGCAGCACGTCTACGATTACATCTTCTCGGAATATCTACGAGTTAATGTAAAGGGCTTGATGACGTGGAAGAACGAGTGCGCATGCACTAAATAAAATATTTTAATTAAATCAAGAACGAATCAAAACACAAGTGAACTTAAACCAACAATCAACAAGCGTACGGTAGCTCTCTAAAAGATAAACACACAGAGTGGCGGAGAAGCAAAGGTGGGCAATTAATGCTCCTTAAAAACCCGCTTCTTTCAGTTCGACAATTTAATGTCAAACTATCCTTAAACCTCCGTTATAGTTTGTTTATCAATCAAAGGTGAGCCGATATTCGCAAGTGATACAAAGACAAGTTTTAAATCTGATGTTTGGGAACTTATTATGGTCGTACCCCCAGTTAGGTAGTACTCTGTCTTGGTTCTCGATGGTAAATTTTATTGTTGTTATTATTTAAACAAAGAAAACGGAAAATGTTTTTGGAGTTTTTATTTTTTATATGATATATATATATATATATATATATATATATATATATATATATATATATATATATATATATATATATATATATAAAAGAAAAGAAAAATATTTTTATATGGGTTTATGGGTTTATGGGAAATAGGAACTTCTGGAAGAAGGGTCTCAAATCACTAATCGCTTAAACTCTAAACAATATTGTCGCAACACACCTCCCCGGCAGCGGCGCCAAAATTTGATCCGTGCTGAATACACTTATAAATAAATGCAGACAGCGGATACACGTGAATAAATACAAATTACCCCTTTGTGAAAAAGGATACATGCAAAAACTCATGTTCGTGTGTAGTGTGAAACCAGGTAAGTGTTTACCCGGATCGTTTCCCAACGAGGTGTGAATGGGCAAACTGTGAAAAGTTAGGATTAGAGTGACTGATGATTAGATATGAGATTTTGCTTTTTTGATTAATGCTAATTGATATATAAGAAACAAATATACACAAGAAAATTAAACGCGAATTTAAATAAACTGAAAACGCGTAACAGGAAATCTAAAATGGGACAAAAACTGAAATATTATAAAATTAAAACTAAAAGTGTAAAATTACTTAAAACTTATTTTAAAACTAAAATTATATTTTTTTATACTTTATATCTAATTATTATTAATTATTTATTATTTAATAATTATTTAAAACTAATTTAAATTCTAATAAATACTAAATAAACAAAGAAAAATCTAAAACTTTTTCTATAAATATTATTAAGTGAAAAGAAGCTAAGAAAATTATAAAAATGAAAATTACTTAATTAAAAATTTAAAAAGATAAAATCTATTAAATAGAAGCTATCACTTATTTTCTATTTTGTTTTTCTTAAGGTCTAAAAATATGATTATATTTTTCCTAGATTCTATTTAATAAAAGAAAATTATGAAAATTAAAATTATATTTTTCTGATTAATATTCTATTTATTATGATTTAATTACTATTTTAAACTAATTAAAAAGATTAAAAATATCAAATGACTTAGGAAAAATCTGAAAAATTCAGGATAAGTCTAAATTAATATTTGAAAGCTAGGAAAATTAAAATCAAAAGTCTAATAAGCCCTGATAAGCAGATGGGCAGATAAGCAGTTGGGCTAATAAGCTAATAAGCTCAAAAATTTACCAAATGCTCAGGACAAGTACAAACAACTGATATAAGCTTAAAACAACTTAAAAATACAAATAAGCACAAGAAATAAGCAGGTTAAGCACTAGGGCAGTTGTGAATATGAAACAGAAAACTCAGGAAAATGACCAACTAGCAAGGCAGATTAAGCACTCCAATAAGCTATTGAGATGCAAACTAATGGGGGAAAAAGCTAGCTAGTACTACTGGGTATCTTAAAATGCAAAAATCCCTATCACAAACAGCTTAATTGAAGTCCAATTAAGCACTAGTTCAGGTGAGTTTAGGAACCAAAAACTGAATCAGCAGAATCAGTGAAATGGGAAAAAGTGCAGGCCTATTTTTAAGCTATTAAATAAGCTACAACTTGGAATACCAGATGATAATCTTAAAAATAGCTATGTGAACTACTCATAAACCAAAAATCAAACCCTCAGCTTATTTGGATAAGCCACAATAGAGCTGAGAAAAAGGGCCAAGTCTGCTAATACTACTCAGTGTATACTGAGTTTGTATGTGTGCAAAGGTGTGCAGAGACGCACAAGTCCAAACCAACTCTACTGATATCACTATATGGGCCAAAAGAACTCAGAAAATGCCAATGTTGAGGTCAGAATAAGCTCATAGCTTAATATGGCTTATTTGAGCTTTTGAGCTTCTAAAAATTACACAGATGGCTCAAAACTATGAAATCAACCAAATGGACTTAAAATAACTTAGGAACAGCTTAATATGACTTATTTAAGCAAGATCAAAGTTGAGAAAATGGTCAATGAACAGTACAAGCTTGTTTGACCAAGTTGACTGCATAAACCAAACAACCCTTAACAATGGTCTGTGGTGATTTTGCAAATGAAACACAATGTTTTATACTAGAAACCTTGATTTTACTGATTGACTATCTTATTTAGACTCTAATAAGTAAGTTTTAACACAGAAATAAGCAATAGATTAAGCTATGCTACTATTAGCTATTTTTGGACTTTTAGGTGTTTTTAAGTAAAATGAACAAAAGCTATTAAACTACTGATTATATTAATGAAATACTATCACAAACTAGTAATAAGCAAGAAATAATAACAATAAGCTGGGAATAAGCACTTGTACAGTAGAATGCCAAAATATGAGAAATGAGCTTACAACTAAGATGTGATTGTGAAACAAAGAACAAGGACCAGAACACCTAACTTGTTAACAACAAGCTAGAAACCCACAATAAGCCTTCCTGAATAGCTTATTCACTCAGAACAGCTTCTTTTGAGCTTATGGTTGACTTTCTTTGACTTTCTTCATAATTTGAATTTTGTAACTACTGATCACTATATAAGCTTACAAAAAGCTATTATTAGCTTATATAAGCTTATAGAAAGGGTGTGGATTATTTGTAATTATATCTTAACAGATTATGAGCTTATTCGAATTAATAACAACTTGAAACTTAGCAATACTTGAAATTTAGAACAACAGTGATTAAAACAAGATTACTTTGATTGATTATAACATAAATTACAACTGAGAATTGAAAATTACAAACTATGATTACTAAAATTGAAATAAGATTTAACTAAGTTAACTACTTGCCAATTAAGGCTTACAAACATTTCTATTTATACTACAAACATTAGGGTTTCCTTTGTCTTCATCTTCTGAACAAATCCCAGCCTTTGGATGGCTTTAAAATCATCTCAGCCACTCAAACTGATTTTGGCGCCAAAATGTATATAGTGGGTACATGGGTCTGAGGTGAGTGGGGAAGAAGCAATAAATGCTTCTTGGTTTGTTAGGTAGCGTGTTAGGAAGGTGGAGGGGGTGGGTGTGTCAGAAAGGCGGTGGATATGGTGGTGGTATTAGTGAGTGGTTTTGGCGGGGGTGGTATAGGAGAAGAAGGTTTGACTGAGTCAAACCTTCTGTTTTAAATAAAAGGGGTCGGGTTTGGTTTATTAATGGATTGGGCTTGGGTTTTTTAAGGATTGGGTTGGGTTGGGTAGTTGTAGCAGCTGGGTTTAGGATTAGAAAATGGGTTGGGTTTTATAATAAAACACGGGTCCGGTTGGTTTTGTATTAAAATACCACAAGGACCAAAAGTGTAAAGATGCAAAGTTCAGGGACCTGATGTGGCAAGTTTCCAAAATTATCACAAGGACCATAATTGCCATATGTGAATAACCCAAGGACCAAAAATGTAATTTTCCACTTTTTAAACCTCCAGGGACCTTTTATGTCATTTTTAAAAGTTGAAGGACCTGTTTTGCAATTTCTTTAAAACTTTCATCCAAGGACCATTATTGTAAAAGTTAAATAGTTCAGGGACCTTGAATGATATTTTTAACACCAGGGACTATTTCTGCCAATTTGTGAAACTTCAGGGACTGAAAATGACAATTATGCAAACTTTGTTCGTTTTTCACTTGTTTTCAATCTTTTTGTTCCTGAATCATATAAAAACACATTTTATGATATTTTCTGTATTATTTGACTTTTCAAAGTGTTTTTGGCTGTTTTTGTAGTTTAAATGGGAATAAAATGATGAGTATTTAGACACTCATCAAGCCTCACAATAAGACATCACATGAACTTTTTAGAGGTAGAACTCTTGCAATAAGATTTCTTAGATCTTTTGGATGTCATGTGACAATTCTCAATACCTTAGACCATTTAGGAAAATTCGATGGTAAAGCAGATGAAGGATTCTTTGTTGGATATTCTCTTAATAGCAAAGCATTTAGAGTATATGATGCGCGTGTGCGTATTGCTCTAATTTATACCCACGGTATGTCGTTGTGGTTTTAGCAGTATTCAAGTTTTAAATTTATATTTAGCCGACTTATCAATAACACACACACTTTAACGAGCAGTGTACCCGGTCAGTATGAATATAATGGTAAGTAGAGTGTCGATCACTAAGAGTGGAACGTATTATCTAGTTATTCTAATCAGTATTTTAATATCTTAAGTTAGCTATACAACCTAATCTAACGCAAGGGGGTTCAGCCTGAGAGACTGGCACGGTTTGGTTATGATTAAATATAAACTAAACTAATAGGCACGAATCAGCGATTAGCGCACACTTACACAGATAGATACTTGAGACAATAAGAAGACCTGTCCTGATAGTTAAGTAGCTTGTCACTTGTTTTATTGCTAGTTTTATATGAAGTGTATAGTTCGATGCAACGCACCGAGATTAATCCCTTTCTCGTTGGCTCTAATCTTATCGGCGAGTAAACCCTTAATGATTACTTATGTCTATCCTACTTATCTTTCTTCCTACTTTTCTACAGACGATAGAATGCATAGGCGATAGAATAAATAGGCGAGGACAGAGGCATGGCGACCCGATCAATGCTCAGCTAGACACAGAGGTTATCAATGCACTAATAAAAGTCACCAAAGACATCAACATATAAACTTTAATTAATGGGAAAGCAATTTTAAGGGGAGTTGAAGTGCATGATTAAATCAATGACACAAGCCCATCAATCCTGATGAATTAAAGTGTACTAATACAATAAAACAAAACTACTTAATGAATTGAATACATGCAGGACCTTCTTACAGCTCTTGTATCTTCGTTCAAGGTGTGTCTTGTGCTGCTACTTCGTCTGAATTCGTCCTAGGGTTTCTTCGGTCTTTGTGTTTAGCTAAATGTCGAACTCCGAAATTCGTCTGACTTTGGGGTATTTATAGTTTCTGTCTGAGGGCTAGATGCGGCGCATTGAATAAGTAGATGCGGCGCATTGACTTAACTTCGCGTGGGGTCCAAGATTAATATATTCAGGAATATTCGTACACCGCCAGAAGATGCGGCGTAACTCCATTCTTGTATGCGGCGCATGTCCTTTGCCGTCTTGGATTATAACTTGTGAAATCTTGATAGTGATGCGCCGTATATAATAAGTAGGATGCGGCGTATCTGGAGCAGAATGGTCTTGATCTTGTACATTTCAGTAGACTCTTAACTTCTTGCTTGTTTTGCTCCATAATTAGTCCAAAATCGCCAAGTTTCACATAATACTTGTTTTTACCTGAGAATTAAAAAAGTAAACATTAACGTATCAATTCTCACAGATAATATAATAAAACAAGTCAAATAAATAGGATAAATGATGGTAATAAAATGTACTTATTTGAGTTCATCAAATATCCCCCCACTTGAACTTTACTTGTCCCCAAGTAAACCTTAGAATTAATCTTATGAAAATGTATCCTAAAAGATGTTAGGATTTATTTTTATATTTAAGCATGTATTCATTTTTGTCATAATCACACAACCAAACACTTAACGAATTAGAAGTAAAATAAAATATATTGATAAAAGCAAATCTAATCGTTTAACTGTCCAGTCGTGACGAATATTCTATCATAAGCTTGGCAAATATACGCATCTCCTCCACTAAAGCCAAGGAATAACAAGTCTAAAGCGGTAAAAAGGGTTTGTAGGTTAAGGTTTAATCATTCTCCTTAATCTCTATCGATCTCAAATTCCAGAAAAGGCGACAAAATCACAAATACATGATCGAATCCACGAACACTATACTTGTAATTGCTCAAATCCTTAACTCGAATAGGCTAAAGATAGGACCAAGTAATCTTTACCAATAATATTATATCAAAAAGGGCGACAAAATCATAAATACATAGCCGAATCCACGACTACGATACTTAAGATTGCTCAAATCCCTAATCTCAATAAATCAAAGGTTTGGATAAAGAATAATATAGGGTATGGATAATATTTGGGATACAAATTGGTGTAAAATGAAAAATAAACAAAACAGATAAATTAAAATCCTAAGTGTGGTAAATTGCTATCCCAACCATCCCATGAATAAGACTCATATCATTGAATAACTCACGCTTTAACACTTGAAACACACGCTTTAGGTAGACACGAATTATACTCAACAAGATCTCAATCAAAGAATAACCTTAGTTGGCGTTCCCATAACGGCCAACTCCCATTCAATCCATAAATATAATGTACAACAAATAGTGGTGATATCGACCACTTAATACAAAACTTTACATAAGTTGGTTAAAACAAACATCCAACTCTTCTTTCTTTTTTTTCTTTTCTATTTTTTGAATTTTTTTTTTTTTTTTTTTAATTGACATCAACATAGATGTGTAAAATTTCACCACATCTCTATAACGATAACTCTGGATAATTTTTCCATACTTTTCATGACTTCAGAAATAACAGTAATAGTGAAAGTAGTAAACACACGAAAAATAAACTCAAAGATATACAATATTTACTTTCACTCCAATTGCATTGTGCAATTTCCCGACCTAACCAAAGATAATGAATTACGCACGCGAACACCGGTAATGTAAGGAAACACACTTTGCCTAAAGCAATTAACCAACCACGGATTTTAATCTACAGGGTAGGCTAAGGTGTAAGGGTGTAACGAAACATTATAACAAAGGTGTAAGAAACGAAAGGAATGGCTCTGAGTGTTTTTCTAGGGGTATCTTACTCTAAAAGTGAGAGTAACAAAAGGTTTATACGGGGGTTAACTAACCAGTGTAGTTAGTTAATATCACATAACATATAAAGGCTATTTGGGTGTAATCCTAGAAATTTACCAATTTAGACAAGTCATTCCAATTATGTAAATAATACTTATTATGGTGGTCTCGAATAGTATACAAGCCAAGTTCTAAAGTTTACAAGTCACCGGCACACTCATAGATTTGTGAATTTTGAAAAGTTCACAATTTTTGAAAATAATGTTATGTGTGCAGCTATGTAATTTAGACTTTAAACAAAAACATGCTAAAAATTTTAAATTTTGATATATTAAGCACATTTTAAGCATATTTTGAAAAAGTTTAGGACAAGTAAGTGTTCTAATTCTCCAATCCCCCCACTTAAGTTAAACAACGTCCTCGTTGTTTGTGTCAAAGGTTAAAAACTGGAAAATAAAAGAATTAGAACAGAAAAACTCCCCTGAGATTTGCTCGGTATGATCCTCCATTATTTGTGTAAGAGCAAAAATCATCTTTCTTGTAGATGAGAACGTTTAAGCTTCATAATTGATGTATCCACAGGAAATATAGGAATCTATAATACCATCAAGACTTTAACACACCTGAGTTAAGAAGGTTCAAACTTGCATAATACATTAGTAGTTAGTAAAAATAAAACCTGAAAAATTAAAAATGAAAATCATCAGGTCAGTCGATACGCCGTATCTTATGGAAGAAGATACGCCGTATCGAGCCTGGAATAAATACGAATCAGAATAGAAGATGCGTCGCATCCTTAACCAGGGATGCGCAGCATTAAAATACTGACAGAAAGTTTTAAAGTTAAAAATAAAAATACATAAAATAAAGTAAGATATGACCAGTGCAGGAGATGCGTCGCATCTAAGGATTGAGATGCGCCGTATCTTCTGCGGGCCTGACTGACTCGACACAAAATCAGAAAATAAAATAAAAGATAAGCATGGGTTGCCTCCCACGAAGCGCTTGTTTTTGTTCGAGTCACGAGCCTGACTCCACCCTTATTTACTGTGTAATAGGGTGTTGTTCCCTCCACTTGGAATCAAGTGCGGGTGATAATAGCAATAAACACGAAAAGAGTGTAAATTTGCTAGTAAAGATGGAAGAAATAAATAAAGATCATACCTTGGCAATATATGTACATCTTTCCTATCCTTACCCGGTTTGGTTGATAAATTGGATGACTTGACCACTTCATCAGAAAGAGTAGTATGTTGAGGAAAAATGAGTCTCCTTTCTTCTTGGTTAGTCTCTTTGGTAGTAAGGCGTCCCTTGACTTCCGCAGAAGATGAGAAAGGGTCTTTGGCAAGTAAAAGTTCGAGTTCCTCTATATACTTCATAGGGTCGGAATCATCATCTTCATCAATCATAGCAATGTTTAAGAGCTCATCACCAAACTCTTCCTCGAGCTCCACCAAAAACGGGTTGATCACAGGTGCTTCATGTGATTCAATAGGTATTGTAATGAATTTGACCTCATCATTCTTTTGTTTTGCAACCTGTTTAGGAAAACTAGCAAGATTATTAGTAACGGGATTAATAATATTAAATAAATTTGTACCACTTTGTGTTGTAAGTGACTCCAATTTATCTTGTGAATCTCCATCTTCAACTAGTGGTCTTGCAATTTCAGCATCGTCCCGAATTTCATTTTTAAATAAGTAATCCCAGATTTCTTCAAAATCCCTCGTTGGGTCAAAATCTGGTTGAGGTATGTCATCATAAACTATGGCGTCAAATGGTTCGAAATCAAAATTAGAATACTTTTCATCTTCATCCGTTGGATTGTCTAATGGTGGTAATACGATTGCAGAATATTCTTCAACGTAGGGTTCCGTATACACATCATCTTGCGCAATCTCCGGAGAAAAAGTACTATCAATAACAATTGCCGGAATTGGTTTCACGGTATATGAATCTTCTTCATCATCATTTGACATACACCAAGTGTGTTGAAATGGCAATTTGTTTCTTTCTTTCTTTGACTTAACCATTTCCAGTAACAAGTATTCTTCCATTGTAATATCCGGATCGTCCATCTTCCTGAAATAAAACTTACTCGTGCAAAAGAAGAGTGAAACAATCAAAGTAAAATAAATTTGCTGATATCTGCTGATGATGCGCCGTATCCTATAAATGGGATACGCCGTATCTTAGTACGTTAAAACTTAATCAGACTTTTATTCAGAAACCAGATACGCCGCTTATAAATTAGAATGCGCCGTATCAGTTTTAATTTATAAAAAATCTACGTATATTTATTAAATTAAATGCGTCGTATTAACAAAAGTTAATGCGCCGTATTTTCGTTATGTTTCAAAATACCAGATTTTTGATTCAGTAGATGCGCCGTATCGATAAAAATCGATGCGTCGTATCTGTTTAATAATTCAAAAACTGTTTTTAATTTAAAATAGACAATACGCCGTATCTGTGAAAACAGATGCGCCGTATGGCGTTATCGTTTAGAAAAATTTCTTATTAAAAACAGATACGCCGTATCTTGGGGAAAGATGCGTCGTATCGAATTTATTAAACACGTTGTATTTTATAAAAATTAAACGCAATACGCCGTATCTATGAAAATAGATGCGCCGTATCGTTTGAATTAGCTCAGTACAACGATAGCAGAACACAGAAAAATAAAAATAAAAACAAAAATAAAAACAAACGAAATTAAACAAAAATTAAAGAAAAATAAAAACACACAAAAACAGAAAATATGCAAAATAATACAATGAATGCAAATTAACCTAATATACAACAGAGTTAGTGGTTAGAATAAAAATTAAAAACCTAATTAAAATACTAATCAAATTAACAGATAATAACAATTCACTCCCCGACAACGGCGCCAAAAACTTGATGCGCGTGTGCGTATTGATCTAATTTATACCCACGGTATGTCGTTGTGGTTTTAGCAGTATTCAAGTTTTAAATTTATATTTAGCCGACTTATCAATAACACACACTTTAACGAGCAGTGTACCCGGTCAGTATGAATATAATGGTAAGTAGAGTGTCGATCACTAAGAGTGGAACGTATTATCTAGTTATTCTAATCAGTATTTTAATATCTTAAGTTAGCTATACAACCTAATCTAACGCAAGGGGGTTCAGCCTGAGAGACTGGCACGGTTTGGTTATGATTAAATATAAACTAAACTAATAGGCACGAATTAGCGATTAGCACACACGTACACAGATAGATACTTGAGACAATAAGAAGACCTGTCCTGATAGTTAAGTAGCTTGTCACTTGTTTTATTGCTAGTTTTATATGAAGTGTATAGTTCGATGCAACGCACCGAGATTAATCCCTTTCTCGTTGGCTCTAATCTTATCGGCGAGTAAACCCTTAATGATTACTTATGTCTATCCTACTTATCTTTCTTCCTACTTTTCTACAGACGATAGAATGCATAGGCGATAGAATAAATAGGCGAGGACAGAGGCATGGCGACCCGATCAATGCTCAGCTAGACACAGAGGTTATCAATGCACTAATAAAAGTCACCAAAGACATCAACATATAAACTTTAATTAATGGGAAAGCAATTTTAAGGGGAGTTGAAGTGCATGATTAAATCAATGACACAAGCCCATCAATCCTGATGAATTAAAGTGTACTAATACAATAAAACAAAACTACTTAATGAATTGAATACATGCAGGACCTTCTTACAGCTCTTGTATCTTCGTTCAAGGTGTGTCTTGTGCTGCTACTTCGTCTGACTTCGTCCTAGGGTTTCTTCGGTCTTTGTGTTTTGCTAAAAATTGAACTCCGAAATTCGTCTGACTTTGGGGTATTTATAGTTTCTGTCTGAGGGCTAGATGCGGCGCATTGACTTAACTTCGCGTGGGGTCCAAGATTAATATATTCAGGAATATTCGTACACCGCCAGAAGATGCGGCGTAACTCCATTCTTGTATGCGGCGCATGTCCTTTGCCGTCTTGGATTATAACTTGTGAAATCTTGATAGTGATGCGCCGTATATAATAAGTAGGATGCGGCGTATCTGGAGCAGAATGGTCTTGATCTTGTACATTTCAGTAGACTCTTAACTTCTTGCTTGTTTTGCTCCATAATTAGTCCAAAATCGCCAAGTTTCACATAATACTTGTTTTTACCTGAGAATTACAAAAGTAAACATTAACGTATCAATTCTCACAGATAATATAATAAAACAAGTCAAATAAATAGGATAAATGATGGTAATAAAATGTACTTATTTGAGTTCATCAGTATACAACACAAGAACTATGATTGTAGAAGAAAATCTACATATGGAGTTTTTGGAAGATAAATCCAATGTAGAAGGTCAAGGACCAAAATGGCTATTTGATCTTGAAACTCTAACCAAATCAATGAATTATGTGCCTGTTGTTGCAAAAACTAATGATTTTTCAGGTTCACAAGCAACAGATGAGGCAAGGTTAGAAAAGGAGACAAACCAAGATCATGTTTGGATGCCAATATGGTCAAGTACAAGTGTGGAATCAACTTCAACAATTGATGAATCTTCTTCTGGCAAAGCTAAAGAAGGTGTTGAAGATGAAAGGAAAGAAGATGGAACTCAGGAACAACAAATTGTTTCTACTGGTGATTCTGCTGCTAGGCTTAATGTTCCTGCTGCTAGGCCAAATGATTCTGCTGCTGGCCCTTCAGAAACGAAAGAAGCAGAGTTCTCAGACAATGAGGTGGATTTCAACAATCTTCCGTCAAATTATCAAGTTCCTTCTACTCCACAAACAAGAATTCACAAAGTCCACTCCCTAGATAATGTGATTGGAGATGTACAATCAGGTGTGAAGACAAGACAACAACTGATGTCTTCAAACCAACAAGGGATTCTTGATGCCCTTTATGCTTCAAAGCAGCATGAGTTTTCAAACTCTTGCTTGTTTGTATGTTTTCTCTCACAAGATGAACCAAAGAACATTCTGAAAGCCTTAGATGATTCAAGTTGGGTAGAAGCTATGCAAGAGGAGCTTCTTCAGTTCAAGATTCAGAAGGTATGGGTGCTAGTTGATTTACCTAAGGATGCAAAGGTAATTGGCACTAGATGGGTTTTCAAGAATAAAAGGGATGAAAGGGGTATAGTGATTAGGAATAAGGCTAGATTAGTAGCCCAAGGGTACACACAACAAGAAGGAATAGACTATGATGAGGTTTATGCTACAGTAGCAAGGATTGAGGCAATTAGGCTTTTCTTAGCTTATGCTTCATTTTTAGGCTTCACAGTTTATCAAATGGATGTCAAGAGTGCATTTTTATATGGAACAATTGAAGAAGAGGTGTATGTTTCAAAACCTCCAGGCTTCATTGACCCACATCATCCAGACAAAGTGTACAGAGTAGTTAAAGCTCTCTATGGCCTTCATCAGGCACCAAGAGCTTGGTATGCAACACTTGCTTCCTACTTATTAGAAAATGGATTTCAAAGAGGAAAGATTGATCAGACACTTTTCATCAAACAGCACAAGAAGGATCTTCTGTTAGTGCAGGTGTATGTGGATGACATTATCTTTGGATCTACAAGGAAGGAGATGTGTTTAGAGTTTGAGAAACTTATGCATGATAAGTTTCAGATGAGTTCTATGGGAGAACTCACATTCTTTTTGGGTCTGCAAGTTAAGCAATCAAATGAAGGAATCTTTATCTCTCAGGACAAGTATGTTGCAGAGATACTTAGAAAATTTCAATTTGCTGATTCAAAAATGGCAAGCACACCAATGGACTCTGAGAAGCCTCTTCTAAAAGACTTAGATGGAGAAAATGTAGATGTACACACATACAGATCTATGATAGGCTCCTTGATGTATCTTACATCATCTAGACCTGACATCATGTTCTCTGTTTGTGCTTGTGCAAGATTTCAAGTAACTCCAAAGGTTTCTCATTTAACTGCAGTCAAGAGAATTTTTAGATATCTCAAGGGTCAACCTAGGTTGGGTCTATGGTATTCAAGGGAATCACCTTTTGACTTGGTAGCATTTTCGGATAATGATTATGCTGGTGCTAGCTTGGACAGGAAGTCAACAACTGGAGGATGTCAATTCCTTGGATGTAGACTTGTCTCATGGCAGTGTAAGAAGCAAACAATTGTGGCTAATTCAACAACTGAAGCTGAATATGTAGCTGCTGCAAGTTGCTGTGGTCAAGTTCTATGGCTTCAAAACCAACTCCTTGACTATGGGTACAATTTCTTAAACACTGTTATTCATATTGATAATAGTAGTACAATTTGTATTATTAAAAATCCAGTGCAACATTCTAAAACAAAACACATTGAAATTAGACATCACTTTATAAGAGACTGCAATGAGAAAAGATTAATTCAAGTACTTAAAATTGCTTCAGAATTTAATTTTGCAGATCTGCTAACCAAAGCTTTTGATGTTGGAAGGTTTCAGTACTTGGTAGCAAGTATTGGAATGCTTAATCCTCAATGATTTTAAACTTTGTGTTTTTGTAAATAATTTTTTTTGTTTGTGCTGCTAGTTTTTAAAAGATACTACTGCTATTTACAAAAGTTTGTGCTGCTAGTACAAATTTAATTTGTGTTGTTCATACAGTTAGTCCTATGATTATTCTAATACAAGACAAGTACTTTGTACATTGTTCTTTTGGTTTTAGACTAACAATTTCAGGTATGAACATGTGAACACAAAGGATGTTTCAAGTGAAATGGAAGCAGCAGAATCAGAATATCCAGTTGCTACATATTCGGTTTATGATGGACTGAGTTTGGGAATTTAAAACTCCTTAAAACTTCTTTCTTGAAACCTAAGTATGAAATTTCACATTGAATTGATGACTTAGTTGATCAGATAGTAACTGATGCAACTCACTTTCTATCATTTTATACTTTCAAGTATAATGAGCAAGTCTAAGGACATCTGATAGAAAGAACAGCTAGTAAAAGTGAACCTAACACTTGTGTCAGAGGTAACAATTACTATGAGCTGGAAACCCTGTCAAGAAAACTCTTTGAATGAGTTTATCTTTACACAGGCAGTTATTTATAACTGAAAACATTGGTTCTCATACAACCAGAGGTTGCTTTAAACCAAAATTTTGATTAAGTGTCTGTTATACACTTAATCCCTTCAAAATGGTTGAAAGCAGTATGGTTTTTCATAATAAAATCAATTACATACTGCTAAGGCAAAAGTTTCTTAAAAGGATTTTCAAAGAGACTCACAAAAAACCATCCATTGATGGACCATGAGTCAAATGCCCCATAAATCACCTCTCATAGGAGTTAACACACCTAGAAGTGATGAGGGCAGTAACTTAAACTCTTAAGGAATTGATGGCTTCATTTACAACATTGTCTGAAAACAAGTTCTCATTGGTAGATCAGATAATGGAGAGAAATATTTTGGTACATAGTGAGAGATCTTCCAAACAGGGGAGGATAAAATTTTTATTTGCTTCAGGGGAGGAAACATCTCAGGGGAGGAAATAAAAGCCCAAGAAAGGAGGGAAAAAAACCCCAATGTAAGGGAGGAAAAAAAAAACCCAATGTAAGGGAGGAAAAGACAAGAGCATACAAGATGATGACATGGAGGTTGAAAATGACAAGAATAGAGCTTATTCTGGAGTATTATATATATTCAGAAGGGATGAAGCATTCCAAAGGAGAAAGTTCTATCTAGGTCAAACGAAGAAAAGTTTCAATTTCAGTTTACCACTTTTGTTCATCACTTGCAAAGACATGCTGATAGATGATTTCACTTGTTGAAACAAGCATCCAAGATACACAGCACCATTGCCTCTTATAATTCCTCCATCCAAGGAAATTGCACCATCTTTAGGATGTGTGTTGATACTGTTAAAGTCAAAAGAAAGTAGATGAGTTCAGAATGGAAGAAAGTTCAGATCAAGGGTCTGACTATGAAGTGTTTGAAAGATCTTCACAATTCCTCATTTAATTCAAAGAAACATGTTGGAAAGAATTCACATGTTTAGGGGAGGATTGTTGGGAATTAAATATTCTGATGTTCAAGAATTGGGAATTTCTCTAAAGTATGTTTCTGCTGGTAGTATATTTGTTTCTGCTGGTAGTGCAAAGTTTCATTCCTGCTGGTAGTGTATTGATTCTGCTGCTGATAATGCTGCTGGTTGATGCTGCTGCTAGTGTACTTGTTCCTGCTGCTAGCGATAACTCATTACTGCTGCTAAGTGGATAAGTATGAAAAGATATTATGTGTATTTTGGTCAACAACATACGGTAGATAATATCTTACCCCATGTGCTTAGTTAACAAGTTGTGTACACAGATACATATTATATTTTATGTACTGACACACTCAAGATAAGTTAGCAAGTAGTTCGACTAGACTTTAAGCAATATTGTAAAGATCTTCTTGGACTATAAAAGAAGATCTTAGACTAGATATTATGAGTTAGTTAATAGTTGATGTCTTTGAATACTTAGAACTTTCATAACTGTTAGAACTAGAACAAACACAACAACATCACAAGTAAGAAAAACTTAAGATTCAAGGTTGTAACCCTAGTGATATCTCAAGATCACTCGTATTATTATCTTAATAATATTGAATCGTTTGGTGTTAATCTTTCATTGTTCATTGTCATATAACAAACACAACTGTTCCATTTCCATAACACAAATAACCTTATAAGTGTGATTAAGTAGATTCCGCATACTTAATCATATTAACTCAATATATCATACACACAAAGTACAAAAGGTTTAACCACCTTAACCGTGTGTCGAATCCGAACAACAAACAGCACCTAAGTAATCTTTGTCTCTTCTCCAATCATTCAACAACCAAGTAAGCTTCTCTTTTTATTACTGTTAAATCAATCTATCTAATTTGGTTTGCAAATATGGTTTCCGTTTGTTTTACTTTATAAATATATTTATTGATGAGTTTAGCTATTAAACACAATATTTTTGTTTACATTCAAGCTTTTCAAGACAAACTCAAGCTTTGTTCGAAACATACTCAAGCCAAGCACAAGCCTGGATGATTAAAGCTTGACGAGCTATCAAGCCAAGCTCAAGCCTACTGTTTTTGTTTCGAGCCAAGCTCAAGCCTTGTCAAGCTCGAGCTCGGCATGACTCGATTGCAGCCTTATGTACGGGTACTCGTATAGTAAAAATTAAAAATATAGATGCAAAAAGAAAAGAAATAGAATATGAAATCCAGCTGTAATTTTCTTTTAAAATAAATAAAAAGAAAAGAAATAAGTTAGGCATTAGGTTCCTTTTATTGTTCATCTTCAAATACTATTCCCAAATAATAATAATACAATAAAACCAATATTACATACACACACTACTCACATCAAATCACACACACACACTTTTTAAACACTCAATCACCAATCTATTAAATCTCTCAACTCAACTGATGGCGGTATGTATCTAGTTATCTCTATTTCTATATCTGAAAATATATATATATATATATATATATATATATATATATATATATATATATATAATATATATATATATATATTATCTTAGATTTGTTTAGTTTATATGATTGATTTGTAACTGAAATCGAATCCGGAAATGAATTCGTTAGTTAGTAACTGTTAGTTTTAGATTTTACAATCTCGTGGATTGGATCATATAGAAATGTATTTTGCTGCTAGTATCGTATTTACGAGGAGTTATTTTTTTTCTAAAACAACATTTGGTAAGTTGTTAGGTTTGACATAATTTTAAAAAAGTCCAGCTAGTTTGTTTGGTGCGCTCATCTTATCTGTTAATTATTTACAATTTGGAAGAGGAATGAGGCTATGGCTCGTTTTCAAGTCTTAACATATGATATAGGAATATAAGGGGCCTTGGTTTGTTGGTAGGAATCACAATGGGTATCGGATTTGGTACGGAGTAGAATGACAATGGATATGAAAAAGTGTATCATTAAGATTGTTTATGTTTTGATGACAAAATATGGTATGACCGTATGAAAAAGTGTATAGATATTCGAATTTTGTAGTGGAAAAGAGAGGGGCCCACGAAATGGATTTCATAGACACCAAATTAGTGAGTAATGAATCTATGATTATGATATACCTATTTCATTCCCGGGCCCACTAAACAAACACCTTGAATCGGAATAAAATCCATAGGCCCATTCCGATAGGGCCATACCAAACGTACCCTAAGTATTTGCCTTTTTACTAGGAAGCATATTCTTTTAGGTGGATTGAAATTCCGATAAGTATCGTTTGTGCGGAATTTTTTGTGTTAATTTTGTAAAGTAAGTTGCTAATATTTGGTAAGCTGTTAGGTTTAAGATTAGAAAATTCAACTTTGATTATTGCCAAGCACGGGGTATGTTTCTATGACCCGTTTTGGAGCCTTGCAAAGAGCATAACATATGATTATAGGAATTAGTTTTTGTCTTTCGATTAGGCATATGTTATCTCAACCTTTTTTTTTTCTTGAAGAGTAAATCCTGGACTTTGGATAAGGTTTACTTACAAAAACTATACGATTTACTCACTTAAGTAGGAAGACAGATTTCTCATAGTCATCTTCGGACATAAAATTGTGATTAGGGCGATAATTTAATTATAACTAGCTTTGTAGAAGGGATCTGCTGCCTTACAGAATATCTCTATAGTTTAATGTATGTAGATGATACGCTTTTTATAAGAGTAGATAGACTGCTCAAAGGAGATTTAGCTATTGAAAAAAACGATGAACTAAATGTAAGGGAAATCGAACCATGAGGCTTTGGTTGTATGACTCGTTTTAGATCCTTGGAAATAGAATAAAATATTATATAGGAATAAGGTTTTGCGTTCTTACTACGGCACATGTCATCTAAAGTTTTTATTTCTGTGAAAAAAAATTCTGCTTCATTTGAGTAAAATGGGGACTTTGCTACTTGTGAGATTTCACAATCTACATGGTGGATTGGCTATCTGCTCGTACATGTAAATACTACTCGTATTAGTCACTCATAAAAGAAATAATCATAACTGGTTTTGTAGAAGGGATCTGTTGATCCGCATAGCATCTCTATCTTTTTCTCTGTGCTGTCACTTTTTTCTCACATAAGTTGAGAGACTACTTGAGGAACTTATTATATTCTGTCTACACAGTATTTTCACCTCATATTATGTGTGGCCAACAGTTACATATTTGTGATATTTTCTGTTTCGTGGCAATAACCTGTTCAATCATTTACTAAAGCTGTCCCACATGTGCAACAATAATCCATACTTATTTTTGGCTGGGAGGGGACAAAGTTTGCAGTTTTACTAAGACGGGATCAAGTCCATTGTATAGAAACCCCCTATTCCCCACCACCAATCCATTAGCAGAACCCACACAAAGAAGAAAACAGGAAGGACTAAAATTATTAGAGTGTCATGTAGTGTTTTTTGGTTTTATGTGATGATCAATAGCATGGACCATGCTGTGTCATCACTTCAGCTTGATCAATGAAATAAAATGGTGAATTAGAACTTTACAAAGTAGAAAGAACCAACCTTTGCTAGCATTTCAAAATGCTAGCTTTACCTAGATAGGCGGTTTTATTGAGTGTAGGGTCATTTGACCTCACTTGCATTGAATATACTTTTAGTTGATTGGATTTAGCCCTACGCAACCTTAAGGTTAGGTTCTTTCACAGTGTAATAATGAACTAAACTTGTGTCCAAAAAGAGCCAAAAACCAGATTTATTGAAAGCATGCATTATTATTGGTGCCACCAGTTACTTATGACTCTAGCTTTTATTGCATTCTTGATGACCACCCATTTTGGCCCATTTCTTTTAGCTTTGAGATTGCTACCCTCATTAGTTACAAGACTTATACATTAAATAAAAAGTTTTACTTAAAACTTTTCTGGTTACCTTCTTTTTGTTCGTGCACAACAAAGTAAACTTGTTCTTTTTTCTTTTACTTTGTTAGTCAATCCTCAGTTTTGTAAATTCTGAACTACTAGGATGACAACATTTGCGAATGAAAGTAAATTGTTTTACTTAGTTAGCCAATCCTCAGTTTATTCATTCTTGAGTTACTTAAGCTTATTGGTATAAGTACTGCTCTTTCATTTTGTGCCTTTTTAAACTTCCGGCATTGTAGACCATCTTAAATTCTTTATTAGAATTATGGCCAGCATCTTTATTAGAACCATGGCCATCATCTATGCAGAGAAACACGTCTAAGTTGCAATAGTAGACTTGTTGGTGTTGCACACATGCACACCAACTAGAAATGCAGCTTATATTGGTTTTGATTGTACTGAACTGCAAATATGTGCACTTATGGTTAAATGGCCATTATAACTGTACTCATCCACCAATTTTTATTGCTGTGTTATGATGTTTTGAATGGGTTATATAAATGAGCTGCGTAGTGACGATGCATGATGGTTATATATATTTCGAAGGCAAGTTAAAATAATTTATGTGATTGCTTCATGTCTTCTATAGTGTAACTGGTTAATCTCATGTCAGCCTTGATTAGTTGTTGTTGTAACTTGTTCAACTAAGGGGGTGTTTCTTCATTTAAAAGTGCTTAACTCCTTTTATTATGAAATAAGCAGTTTGGAATAAGCTATTCCAGTCTGTTTACACAAGACAGCTTGTTTAGATAAGCAACCAAAGACCCAAACACACTGAAAAGTGGAAATTGCTAATCATCTGTATTAGAACGCAACACACAACTCTAATAAGCAATACCAAACACCCCCCATTGGTTACCAAAGAAGATAAATTAGAAAGGCCATCTTGTAAGGGCTCATAAATATTATCATTATTGGCTAAGTACACAATGGATTGTTACCCTTCACCTGTAACTGTTTAGGGATATCTGGATGAATGTCACTTTTCCAAATGATATAAAAGTTGACACTTCCAACTAGTTTGGATACAAGACTTCCATATGTTTTATGTGCATGTTTTTCATTTTCTATAAGGTCAAACTGTTTCCACCAATGGTATATACCTCATTACCTCACTCATGTTGCTTGCTAAAGGCATTTTAACCTCCCAGGAAACCTATTTGAATGTCTGCATATATTGAGCTAATTTGAAAAACATATTAATGACCAAATCGCCCAATTTCAAGTCATCATGACACTATTGACATTCGTGGAATACTATCTAATTAAGAATCTTGTGTTACGTTTAATGTGGGTACTATAATTGGTCCAACATGTTTACATGTCACTTACTAAGGGTTCAACTATTACAGGAAAAAGGTCCTCCTTTGCCGAAGTTTGGTGACTGGGATGTGAATGACCCTGCATCAGCTGAGGGATTCACAGTTATATTCAACAAGGCTAGGAACGAAAAGAAGGCTGGTGCCGCAACAGACTCTCCACCTAAAAGCGACTCCACTTATAATAAGCCTGGGACAGCCACTCTTGGAAAGCCTCAAACTGTAAGCTGTTAAACATATTGTTTACTTGCTTATATTACAAAGTTTTTCTCATATTGGCACATTACATCTTTCAATCAATGGGCATGGGTTTGAGACTAGCTGCTAACATGTGTGTTTTTTAATTATCTTAAAAAACGTGTCAATCGTTAATCTACTTCTAACACTATATTAGAGATGGCAAAATGGGCAAGTCTAGAGATTGGGCAAGTCAAAACTGAAAACACGTACTTTTATATACAGGTAGAAAGTAGAAACATGTCCGGTCATGTTGACCCAGTGCACCTACATATCGTTTTTGGAGGTTTTATGCATTATATTGCTTTTGTAAGAATCAGGTTTTTTTAGAAAAAATAAATTGGTTTCGGAGGTTTTATGCATTATATTATTTGACACATCCTTCTATGCTTTTTTTTGTTGTTGTTATTTCACCCTTTCCATCTGTTAGAAATAACCATAACGCGAATTGACCTATTCATTAGTAAATGAGTCGATATTGGCACCTTTACTTTATATCAATGGGATCGGCGTGATGCATTTTGCTATTTTCCTGACTGGATATGGAAAAACTATGTTTTTGTAGAAAAAATGGTTCTGCTGCATGGCGTAGAAGTGATGAGAGACTGCTTGTATCTTATTGCTTGTGTCCAAAGTCCAATCATGCTGGAGTTCATTCTGCTTTAATTTTTATGATGATAATATGTAACCGTGAACAAAAAAACTATATGTTATGATTGCCTTTGTTCTCTCTTTCCTTCTTAACAAGAGATTTATTTAATTTTAGGATTTCAATACCTGATGTTTTCATATTGGAATGGATTTGTCAATTGCTCTTTATATGATGCTTTTCCTCAACCCAAATTCAGTTTAAATCTTGCATCAACTGTGCGGGTCATGCTTGCGGACGGCATGTTATATTGATTGCTATTTTGTTGTTGACAAAGTGATTTAAGGTGTAATCATACCATCTTGTTTCTTCTTTTAGATATCATCAAGAAAAGAACATTACAAAACTTGTGTATCGACTTGCCTCTTATCCAAGTTTGGTTTCTCCAATCGATATGTTCATTACAAAACTTGTGTACCAACTTGCCTCTTATCTTGTTTCTTCTTCTAGATATCATTGAGAAAAGAACATTACAAAACAAAGGTAAATCTGTTCATTTCAAGTGTTGACTGGTTTTAAGATTTTGAAACCAAGTTGTTTTTGTTTTAGCACAAAAGTTGTGTGCAAGTGTGCAACATACCCTATTTGATCCAAACTTTGACATGACACCATATTGATTACTACAGCTGTATACTAACATGGTACAACAAGATATTTACTTTCGTTTAGAGTAACACAGGCTGTTTTCTTTTTAGCAATGATCATCCTGAACATGGTAAAACGGGTAACAAATGTAACCATTATGTATCATTGATCCATCGAGGGTTAGAGAGTATATTGTGTTTAGTTAGGAATTTTGAAAATTAAATGAAATCTGTACTTATTACAAGATCTCGTCTTCACAGAAAATAAACTCTCTTGACATTCCTCAGCCTGGTTCGTAGCCAATACAACTCCAAAATTATGTTAAAAATGCACAAAAAAGAAAGAAAAACTAAAGAAGAAATTTTCTGCTTATACAAAGCTATCATGTGAGTCACCATCTTAAACTCGTGAAGTCCCGAGCTTGCGCTCAAACAAACGTTGCAGAAGATAAACCTGGAGTATGCTGGCACCTACCAGCGCTGCAGATTCGATTATCGCCTTGTGAACAGCTCTCTTACTCATTCCTTCATTTACTGCACTCGTATTTAATAAAAACAAATCAGCAAGTCAGACTTTCAAAGTGAAACAAAGATTTAAATTCTACGTATCATCCCATATATCGTTATCGATAGTGTCATATTATACAAAGTACTTGACTTTTAAAAAGTCAAATAAGTGAAAATACACTAGTCTTAGAACAAGTTTATAATAGTCATATAGATACGAAAACTAATGTTAAATTCATTAAAGAATTCACATCAACTTTAAGCTTGAATGGTGCTCCAGGATCAACTTCAAAAAGGCAAGCATAGGAAAAATACAGTTTGACTCTTGGAGTCAAACAAGACATGACTCAAAACTCCAGAATTGACATAGCAACAATTAAGAAATTTTGTGTTCCCGTGTCATGTTTATCATCATTGTGTAAATAAAATGTAGTAACGTCAAACTTGTAATTTAATTCTTATAGATCAAATGCAAGAAATGTAACA
This sequence comes from Artemisia tridentata subsp. tridentata, assembly GCA_021014915.2. Lineage (NCBI taxonomy): Eukaryota > Viridiplantae > Streptophyta > Magnoliopsida > Asterales > Asteraceae > Artemisia > Artemisia tridentata. The sequence goes on along the minus strand of CP139509.1, from coordinate 57,153,859 downwards.
AGCTTTGACCACAAAACTTAAACAAAAGGAGGTGTCAGGGTTATACCAAGTGCCTGGCGATCGGTTTCAGCCTCTAACCAATGCTGCTCAAACTGAATGTTGTAAAGAGCTTCTTCTAATTTTGATATTTGTTCAAACAATGGGTTGAAATGCTCTGCGCATAGTTTAAAATCCAAAAGTCAAATAACTCTGTTTAAGTGGTGTATTAGTATATTACAAAATGTCCTACTTTTTAGAAACGTTTACGAAATAAGCTCATAATTAGCAAAACACCAAAAGTTCGCTTAAAACATGACTTTTGCATAACTTTTTGCGATTTATATTGAACTTTTGCGATTTTGAAAAAAGGCGTAATCATGCCGAAGTTTTGTGAAAAATTAAGATTTTGTCAAATTTTGGGTGGTTTGTGAAATTTAAGAAATCCCAAATATAGATTTAGCGAATTATGGGTTATTTTGTCTTAATTTATAAAACAGCAGGATATGTTATACTCCATATACGACACTCAACTAGGATCATATCAGTAATTTCTCCACATAATACATATACAAAATGATTAGCCAATTCTTTATAAACGTCACTTACCGTCCTTGGCATGCTGGTCATGGTATGCGAAATGCGCAACTTGAACATCAAAGTCTATGGTTTCATGATATGGAGACTTGTTTTTAAAGCAGAAACGGTATACACCTTTCTTTTGAGCCATAAATTCGTATTTCTCACTAGTTCTGTCAAGTAGTTCGTGTATATGTTGGTCCCCGGGGCCTTTTATCTGCCATTTAAAAAGAGAGTTGTTTAGTAGAATAAAAGGAATTTATGAATTGATCTACAAAAACATTAATTAGAGATATACTATGTTGAGTGGTAATCAATTTTCTTGTTTGGAACAATTCATAAATCAGGCACATTGTGGTATCGCACACACAAATAAGCAAAGAGAGTATAAGTAACAAGAGCATAATAGTGTTCTTAATTCAAAACCACAAGGAACGTATAAACATATGGCTACAAAATTATCAAAGAACAAACATCCTGGGGTGTTTGGCATTTGATTTTTAAAGGTGATTATCTGATTATATTTTTTTTAAGTGTAAGAACTCGTTATCTAAGGCTCAAATCATCAGTTTAGTGGTGGCGGTAGAACTGATTATGATTATCCATATATACAAAGGGTGACCGGGGTTGCACATTGCTTATGCCTTTTCAAATAACCAGAATTAAGATAATAAGCTCTAACAAAACGCGAAGCAAGAGATAGTACCAAAAAGAATTATAAACAAATATCAGCTCCACTCAGGGGCGGAGCCAGGAATTCTTACTAAGGGGCCAATATCCAATTCAAAACACTCAAAAAGCAATAATCATATAAGAAAATTCAGCATGCAATCCCCAAAAACCCTTTAGAGGTCATTACTCATTCTCTTTAAAATAACCAAAAAAAAAAAAAAAAAAAAAGTCAAAAGCTCTAGCAGTTCATTATCAAGATAATTTTTTTCTTATCCAAAATTCCAAATAGACCATATGATATAATCAATATACTTAGAAACAGCAAAAATATAATATGTAAAAAAAGGTTACCACAAGATCAACACCATCTTCAGTAAAATGCCAGACAGTTTCAGCTTTGATAACAACAAAAGAAACATGAACAGTGTCACCTTCATATTCAACATTATGTGACAAACACTCTTCTCTATCTATCACAAATCTTATCCCCACAACTTCCCTGCTTATTAACATGGACAACATAACAATCATTAAAAATTTGTTAGTCCCAGATGCCATTTTTGTTATTATGATTATGTGATCAACTCAAAAACAACATTAATAATATCGAATTGTTTGGAACTAAAAGAGGAGTGGAAGTTGTCGTTTTTAAGTTATGTTTTGATCCGTGTGCATAGGAAGTACCGTGTACTTTCATTTATTTATTTCTTTAGACCCTTTGGTTTTAAATAAGAGCAATGTCAAACGGACTGGTTGACGTGTCAGTGACTGATTGATACATTTTCTGACAGTTTCTCTCTCATCTCTCTTATTAAACCATTCAACCGGTGACATGTCAACGAGTGGATTTTTTATGTAAATTTTGTGAATGGTTCTGACATTTCTCTTAATTATTTCATCGTTTCAAAATAAATGTTCACTTTTCTATTTTAGTTTGTCTCAAAATAAATGTCTACTTTCTGTTTTAATCGATATAGATTTTAGTGGATAAGGTTGATATTTGAGTAGTAGAGAGTATAGTTAGTAGAGATTTCTAAAATATTGTGCAATATGAAAGTGGACACTTAGTTTGGAATGGAGTGAGTACATTATTTGCTATTAGGTTAGGTTCGGTGGAAAGTGTAACAACTCGTACGACATTGGTATATGATATAAGACATATGAGCCTTTTATAAGTCTAAAGTGACAAGCTACTAATAGCTACGCCTATCACCATGGTTTTTAGAGGGTGTTTGTTTCAGCTTATATAGCTGGCTTATAGCTTATTTGATTTTGGGCTTCTGTCTCATAAGCTCACTTTTGTGGCTTATTTTAAATTTTTTCGGCTTATATAAGTTTCTTATGTTATAATAAGTTAACATAAGCCCAAAACTAAATAAGCCATAAAGCCGACTATATAAGCATACACAAACACCCCCTTACTTGAAATTGGAAAATACTCGAGTAATGCATTGATTTTGGCTTTGAAAAGCCCGTACACAATGTCACTACATTTGCGAGATTCAAACATTGTAGCTAATGATCCAAGATACATAAATGATGTTTACTTTAGTAGAGTAAATAGAAACAGAAAATGCATAATGCACTGAAAACCCGGCTTTTTGTTGTACTGGTATTGAGTACTGACCGAGTTTGGCAAACCCCTCTACAGACAAAAAATTGGATACCACAATGTTGAGTGATTCTACAATAAGGTTTTGATGATTACTTCAAAAACACACATCCAAACACCCTTCCAACACTATTTGAGTTCGACATAGGCTTCAAGGAATGATGATTGATAATGTACATTGAAGAGGCAAGTTTACAAAAATGAAGAGATCATATCCCATAACTGCAAATACGCCATGAGACAAAACGGTTTTATTGGTATACACTCGGATCATCATCAAATATTGGCTATATAGGTTTTGAGATATCTCTAGCCAGGGAAACAGGAGTATAACATGCTGATAATTCAGGAAAACTCAATGAGTTTTGACCCAAAGTTCCGAGACTTATATGCCCATGAAGTCTAGTAGTATCTATTTCTAGTTGTTTGAGGACTGCATCTACTTTGATCCTTGTTTAACACATTCTTCAGCCCTTGTAAGAGCATCTGTCAGCACATCAATTGTCCAATCCTTCACATCCTCCTGCAAATCACACACAAATCAGTGTCACAAACCCACAAATATAAATGATACGTTACAAGATAGGCAGAAGTCGAACAATGTCAATTAGATCATGTGTTCCAAATACATCAGTGCAACATAGAACTCAATTGCTGAACTCTAGTATCCTCTTGAGTTAAACTAGATAAAATACTAACGGGCTGCAGTTTATCACATGTGATAGACCTCAAGAGGAAATGCAGAAGAAAAAGATAAATAAGATACAATTCGAGTCTAGGGTCAAGCCTTAGACCAATTTGTAAGATTGATCCCTTTTTTCTGCTGGGGGTGACGGGATGAGTAGAGGGCCTAAACTCAAGCCACATAAACAGTCAGAGGCCTATTTGAAGCATGCAAGGAACGATTGTGTACAGTATGAAAAGAATAGTAACTATTTCAAGAAAATGTAAAATTGACATAATAGATAGTTACTACAATGATGCGGAAAAAAAAAAAAATAAATAAATATAGTTCTCTAAACAAAAGGAAACGGGTCTCACCTCGTTACATACTTACATGTCAATGTTTTATTTCTATCAAGAGATGCAAGGTTAAATAAGATAGTTTGAAGTTTGAACTTCTAAGACATCGCATATGCAATTTCACAATATTTTATGAGCACCAAAATATCATGCTTTAAGATAAGAAGCTCATGACACTAGGTAGTTACAAATCCCTTCCATTTCAGCAGAAATAGGTTGTGTTGGTCTTTTTAATATCGATGGACAAATAAGAAGTAAATAACTGCTTAATGTATCTAAATAGCTAGGACAAGCAAACACGCGATTATTGCAAGCAGGATGTTCATTTATTAATTAAGGAGCTCAACGAAAGAATGCCTAAAAGGTAATAGTTAAAAACTTAAAACTGATGGAACTGGCTAATATAGACAAATCTAATTAAATTGGAGTGCATTCTATCACAAAAATATACATGTACGGTATCTGTTTTCTTTTGTCTTATAATTTTCCTGTTGCAGTACTTCTATTTTTATGAAATTGTCTCCAATAGTCCCATTTCATGACCTTTGTTGCTTCTTTCTTCAAAAGATCATGCTATTAATATCAGTCAATTAACAGATCAACTGATAAACGGAGAAATGGCGTGCAGACAGGAGAGGATAGCGAGACCAAGTTCTCAACCTCCGCAAGACATACTAGGCCATGTATCTATGAAATGTTGGCTAAATATTTAAGTTGAAGCACAAAAGGGAAGCATACAACAATCTGAGATCAGTGGTGGCCGATAAAATAATTTGAAGTTGAAAATACAAACACACAAAAAGTTAATAAGCATGAAAATGCCACAATAAGACCCAGGCATGAATCCTATAAATTGAGCTTAAGAACTATGCAGTACGCAATGGATGTTAACGATTAAGCCAGGCAACTTGAGGACGGACCAGGAATCATTGTATGTAAAGGTGATGACAAGAATATACAGACATCAAGAGAGTTTAATATTTACTTCGTCATGAGGATTGAAGACCAATAAGATTTTTGGTTAGACTAATGAGATGACAAAGAGATTTTGATGATAAAGTTTGAAGGTTTACCATATGCAGTGGCTCCCCAGTTCTTATGCGTGCATTAGGACGAGCAAGCTTAGATTCAAAAGGAGTCCTTGGCCTCACTTCCCGAAATTCTTCCCACTCCTCTCGAGTAAGCATCCTCACTGTTCCTTGACCAGCCGGAGCATTTTGTATCTTCTTCTCTACCGTTTCTTGTGAATGTGCATCATCATACTGCAAGCATAGCACATCAATCGTATAGAATTATCATTTTAATACATTTAGTGGCTCCAACAAAAACTTAATGCTTAATGTAGAACGTTATATTACTAGGCAATAACTATGAACTTGGTATACGACCACCATGATATGGTCTGACTGCACTGCTCCTAAATCAAACACCGATGCTCTAATAGTCAGCTATTGTTAAACATCTCAATCTAAACTATAGGGAAACGTAACAAGGATAAACCTCACCTACATTTGGTAAAGGGTATGAGAGACACTTTTATTAGCAGATCCATTTCAGCTTCAAATGATAAGATATCTTCCAAGTAAAACCTCAAAACTTATTTTTAGCTAGCCAGATGTATTTTCTTGAAGTCCGTAAATAAAATTATCCCAGATCAAAAAACTAGGGGCATCTGATCCGATGGTGTCTTTCTATATCCATGTTATCTTGGACAGTCAATTTCAGTACTTTAATTGTCGCTATAACTTTTAATTAGTTATTTAAAGTAGTTTTGAGTGTTTGACTTGAAACAAACTGCTTGTAATTATTTGCTTATTCGAGAGTGAAATAAGGAGTTAAAGAGTTGTATATTCAAACTGATTATCAAAATTTGACTCTTTTACCTCTCGAAAACTTAAGGGGGTGTTTGTGATAGCTTAATTTGTGGGCTTAAGCTCAATATTCAATAATCAGCATATGGGTTGTGATGAATAAACACGTAAGCTCTTGTTAAGTGCTTGGATTATGATAATAAGGTGAACGAAAGAGCTACTGTGAGCTTATTTTTCCTAAAAAAGCCTATTAATCCCACAAAAGAAGCTTCCCAAACACCCCCTAGATAAGCAAAACTGTCAATCACTCAAACCCTTGTATATCCAATTATTTCATTTCGTTACAGCATAAACAGATCCAAACACCATTTCCTTCACCGCCTTTCGACTTTCATCACAGCCGACTTACATACAGACTTATACCACAATCCCAATTCCCAAAACCCCAAAAATCCTAAACAAAATCCCAATTCCTAATAAACACACAAAATAAGCTAACACAAACACCCCCAAAATAAGCAAAATTGTCAAACACTGAAACAATTGCTTATCTCATCATTGCATATCATTTCATTACATCATAAGCAAATCCAAACACCATCTCCTTCACCGCATTTCATCACAGCTAACTTACATACAAAGTTTTAACACAATCCCAATTCCCAAACACTCCAATTTGTCTTTCCACAAACATAATTATATCATAACCACAAACAAATCAACACAATAAATTAATGAAAAAAAAAATACCATCATAAGAAGCTTAGCAAAAAGTGCAATCCCAACAACAGTAGCAAACATAGGCATACTTGCAGTATCCAACCACGACAAAGATTCAGGTGTTTCAACAAACAAACGATCCCTTCTTGGATTCCTTCTTTTTCTGTCTTTATTCATTTCAAGAATCTTTTTCTTGATTGTGTCACTTGGGTTTGTTTTGTTTGTTGATAAAGTGTGTATCTTTTTGCATATTTGGAGCATTGATCGCACTTTTGTTCCTTCCATTGTTGGTACAAATGATGGGTTGTGTTTTTTCTCAGGGGGTGTTTGTCAAGGTTTTCATTTCATTTACTTATTTTATTAATTTTTTTATTATCTTTGACAAAAGTAACTATTGTGAGAAGAAGCAACATTATAATAGTGCGGCCCTTGACATTACGGCCAGACAAATCCTGACACTTTAGCGTCAAGGCAAAGCTTTTGCGTTTATAAGACGTGATATAAGGCGGCAAAAAATATGAAAATATTTATATATTTATATCATATTTCACATATATTGAGTTTACAAAAAAACGTGACATAAAGCGGCATAAGGCGTGGCGTGGCGGCATGACCAAGCCTCACGCCTTTGCGAGGCCTTTGTGCCGCCATGGGGAGCCTTTTAGAACCATGGTTAGAAGTATTGAAAAATGATGCATACATTACAATGTAATGTAGGCAAGGTTGCAAAAATCGTGAATCGTAGTCGGGCGGTCGACCTCCCTGTAGCTTGTAATCGGTCTAGGCGGGATTAATCGGTGATTAATCGGATTGGCATTTTCGACAAGTTTTTTGTATTTCCGGCAAGTTTTATGTATTTCCTGCAAATTTTAGGTATTAACTGCAAGATTTTTCTTTAAAAAAACATCTTGTAATAGATATAAACAACAACTATAACTTATTAAACGATTTTATGGCGAGTTTTGGGTATTTTCAGCAAGGTTTGAAGGTTTCGGGCAAGTTTAACCACCGTTGACCGTCATTAACCGTCGTTGACCACGGTTGACCAATTTGTTTGACCGATTTACACAAATCGGAAAGGTTGGTAGCCTTGTAGCACATAAGCGGTTATTAATCGACCTTGCAGGCCTTGTTTTGCAACACTGACCGTAGGCAATTGCCTACATTATCTTTTTAAAAATTTTAAGAAATTGCAGTTCAATCCCTACAGTAAGTCATTGATACATGTTTTCACCTTGTCCTCTTCTTTTTTTCAAAAGAAATGCAATTGCCTATATTGTAATGTAGGCATAATTTCCCCTTAAAATATTATAAAAGGAGATTATTTTTTAAAAGTTATATGAAACAGGATTGGATTTTCAAAAATTATAAAATATTATTGTTTTATAAATCATATAAGTTCTGTCTAACAAAATTTATATTTTAAGTAGTTTATTTTTCTAGAAAATATGTATTATCTCTCAATAATTTGTATGAAAAGCATACCTTGGGTATTTTAAATAAGAGATGCAAAGATCCTCAATTTATCAATTTTAATTTTCAGCCATACTTCTTTATTAAATAATAAACAAAAAAATTTTCAGATAACTTTTTGAATTCGATTTTTCCATATTAAGACAATTAACTTAAATTCAAACATCACTTTAGTGTCACGAATAGCCGGAGTTTATATTAAGGTTTTTTTTTTTTTTTTTTTTTTTTTTTTTTTTTTTTTTTAATGCGAATTAGTTTTATGAATAGGTTATTATTGTAAAATTACCAAATGACTAATTGTTAGTCTACCTGCACATTCACCAAATGTCGTCTTTGTTCACCAACCTTTTATCTTTAATGGACTTTACATTTTTGTATTTCCAAAAGAAAGAAGTCAACTGTTCACGGTAGGCAATAACAAACTCAACGGGATCAGCCACCATCAAAGGAAGATTGTGTGTTAAACGGTACAAAAATATGCATACCCAAACACCACAATCCCCGTAATAACCCCCTTGTTGAGGCACATCTTCTGCATATTCAAAAGTTATTGAATAACTGTTTTGATCAATGTTTTTGTTGGCCATTACGTCATTGTCTGCCAAATATGCTGGTATTACGCGTCCAAAGGTGGCCATCAAATTATCCCACCATGAACTGCCTTCGCGATCAGGACCCCCTAGGCTGTCGTATATTTTAACTACACCTGATCGAAGGTGCAGCACTCCTAGGGCCCAGTGAATATCTGGCTCGTTAATAGATATATAAACCTGCAATATCAAATGTGTGTTAAAAAAAGTAAGTACTGGTTAAAGAAATACTGGCTATGCATATAGAACTTAACCAACTATCATATTATCCTGAAGCAACAACATAACCAATATTGGCAGCCTAAACAAATATTCGGGTATGATCCCAGAAACCAAATTCAACCCTAATTTAAGAACCCTAACACCACTAGAGTTAACACATAACCTAGACGCAATTAGTCCTTCAAAGTTATTATCTGACACAACCAAAACTTCAATCATAGGCAGATCAACACTATCTGGAAAACCTCCCCAAAACTCATTACTACTTAAATCAATGAACTTAATTGAGCTTTTACTGATAACCCAATAAGTATAACAAGCAAACATAACACTAGTACATTCATTTCAATCAACTTAATTAACTTGAAACCTACATGAATAACATAATAATTTTAAGAACTAATAGAGTTTAATGCATAATGACAGTTACATAATAATTTTAATGCACAATACGTTATAAATAAACTCCGCTTTTGATTTTCAAAGAAGTGTTATACGAGACAAATGATATTCTGCATATCGGACACTAAAGGTAAAAAAAAAGGGTGTGGTTTATCATACAAAAAGAGACTACAACTTTATCGCAGTGAACAAGGATCGTACCACGACACACTTTGGTACTTTGAGCCTCCACTCGAAATCCCATTCCCATGTCGACGAAATATGTGCAAAGGTTTGCGCCAAACTCATTGCAATGACAGTGACATAAGAATGGGTTTTCGAGGGGAAGCTCAAAGTACAAAGGTGTGCCGAAGAAAAAATTGTCGATTCTAGAAAAGCATGTGAGTATTGGGAATCGTGTTGAATGGGATAATGAAGTAGTGTGGCTTGTCATGAACAATACACACTATATCATTATCCCCATCAACACGCCTCAATTATCACAGCCCATCTATCAAACTCAATTCTTTATATGATAAACCACACTCCTTCTTTATCAAATAAAACAAGGTATCAAGGAGTTACGGACACTCGTGTTGAATGAGATAATGAAGGAGTGTGGTCTGTCATGAACAATACACACAGTATCATTATCGCATTCAACACGTCTCAATTATTAAGGCATATATACCTAACGTTGTAGATGGGTTCCATTGCTTAATATGAACACCGTCCTTAGTACCATTTGAGATGCTTGATCCTGACAACCACGGATTTTAATCTACAGGGTAGGCTAAGGTGTAAGGGTGTAACGAAACATTATAACAAAGGTGTAAGAAACGAAAGGAATGGCTCTGAGTGTTTTTCTAGGGGTATCTTACTCTAAAAGTGAGAGTAACAAAAGGTTTATACGGGGGTTAACTAACCAGTGTAGTTAGTTAATATCACATAACATATAAAGGCTATTTGGGTGTAATCCTAGAAATTTACCAATTTAGACAAGTCATTCCAATTATGTAAATAATACTTATTATGGTGGTCTCGAATAGTATACAAGCCAAGTTCTAAAGTTTACAAGTCACCGGCACACTCATAGATTTGTGAATTTTGAAAAGTTCACAATTTTTGAAAATAATGTTATGTGTGCAGCTATGTAATTTAGACTTTAAACAAAAACATGCTAAAAATTTTAAATTTTGATATATTAAGCACATTTTAAGCATATTTTGAAAAAGTTTAGGACAAGTAAGTGTTCTAATTCTCCAATCCCCCCACTTAAGTTAAACAACGTCCTCGTTGTTTGTGTCAAAGGTTAAAAACTGGAAAATAAAAGAATTAGAACAGAAAAACTCCCCTGAGATTTGCTCGGTATGATCCTCCATTATTTGTGTAAGAGCAAAAATCATCTTTCTTGTAGATGAGAACGTTTAAGCTTCATAATTGATGTATCCACAGGAAATATAGGAATCTATAATACCATCAAGACTTTAACACACCTGAGTTAAGAAGGTTCAAACTTGCATAATACATTAGTAGTTAGTAAAAATAAAACCTGAAAAATTAAAAATGAAAATCATCAGGTCAGTCGATACGCCGTATCTTATGGAAGAAGATACGCCGTATCGAGCCTGGAATAAATACGAATCAGAATAGAAGATGCGTCGCATCCTTAACCAGGGATGCGCAGCATTAAAATACTGACAGAAAGTTTTAAAGTTAAAAATAAAAATACATAAAATAAAGTAAGATATGACCAGTGCAGGAGATGCGTCGCATCTAAGGATTGAGATGCGCCGTATCTTCTGCGGGCCTGACTGACTCGACACAAAATCAGAAAATAAAATAAAAGATAAGCATGGGTTGCCTCCCACGAAGCGCTTGTTTTTGTTCGAGTCACGAGCCTGACTCCACCCTTATTTACTGTGTAATAGGGTGTTGTTCCCTCCACTTGGAATCAAGTGCGGGTGATAATAGCAATAAACACGAAAAGAGTGTAAATTTGCTAGTAAAGATGGAAGAAATAAATAAAGATCATACATTGGCAATATATGTACATCTTTCCTATCCTTACCCGGTTTGGTTGATAAATTGGATGACTTGACCACTTCATCAGAAAGAGTAGTATGTTGAGGAAAAATGAGTCTCCTTTCTTCTTGGTTAGTCTCTTTGGTAGTAAGGCGTCCCTTGACTTCCGCAGAAGATGAGAAAGGGTCTTTGGCAAGTAAAAGTTCGAGTTCCTCTATATACTTCATAGGGTCGGAATCATCATCTTCATCAATCATAGCAATGTTTAAGAGCTCATCACCAAACTCTTCCTCGAGCTCCACCAAAAACGGGTTGATCACAGGTGCTTCATGTGATTCAATAGGTATTGTAATGAATTTGACCTCATCATTCTTTTGTTTTGCAACCTGTTTAGGAAAACTAGCAAGATTATTAGTAACGGGATTAATAATATTAAATAAATTTGTACCACTTTGTGTTGTAAGTGACTCCAATTTATCTTGTGAATCTCCATCTTCAACTAGTGGTCTTGCAATTTCAGCATCGTCCCGAATTTCATTTTTAAATAAGTAATCCCAGATTTCTTCAAAATCCCTCGTTGGGTCAAAATCTGGTTGAGGTATGTCATCATAAACTATGGCGTCAAATGGTTCGAAATCAAAATTAGAATACTTTTCATCTTCATCCGTTGGATTGTCTAATGGTGGTAATACGATTGCAGAATATTCTTCAACGTAGGGTTCCGTATACACATCATCTTGTACAATCTCCGGAGAAAAAGTACTATCAATAACAATTGCCGGAATTGGTTTCACGGTATATGAATCTTCTTCATCATCATTTGACATACACCAAGTGTGTTGAAATGGCAATTTGTTTCTTTCTTTCTTTGACTTAACCATTTCCAGTAACAAGTATTCTTCCATTGTAATATCCGGATCGTCCATCTTCCTGAAATAAAACTTACTCGTGCAAAAGAAGAGTGAAACAATCAAAGTAAAATAAAATTTGCTGATATCTGCTGATGATGCGCCGTATCCTATAAATGGGATACGCCGTATCTTAGTACGTTAAAACTTAATCAGACTTTTATTCAGAAACCAGATACGCCGCTTATAAATTAGAATGCGCCGTATCAGTTTTAATTTATAAAAAATCTACGTATATTTATTAAATTAAATGCGTCGTATTAACAAAAGTTAATGCGCCGTATTTTCGTTATGTTTCAAAATACCAGATTTTTGATTCAGTAGATGCGCCGTATCGATAAAAATCGATGCGTCGTATCTGTTTAATAATTCAAAAACTGTTTTTAATTTAAAATAGACAATACGCCGTATCTGTGAAAACAGATGCGCCGTATGGCGTTATCGTTTAGAAAAATTTCTTATTAAAAACAGATACGCCGTATCTTGGGGAAAGATGCGTCGTATCGAATTTATTAAACACGTTGTATTTTATAAAAATTAAACGCAATACGCCGTATCTATGAAAATAGATGCGCCGTATCGTTTGAATTAGCTCAGTACAACGATAGCAGAACACAGAAAAATAAAAATAAAAACAAAAATAAAAACAAACGAAATTAAACAAAAATTAAAGAAAAATAAAAACACACAAAAACAGAAAATATGCAAAATAATACAATGAATGCAAATTAACCTAATATACAACAGAGTTAGTGGTTAGAATAAAAATTAAAAACCTAATTAAAATACTAATCAAATTAACAGATAATAACAATTCACTCCCCGACAACGGCGCCAAAAACTTGATGCGCGTGTGCGTATTGATCTAATTTATACCCAGGGTATGTCGTTGTGGTTTTAGCAGTATTCAAGTTTTAAATTTATATTTAGCCGACTTATCAATAACACACACTTTAACGAGCAGTGTACCCGGTCAGTATGAATATAATGGTAAGTAGAGTGTCGATCACTAAGAGTGGAACGTATTATCTAGTTATTCTAATCAGTATTTTAATATCTTAAGTTAGCTATACAACCTAATCTAACGCAAGGGGTTCAGCCTGAGAGACTGGCACGGTTTGGTTATGATTAAATATAAACTAAACTAATAGGCACGAATTAGCGATTAGCACACACGTACACAGATAGATACTTGAGACAATAAGAAGACCTGTCCTGATAGTTAAGTAGCTTGTCACTTGTTTTATTGCTAGTTTTATATGAAGTGTATAGTTCGATGCAACGCACCGAGATTAATCCCTTTCTCGTTGGCTCTAATCTTATCGGCGAGTAAACCCTTAATGATTACTTATGTCTATCCTACTTATCTTTCTTCCTACTTTTCTACAGACGATAGAATGCATAGGCGATAGAATAAATAGGCGAGGACAGAGGCATGGCGACCCGATCAATGCTCAGCTAGACACAGAGGTTATCAATGCACTAATAAAAGTCACCAAAGACATCAACATATAAACTTTAATTAATGGGAAAGCAATTTTAAGGGGAGTTGAAGTGCATGATTAAATCAATGACACAAGCCCATCAATCCTGATGAATTAAAGTGTACTAATACAATAAAACAAAACTACTTAATGAATTGAATACATGCAGGACCTTCTTACAGCTCTTGTATCTTCGTTCAAGGTGTGTCTTGTGCTGCTACTTCGTCTGACTTCGTCCTAGGGTTTCTTCGGTCTTTGTGTTTAGCTAAAAATCGAACTCCGAAATTCGTCTGACTTTGGGGTATTTATAGTTTTCTGTCTGAGGGCTAGATGCGGCGCATTGACTTAACTTCGCGTGGGGTCCAAGATTAATATATTCAGGAATATTCGTACACCGCCAGAAGATGCGGCGTAACTCCATTCTTGTATGCGGCGCATGTCCTTTGCCGTCTTGGATTATAACTTGTGAAATCTTGATAGTGATGCGCCGTATATAATAAGTAGGATGCGGCGTATCTGGAGCAGAATGATCTTGATCTTGTACATTTCAGTAGACTCTTAACTTCTTGCTTGTTTTGCTCCATAATTAGTCCAAAATCGCCAAGTTTCACATAATACTTGTTTTTACCTGAGAATTACAAAAGTAAACATTAACGTATCAATTCTCACAGATAATATAATAAAACAAGTCAAATAAATAGGATAAATGATGGTAATAAAATGTACTTATTTGAGTTCATCAGTATACAACACAAGAACTATGATTGTAGAAGAAAATCTACATATGGAGTTTTTGGAAGATAAATCCAATGTAGAAGGTCAAGGACCAAAATGGCTATTTGATCTTGAAACTCTAACCAAATCAATGAATTATGTGCCTGTTGTTGCAAAAACTAATGATTTTTCAGGTTCACAAGCAACAGATGAGGCAAGGTTAGAAAAGGAGACAAACCAAGATCATGTTTGGATGCCAATATGGTCAAGTACAAGTGTGGAATCAACTTCAACAATTGATGAATCTTCTTCTGGCAAAGCTAAAGAAGGTGTTGAAGATGAAAGGAAAGAAGATGGAACTCAGGAACAACAAATTGTTTCTACTGGTGATTCTGCTGCTAGGCTTAATGTTCCTGCTGCTAGGCCAAATGATTCTGCTGCTGGCCCTTCAGAAACGAAAGAAGCAGAGTTCTCAGACAATGAGGTGGATTTCAACAATCTTCCGTCAAATTATCAAGTTCCTTCTACTCCACAAACAAGAATTCACAAAGTCCACTCCCTAGATAATGTGATTGGAGATGTACAATCAGGTGTGAAGACAAGACAACAACTGATGTCTTCAAACCAACAAGGGATTCTTGATGCCCTTTATGCTTCAAAGCAGCATGAGTTTTCAAACTCTTGCTTGTTTGTATGTTTTCTCTCACAAGATGAACCAAAGAACATTCTGAAAGCCTTAGATGATTCAAGTTGGGTAGAAGCTATGCAAGAGGAGCTTCTTCAGTTCAAGATTCAGAAGGTATGGGTGCTAGTTGATTTACCTAAGGATGCAAAGGTAATTGGCACTAGATGGGTTTTCAAGAATAAAAGGGATGAAAGGGGTATAGTGATTAGGAATAAGGCTAGATTAGTAGCCCAAGGGTACACACAACAAGAAGGAATAGACTATGATGAGGTTTATGCTACAGTAGCAAGGATTGAGGCAATTAGGCTTTTCTTAGCTTATGCTTCATTTTTAGGCTTCACAGTTTATCAAATGGATGTCAAGAGTGCATTTTTATATGGAACAATTGAAGAAGAGGTGTATGTTTCACAACCTCCAGGCTTCATTGACCCACATCATCCAGACAAAGTGTACAGAGTAGTTAAAGCTCTCTATGGCCTTCATCAGGCACCAAGAGCTTGGTATGCAACACTAGCTTCCTACTTATTAGAAAATGGATTTCAAAGAGGAAAGATTGATCAGACACTTTTCATCAAACAGCACAAGAAGGATCTTCTGTTAGTGCAGGTGTATGTGGATGACATTATCTTTGGATCTACAAGGAAGGAGATGTGTTTAGAGTTTGAGAAACTTATGCATGATAAGTTTCAGATGAGTTCTATGGGGAACTTACATTCTTTTTGGGTCTGCAAGTTAAGCAATCAAATGAAGGAATCTTTATCTCTCAGGACAAGTATGTTGCAGAGATACTTAGAAAATTTCAATTTGCTGATTCAAAAATGGCAAGCACACCAATGGACTCTGAGAAGCCTCTTCTAAAAGACTTAGATGGAGAAAATGTAGATGTACACACATACAGATCTATGATAGGCTCCTTGATGTATCTTACATCATCTAGACCTGACATCATGTTCTCTGTTTGTGCTTGTGCAAGATTTCAAGTAACTCCAAAGGTTTCTCATTTAACTGCAGTCAAGAGAATTTTTAGATATCTCAAGGGTCAACCTAGGTTGGGTCTATGGTATTCAAGGGAATCACCTTTTGACTTGGTAGCATTTTCGGATAATGATTATGCTGGTGCTAGCTTGGACAGGAAGTCAACAACTGGAGGATGTCAATTCCTTGGATGTAGACTTGTCTCATGGCAGTGTAAGAAGCAAACAATTGTGGCTAATTCAACAACTGAAGCTGAATATGTAGCTGCTGCAAGTTGCTGTGGTCAAGTTCTATGGCTTCAAAACCAACTCCTTGACTATGGGTACAATTTCTTAAACACTGTTATTCATATTGATAATAGTAGTACAATTTGTATTATTAAAAATCCAGTGCAACATTCTAAAACAAAACACATTGAAATTAGACATCACTTTATAAGAGACTGCAATGAGAAAAGATTAATTCAAGTACTTAAAATTGCTTCAGAATTTAATTTTGCAGATCTGCTAACCAAAGCTTTTGATGTTGGAAGGTTTCAGTACTTGGTAGCAAGTATTGGAATGCTTAATCCTCAATGATTTTAAACTTTGTGTTTTTTGTAAATAATTTTTTTTGTTTGTGCTGCTAGTTTTTAAAAGATACTACTGCTATTTACAAAAGTTTGTGCTGCTAGTACAAATTTAATTTGTGTTGTTCATACAGTTAGTCCTATGATTATTCTAATACAAGACAAGTACTTTGTACATTGTTCTTTTGGTTTTAGACTAACAATTTCAGGTATGAACATGTGAACACAAAGGATGTTTCAAGTGAAATGGAAGCAGCAGAATCAGAATATCCAGTTGCTACATATTCGGTTTATGATGGACTGAGTTTGGGAATTTAAAACTCCTTAAAACTTCTTTCTTGAAACCTAAGTATGAAATTTCACATTGAATTGATGACTTAGTTGATCAGATAGTAACTGATGCAACTCACTTTCTATCATTTTATACTTTCAAGTATAATGAGCAAGTCTAAGGACATCTGATAGAAAGAACAGCTAGTAAAAGTGAACCTAACACTTGTGTCAGAGGTAACAATTACTATGAGCTGGAAACCCTGTCAAGAAAACTCTTTGAATGAGTTTATCTTTACACAGGCAGTTATTTATAACTGAAATCATTGGTTCTCATACAACCAGAGGTTGCTTTAAACCAAAATTTTGATTAAGTGTCTGTTATACACTTAATCCCTTCAAAATGGTTGAAAGCAGTATGGTTTTTCATAATAAAATCAATTACATACTGCTAAGGCAAAAGTTTCTTAAAAGGATTTTCTAAAGAGACTCACAAAAACCATCCATTGATGGACCATGAGTCAAATGCCCCATAAATCACCTCTCATAGGAGTTAACACACCTAGAAGTGATGAGGGCAGTAACTTAAACTCTTAAGGAATTGATGGCTTCATTTACAACATTGTCTGAAAACAAGTTCTCATTGGTAGATCAGATAATGGAGAGAAATATTTTGGTACATAGTGAGAGATCTTCCAAACAGGGGAGGATAAAATTTTTATTTGCTTCAGGGGAGGAAACATCTCAGGGGAGGAAATAAAAGCCCAAGAAAGGAGGGAAAAAAACCCCAATGTAAGGGAGGAAAAAAAAAACCCAATGTAAGGGAGGAAAAGACAAGAGCATACAAGATGATGACATGGAGGTTGAAAATGACAAGAATAGAGCTTATTCTGGAGTATTATATATATTCAGAAGGGATGAAGCATTCCAAAGGAGAAAGTTCTATCTAGGTCAAACGAAGAAAAGTTTCAATTTCAGTTTACCACGTTTGTTCATCACTTGCAAAGACATGCTGATAGATGATTTCACTTGTTGAAACAAGCATCCAAGATACACAGCACCATTGCCTCTTATAATTCCTCCATCCAAGAAAATTGCACCATCTTTAGGATGTGTGTTGATACTGTTAAAGTCAAAAGAAAGTAGATGAGTTCAGAATGGAAGAAAGTTCAGATCAAGGGTCTGACTATGAAGTGTTTGAAAGATCTTCACAATTCCTCATTTAATTCAAAGAAACATGTTGGAAAGAATTCACATGTTTAGGGGAGGATTGTTGGGAATTAAATATTCTGATGTTCAAGAATTGGGAATTTCTCTAAGTATGTTTCTGCTGGTAGTATATTTGTTTCTGCTGGTAGTGCAAAGTTTCATTCCTGCTAGTAGTGTATTGATTCTGCTGCTGATAATGCTGCTGGTTGATGCTGCTGCTAGTGTACTTGTTCCTGCTGCTAGCGATAACTCATTACTGCTGCTAAGTGGATAAGTATGAAAAGATATTATGTGTATTTTGGTCAACAACATACGGTAGATAATATCTTACCCCATGTGCTTAGTTAACAAGTTGTGTACACAGATACATATTATATTTTATGTACTGACACACTCAAGATAAGTTAGCAAGTAGTTCGACTAGACTTTAAGCAATATTGTAAAGATCTTCTTGGACTATAAAAGAAGATCTTAGACTAGATATTATGAGTTAGTTAATAGTTGATGTCTTTGAATACTTAGAACTTTCATAACTGTTAGAACTAGAACAAACACAACAACATCACAAGTAAGAAAAACTTAAGATTCAAGGTTGTAACCCTAGTGATATCTCAAGATCACTCGTATTATTATCTTAATAATATTGAATCGTTTGGTGTTAATCTTTCATTGTTCATTGTCATATAACAAACACAACTGTTCCATTTCCATAACACAAATAACCTTATAAGTGTGATTAAGTAGATTCCGCATACTTAATCATATTAACTCAATATATCATACACACAAAGTACAAAAGGTTTAACCACCTTAACCGTGTGTCGAATCCGAACAACAAACAGCACCTAAGTAATCTTTGTCTCTTCTCCAATCATTCAACAACCAAGTAAGCTTCTCTTTTTATTACTGTTAAATCAATCTATCTAATTTGGTTTGCAAATATGGTTTCCGTTTGTTTTACTTTATAAATATATTTATTGATGAGTTTAGCTATTAAACACAATATTTTTGTTTACATTCAAGCTTTTCAAGACAAACTCAAGCTTTGTTCGAAATCTACTCAAGCCAAACACAAGCCTGGATGATTAAAGCTTGACGAGCTATCAAGCCAAGCTCAAGCCTACTGTTTTTGTTTCGAGCCAAGCTCAAGCCTTGTCAAGCTCGAGCTTGGCATGACTCGATTGCAGCCTTATGTACGGGTACTCGTATAGTAAAAATTAAAAATATAGATGCAAAAAGAAAAGAAATAGAATATGAAATCCAGCTGTAATTTTCTTTAAAATAAATAAAAAGAAAAGAAATAAGTTAGGCATTAGGTTCCTTTTATTGTTCATCTTCAAATACTATTCCCAAATAATAATAATACAATAAAACCAATATTACATACACACACTACTCACATCAAATCACACACACACACTTTTTAAACACTCAATCACCAATCTATTAAATCTCTCAACTCAACTGATGGCGGTATGTATCTAGTTATCTCTATTTCTATATCTGAAAATATATATATATATATATATATATATATATATATATATATAATATATATATATATATATATATATATATATTATCTTAGATTTGTTTAGTTTATATGATTGATTTGTAACTGAAATCGAATCCGGAAATGAATTCGTTAGTTAGTAACTGTTAGTTTTAGATTTTACAATCTCGTGGATTGGATCATATAGAAATGTATTTTGCTGCTAGTATCGTATTTACGAGGAGTTATTTTTTTTCTAAAACAACATTTGGTAAGTTGTTAGGTTTGACATAATTTTAAAAAAGTCCAGCTAGTTTGTTTGGTGCGCTCATCTTATCTGTTAATTATTTACAATTTGGAAGAGGAATGAGGCTATGGCTCGTTTTCAAGTCTTAACATATGATATAGGAATATAAGGGGCCTTGGTTTGTTGGTAGGAATCACAATGGGTATCGGATTTGGTACGGAGTAGAATGACAATGGATATGAAAAAGTGTATCATTAAGATTGTTTATGTTTTGATGACAAAATATGGTATGACCGTATGAAAAAGTGTATAGATATTCGAATTTTGTAGTGGAAAAGAGAGGGGCCCACGAAATGGATTTCATAGACACCAAATTAGTGAGTAATGAATCTATGATTATGATATACCTATTTCATTCCCGGGCCCACTAAACAAACACCTTGAATCGGAATAAAATCCATAGGCCCATTCCGATAGGGCCATACCAAACGTACCCTAAGTATTTGCCTTTTTACTAGGAAGCATATTCTTTTAGGTGGATTGAAATTCCGATAAGTATCGTTTGTGCGGAATTTTTTGTGTTAATTTTGTAAAGTAAGTTGCTAATATTTGGTAAGCTGTTAGGTTTAAGATTAGAAAATTCAACTTTGATTATTGCCAAGCACGGGGTATGTTTCTATGACCCGTTTTGGAGCCTTGCAAAGAGCATAACATATGATTATAGGAATTAGTTTTTGTCTTTCGATTAGGCATATGTTATCTCAACCTTTTTTTTTTTTTGAAGAGTAAATCCTGGACTTTGGATAAGGTTTACTTACAAAAACTATACGATTTACTCACTTAAGTAGGAAGACAGATTTCTCATAGTCATCTTCGGACATAAAATTGTGATTAGGGCGATAATTTAATTATAACTAGCTTTGTAGAAGGGATCTGCTGCCTTACAGAATATCTCTATAGTTTAATGTATGTAGATGATACGCTTTTCATAAGAGTAGATAGACTGCTCAAAGGAGATTTAGCTATTGAAAAAAACGATGAACTAAATGTAAGGGAAATCGAACCATGAGGCTTTGGTTGTATGACTCGTTTTAGATCCTTGGAAATAGAATAAAATATTATATAGGAATAAGGTTTTGCGTTCTTACTACGGCACATGTCATCTAAAGTTTTTATTTCTGTGAAAAAAAATTCTGCTTCATTTGAGTAAAATGGGGACTTTGCTACTTGTGAGATTTTACAATCTACATGGTGGATTGGCTATCTGCTCGTACATGTAAATACTACTCGTATTAGTCACTCATAAAAGAAATAATCATAACTGGTTTTGTAGAAGGGATCTGTTGATCCGCATAGCATCTCTATCTTTTTCTCTGTGCTGTCACTTTTTTCTCACATAAGTTGAGAGACTACTTGAGGAACTTATTATATTCTGTCTACACAGTATTTTCACCTCATATTATGTGTGGCCAACAGTTACATATTTGTGATATTTTCTGTTTCGTGGCAATAACCTGTTCAATCATTTACTAAAGCTGTCCCACATGTGCAACAATAATCCATACTTATTTTTGGCTGGGAGGGGACAAAGTTTGCAGTTTTACTAAGACGGGATCAAGTCCATTGTATAGAAACCCCCTATTCCCCACCACCAATCCATTAGCAGAACCCACACAAAGAAGAAAACAGGAAGGACTAAAATTATTAGAGTGTCATGTAGTGTTTTTTGGTTTTATGTGATGATCAATAGCATGGACCATGCTGTGTCATCACTTCAGCTTGATCAATGAAATAAAATGGTGAATTAGAACTTTACAAAGTAGAAAGAACCAACCTTTGCTAGCATTTCAAAATGCTAGCTTTACCTAGATAGGCGGTTTTATTGAGTGTAGGGTCATTTGACCTCACTTGCATTGAATATACTTTTAGTTGATTGGATTTAGCCCTACGCAACCTTAAGGTTAGGTTCTTTCACAGTGTAATAATGAACTAAACTTGTGTCCAAAAAGAGCCAAAAACCAGATTTATTGAAAGCATGCATTATTATCGGTGCCACCAGTTACTTATGACTCTAGCTTTTATTGCATTCTTGATGACCACCCATTTTGGCCCATTTCTTTTAGCTTTGAGATTGCTACCCTCATTAGTTACAAGACTTATATATTAAATAAAAAGTTTTACTTAAAACTTTTCTGGTTACCTTCTTTTTGTTCGTGCACAACAAAGTAAACTTGTTCTTTTTCTTTTACTTTGTTAGTCAATCCTCAGTTTTGTAAATTCTGAACTACTAGGATGACAACATTTGCGAATGAAAGTAAATTGTTTTACTTAGTTAGCCAATCCTCAGTTTATTCATTCTTGAGTTACTTAAGCTTATTGGTATAAGTACTGCTCTTTCATTTTGTGCCTTTTTAAACTTCCGGCATTGTAGACCATCTTAAATTCTTTATTAGAATTATGGCCAGCATCTTTATTAGAACCATGGCCATCATCTATGCAGAGAAACACGTCTAAGTTGCAATAGTAGACTTGTTGGTGTTGCACACATGCACACCAACTAGAAATGCAGCTTATATTGGTTTTGATTGTACTGAACTGCAAATATGTGCACTTATGGTTAAATGGCCATTATAACTGTACTCATCCACCAATTTTTATTGCTGTGTTATGATGTTTTGAATGGGTTATATAAATGAGCTGCGTAGTGACGATGCATGATGGTTATATATATTTCGAAGGCAAGTTAAAATAATTTATGTGATTGCTTCATGTCTTCTATAGTGTAACTGGTTAATCTCATGTCAGCCTTGATTAGTTGTTGTTGTAACTTGTTCAACTAAGGGGGTGTTTCTTCATTTAAAAAGTGCTTAACTCCTTTTATTATGAAATAAGCAGTTTGGAATAAGCTATTCCAGTCTGTTTACACAAGACAGCTTGTTTAGATAAGCAACCAAAGACCCAAACACACTGAAAAGTGGAAATTGCTAATCATCTGTATTAGAACGCAACACACAACTCTAATAAGCAATACCAAACACCCCCCATTGGTTACCAAAGAAGATAAATTAGAAAGGCCATCTTGTAAGGGCTCATAAATATTATCATTATTTGCTAAGTACACAATGGATTGTTACCCTTCACCTGTAACTGTTTAGGGATATCTGGATGAATGTCACTTTTCCAAATGATATAAAAGTTGACACCTCCAACTAGTTTGGATACAAGACTTCCATATGTTTTATGTGCATGTTTTTCATTTTCTATAAGGTCAAACTGTTTCCACCAATGGTATATACCTCATTACCTCACTCATGTTGCTTGCTAAAGGCATTTTAACCTCCCAGGAAACCTATTTGAATGTCTGCATATATTGAGCTAATTTGAAAAACATATTAATGACCAAATCGCCCAATTTCAAGTCATCATGACACTATTGACATTCGTGGAATACTATCTAATTAAGAATCTTGTGTTACGTTTAATGTGGGTACTATAATTGGTCCAACATGTTTACATGTCACTTACTAAGGGTTCAACTATTACAGGAAAAAGGTCCTCCTTTGCCGAAGTTTGGTGACTGGGATGTGAATGACCCTGCATCAGCTGAGGGATTCACAGTTATATTCAACAAGGCTAGGAACGAAAAGAAGGCTGGTGCCGCAACAGACTCTCCACCTAAAAGCGACTCCACTTATAATAAGCCTGGGACAGCCACTCTTGGAAAGCCTCAAACTGTAAGCTGTTAAACATATTGTTTACTTGCTTATATTACAAAGTTTTTCTCATATTGGCACATTACATCTTTCAATCAATGGGCATGGGTTTGAGACTAGCTGCTAACATGTGTGTTTTTTAATTATCTTAAAAAACGTGTCAATCGTTAATCTACTTCTAACACTATATTAGAGATGGCAAAATGGGCAAGTCTAGAGATTGGGCAAGTCAAAACTGAAAACACGTACTTTTATATACAGGTAGAAAGTAGAAACATGTCCGGTCATGTTGACCCAGTGCACCTACATATCGTTTTTGGAGGTTTTATGCATTATATTGCTTTTGTAAGAATCAGGTTTTTTTAGAAAAAATAAATTGGTTTCGGAGGTTTTATGCATTATATTATTTGACACATCCTTCTATGCTTTTTTTTGTTGTTGTTATTTCACCCTTTCCATCTGTTAGAAATAACCATAACGCGAATTGACCTATTCATTAGTAAATGAGTCGATATTGGCACCTTTACTTTATATCAATGGGATCGGCGTGATGCATTTTGCTATTTTCCTGACTGGATATGGAAAAACTATGTTTTTGTAGAAAAAATGGTTCTGCTGCATGGCGTAGAAGTGATGAGAGACTGCTTGTATCTTATTGCTTGTGTCCAAAGTCCAATCATGCTGGAGTTCATTCTGCTTTAATTTTTATGATGATAATATGTAACCGTGAACAAAAAAACTATATGTTATGATTGCCTTTGTTCTCTCTTTCCTTCTTAACAAGAGATTTATTTAATTTTAGGATTTCAATACCTGATGTTTTCATATTGGAATGGATTTGTCAATTGCTCTTTATATGATGCTTTTCCTCAACCCAAATTCAGTTTAAATCTTGCATCAACTGTGCGGGTCATGCTTGCGGACGGCATGTTATATTGATTGCTATTTTGTTGTTGACAAAGTGATTTAAGGTGTAATCATACCATCTTGTTTCTTCTTTTAGATATCATCAAGAAAAGAACATTACAAAACTTGTGTATCGACTTGCCTCTTATCCAAGTTTGGTTTCTCCAATCGATATGTTCATTACAAAACTTGTGTACCAACTTGCCTCTTATCTTGTTTCTTCTTCTAGATATCATTGAGAAAAGAACATTACAAAACAAAGGTAAATCTGTTCATTTCAAGTGTTGACTGGTTTTAAGATTTTGAAACCAAGTTGTTTTTGTTTTAGCACAAAAGTTGTGTGCAAGTGTGCAACATACCCTATTTGATCCAAACTTTGACATGACACCATATTGATTACTACAGCTGTATACTAACATGGTACAACAAGATATTTACTTTCGTTTAGAGTAACACAGGCTGTTTTCTTTTTAGCAATGATCATCCTGAACATGGTAAAACGAGTAACAAATGTAACCATTATGTATCATTGATCCATCGAGGGTTAGAGAGTATATTGTGTTTAGTTAGGAATTTTGAAAAATAAATGAAATCTGTACTTATTACAAGATCTCGTCTTCACAGAAAATAAACTCTCTTGACATTCCTCAGCCTGGTTCGTAGCCAATACAACTCCAAAATTATGTTAAAAATGCACAAAAAAGAAAGAAAAACTAAAGAAGAAATTTTCTGCTTATACAAAGCTATCATGTGAGTCACCATCTTAAACTCGTGAAGTCCCGAGCTTGCGCTCAAACAAACGTTGCAGAAGATAAACCTGGAGTATGCTGGCACCTACCAGCGCTGCAGATTCGATTATCGCCTTGTGAACAGCTCTCTTACTCATTCCTTCATTTACTGCACTCGTATTTAATAAAAACAAATCAGCAAGTCAGACTTTCAAAGTGAAACAAAGATTTAAATTCTACGTATCATCCCATATATCGTTATCGATAGTGTCATATTATACAAAGTACTTGACTTTTAAAAAGTCAAATAAGTGAAAATACACTAGTCTTAGAACAAGTTTATAATAGTCATATAGATACGAAAACTAATGTTAAATTCATTAAAGAATTCACATCAACTTTAAGCTTGAATGGTGCTCCAGGATCAACTTCAAAAAGGCAAGCATAGGAAAAATACAGTTTGACTCTTGGAGTCAAACAAGACATGACTCAAAACTCCAGAATTGACATAGCAACAATTAAGAAATTTTGTGTTCCCGTGTCATGTTTATCATCATTGTGTAAATAAAATGTAGTAACGTCAAACTTGTAATTTAATTCTTATAGATCAAATGCAAGAAATGTAACAAGCTTTGACCACAAAACTTAAACAAAAGGGAGGTGTCAGGGTTATACCAAGTGCCTGGCGATCGGTTTCAGCCTCTAACCAATGCTGCTCAAACTGAATGTTGTAAAGAGCTTCTTCTAATTTTGATATTTGTTCAAACAATGGGTTGAAATGCTCTGCGCATAGTTTAAAATCCAAAAGTCAAATAACTCTGTTTAAGTGGTGTATTAGTATATTACAAAATGTCCTACTTTTTAGAAACGTTTACGAAATAAGCTCATAATTAGCAAAACACCAAAAGTTCGCTTAAAACATGACTTTTGCATAACTTTTTGCGATTTATATTGAACTTTTGCGATTTTGAAAAAAGGCGTAATCATGCCGAAGTTTTGTGAAAAATTAAGATTTTGTCAAATTTTGGGTGGTTTGTGAAATTTAAGAAATCCCAAATATAGATTTAGCGAATTATGGGTTATTTTGTCTTAATTTATAAAACAGCAGGATATGTTATACTCCATATACGACACTCAACTAGGATCATATCAGTAATTTCTCCACATAATACATATACAAAATGATTAGCCAATTCTTTATAAACGTCACTTACCGTCCTTGGCATGCTGGTCATGGTATGCGAAATGCGCAACTTGAACATCAAAGTCTATGGTTTCATGATATGGAGACTTGTTTTTAAAGCAGAAACGGTATACACCTTTCTTTTGAGCCATAAATTCGTATTTCTCACTAGTTCTGTCAAGTAGTTCGTGTATATGTTGGTCCCCGGGGCCTTTTATCTGCCATTTAAAAAGAGAGTTGTTTAGTAGAATAAAAGGAATTTATGAATTGATCTACTCAAACATTAATTAGAGATATACTATGTTGAGTGGTAATCAATTTTCTTGTTTGGAACAATTCATAAATCAGGCACATTGTGGTATCGCACACACAAATAAGCAAAGAGAGTATAAGTAACAAGAGCATAATAGTGTTCTTAATTCAAAACCACAAGGAACGTATAAACATATGGCTACAAAATTATCAAAGAACAAACATCCTGGGGTGTTTGGCATTTGATTTTTAAAGGTGATTATCTGATTATATTGTTTTTTAAGTGTAAGAACTCGTTATCTAAGGCTCAAATCATCAGTTTAGTGGTGGCGGTAGAACTGATTATGATTATCCATATATACAAAGGGTGACCGGGATGCACATTACTTATGCCTTTTCAAATAACCAGAATTAAGATAATAAGCTCTAACAAAACACGTAACAAGCGATAGTACCAAAAAGAATTATAAACAAATATCAGCTCCACTCAGGGGCGGAGCCAGGAATTCTTACTAAGGGGCCAATATCCAATTCAAAACACTCAAAAAGCAATAATCATATAAGAAAATTCAGCATGCAATCCCCAAAAACCCTTTAGAGGTCATTACTCATTCTCTTTAAAATAACCAAAAAAAAAAAAAAAAAAAAGTCAAAAGCTCTAGCAGTTCATTATCAAGATAATTTTTTTCTTATCCAAAATTCCAAATAGACCATATGATATAATCAATATACTTAGAAACAGCAAAAATATAATATGTAAAAAAAGGTTACCACAAGATCAACACCATCTTCAGTAAAATGCCAGACAGTTTCAGCTTTGATAACAACAAAAGAAACATGAACAGTGTCACCTTCATATTCAACATTATGTGACAAACACTCTTCTCTATCTATCACAAATCTTATCCCCACAACTTCCCTGCTTATTAACATGGACAACATAACAATCATTAAAAATTTGTTAGTCCCAGATGCCATTTTTGTTATTATGATTATGTGATCAACTCAAAAACAACATTAATAATATCGAATTGTTTGGAACTAAAAGAGGAGTGGAAGTTGTCGTTTTTAAGTTATGTTTTGATCCGTGTGCATAGGAAGTACCGTGTACTTTCATTTATTTATTTCTTTAGACCCTTTGGTTTTAAATAAGAGCAATGTCAAACGGACTGGTTGACGTGTCAGTGACTGATTGATACATTTTCTGACAGTTTCTCTCTCATCTCTCTTATTAAACCATTCAACCGGTGACATGTCAACGAGTGGATTTTTTATGTAAATTTTGTGAATGGTTCTGACATTTCTCTTAATTATTTCATCGTTTCAAAATAAATGTTCACTTTTCTATTTTAGTTTGTCTCAAAATAAATGTCTACTTTCTGTTTTAATCGATATAGATTTTAGTGGATAAGGTTGATATTTGAGTAGTAGAGAGTATAGTTAGTAGAGATTTCTAAAATATTGTGCAATATGAAAGTGGACACTTAGTTTGGAATGGAGTGAGTACATTATTTGCTATTAGGTTAGGTTCGGTGGAAAGTGTAACAACTCGTACGACATTGGTATATGATATAAGACATATGAGCCTTTTATAAGTCTAAAGTGACAAGCTACTAATAGCTACGCCTATCACCATGGTTTTTAGAGGGTGTTTGTTTCAGCTTATATAGCTGGCTTATAGCTTATTTGATTTTGGGCTTCTGTCTCATAAGCTCACTTTTGTGGCTTATTTTAAATTTTTTCGGCTTATATAAGTTTCTTATGTTATAATAAGTTAACATAAGCCCAAAACTAAATAAGCCATAAAGCCGACTATATAAGCATACACAAACACCCCCTTACTTGAAATTGGAAAATACTCGAGTAATGCATTGATTTTGGCTTTGAAAAGCCCGTACACAATGTCACTACATTTGCGAGATTCAAACATTGTAGCTAATGATCCAAGATACATAAATGATGTTTACTTTAGTAGAGTAAATAGAAACAGAAAATGCATAATGCACTGAAAACCCGGCTTTTTGTTGTACTGGTATTGAGTACTGACCGAGTTTGGCAAACCCCTCTACAGACAAAAGATTGGATACCACAATGTTGAGTGATTCTACAATAAGGTTTTGATGATTACTTCAAAAACACACATCCAAACACCCTTCCAACACTATTTGAGTTCGACATAGGCTTCAAGGAATGATGATTGATAATGTACATTGAAGAGGCAAGTTTACAAAAATGAAGAGATCATATCCCATAACTGCAAATACGCCATGAGACAAAACGGTTTTATTGGTATACACTCGGATCATCATCAAATATTGGCTATATAGGTTTTGAGATATCTCTAGCCAGGGAAACAGGAGTATAACATGCTGATAATTCAGGAAAACTCAATGAGTTTTGACCCAAAGTTCCGAGACTTATATGCCCATGAAGTCTAGTAGTATCTATTTCTAGTTGTTTGAGGACTGCATCTACTTTGATCCTTGTTTAACACATTCTTCAGCCCTTGTAAGAGCATCTGTCAGCACATCAATTGTCCAATCCTTCACATCCTCCTGCAAATCACACACAAATCAGTGTCACAAACCCACAAATATAAATGATACGTTACAAGATAGGCAGAAGTCGAACAATGTCAATTAGATCATGTGTTCCAAATACATCAGTGCAACATAGAACTCAATTGCTGAACTCTAGTATCCTCTTGAGTTAAACTAGATAAAATACTAACGGACTGCAGTTTATCACATGTGATAGACCTCAAGAGGAAATGCAGAAGAAAAAGACAAATAAGATACAATTCGAGTCTAGGGTCAAGCCTTAGACCAATTTGTAAGATTGATCCCTTTTTTCTGCTGGGGGTGACGGGATGAGTAGAGGGCCTAAACTCAAGCCACATAAACAGTCAGAGGCCTATTTGAAGCATGCAAGGAACGATTGTGTACAGTATGAAAAGAATAGTAACTATTTCAAGAAAATGTAAAATTGACATAATAGATAGTTACTACAATGATGCGGAAAAAAAAAATAATAAACAAATATAGTTCTCTAAACAAAAGGAAACGGGTCTCACCTCGTTACATACTTACATGTCAATGTTTTATTTCTATCAAGAGATGCAAGGTTAAATAAGATAGTTTGAAGTTTGAACTTCTAAGACATCGCATATGCAATTTCACAATATTTTATGAGCACCAAAATATCATGCTTTAAGATAAGAAGCTCATGACACTAGGTAGTTACAAATCCCTTCCATTTCAGCAGAAATAGGTTGTGTTGGTCTTTTTAATATCGATGGACAAATAAGAAGTAAATAACTGCTTAATGTATCTAAATAGCTAGGACAAGCAAACACGCGATTATTGCAAGCAGGATGTTCATTTATTAATTAAGGAGCTCAACGAAAGAATGCCTAAAAGGTAATAGTTAAAAACTTAAAACTGATGGAACTGGCTAATATAGACAAATCTAATTAAATTGGAGTGCATTCTATCACAAAAATATACATGTACGGTATCTGTTTTCTTTTGTCTTATAATTTTCCTGTTGCAGTACTTCTATTTTTATGAAATTGTCTCCAATAGTCCCATTTCATGACCTTTGTTGCTTCTTTCTTCAAAAGATCATGCTATTAATATCAGTCAATTAACAGATCAACTGATAAACGGAGAAATGGCGTGCAGACAGGAGAGGATAGCGAGACCAAGTTCTCAACCTCCGCAAGACATACTAGGCCATGTATCTATGAAATGTTGGCTAAATATTTAAGTTGAAGCACAAAAGGGAAGCATACAACAATCTGAGATCAGTGGTGGCCGATAAAATAATTTGAAGTTGAAAATACAAACACACAAAAAGTTAATAAGCATGAAAATGCCACAATAAGACCCAGGCATGAATCCTATAAATTGAGCTTAAGAACTATGCAGTACGCAATGGATGTTAACGATTAAGCCAGGCAACTTGAGGACGGACCAGGAATCATTGTATGTAAAGGTGATGACAAGAATATACAGACATCAAGAGAGTTTAATATTTACTTCGTCATGAGGATTGAAGACCAATAAGATTTTTGGTTAGACTAATGAGATGACAAAGAGATTTTGATGATAAAGTTTGAAGGTTTACCATATGCAGTGGCTCCCCAGTTCTTATGCGTGCATTAGGACGAGCAAGCTTAGATTCAAAAGGAGTCCTTGGCCTCACTTCCCGAAATTCTTCCCACTCCTCTCGAGTAAGCATCCTCACTGTTCCTTGACCAGCCGGAGCATTTTGTATCTTCTTCTCTACCGTTTCTTGTGAATGTGCATCATCATACTGCAAGCATAGCACATCAATCGTATAGAATTATCATTTTAATACATTTAGTGGCTCCAACAAAAACTTATAATGCTTAATGTAGAACGTTATATTACTAGGCAATAACTATGAACTTGGTATACGACCACCATGATATGGTCTGACTGCACTGCTCCTAAATCAAACACCGATGCTCTAATAGTCAGCTATTGTTAAACATCTCAGTCTAAACTATAGGGAAACGTAACAAGGATAAACCTCACCTACATTTGGTAAAGGGTATGAGAGACACTTTTATTAGCAGATCCATTTCAGCTTCAAATGATAAGATATCTTCCAAGTAAAACCTCAAAACTTATTTTTAGCTAGCCAGATGTATTTTCTTGAAGTCCGTAAATAAAATTATCCCAGATCAAAAAACTAGGGGCATCTGATCCCATGGTGTCTTTCTACATCCATGTTATCTTGGACAGTCAATTTCAGTACTTTAATTTTCGCTATAACTTTTAATTAGTTTATTTAAAGTAGTTTTGAGTGTTTGACTTGAAACAAACTGCTTGTAATTATTTGCTTATTCGAGAGTGAAATAAGGAGTTAAAGAGTTGTATATTCAAACTGATTATCAAAATTTGACTCTTTTACCTCTCGAAAACTTAAGGGGGTGTTTGTGATAGCTTATTTTGTGGGCTTAAGCTCAATATTCAATAATCAGCATATGGGTTGTGATGAATAAACACGTAAGCTCTTGTTAAGTGCTTGGATTATGATAATAAGGTGAACGAAAGAGCTACTGTGAGCTTATTTTTCCTAAAAAACCTATTAATCCCACAAAAGAAGCTTCCCAAACACCCCCTAGATAAGCAAAACTGTCAATCACTCAAACCCTTGTATATCCAATTATTTCATTTCGTTACAGCATAAACAAATCCAAACACCATTTCCTTCACCGCCTTTCGACTTTCATCACAGCCGACTTACATACAGACTTATACCACAATCCCAATTCCCAAAACCCCCAAAAATCCTAAACAAAATCCCAATTCCTAATAAACACACAAAATAAGCTAACACAAACACCCCCAAAATAAGCAAAATTGTCAAACACTGAAACATTTGCTTATCTCATCATTGCATATCATTCCATTACATCATAAGCAAATCCAAACACCATCTCCTTCACCGCATTTCATCACAGCTAACTTACATACAAAGTTTTAACACAATCCCAATTCCCAAACACTCCAATTTGTCTTTCCACAAACATAATTATATCATAACCACAAACAAATCAACACAATAAATTAATGAAAAAAAAAATACCATCATAAGAAGCTTAGCAAAAAGTGCAATCCCAACAACAGTAGCAAACATAGGCATACTTGCAGTATCCAACCACGACAAAGATTCAGGTGTTTCAACAAACAAACGATCCCTTCTTGGATTCCTTCTTTTTCTGTCTTTATTCATTTCAAGAATCTTTTTCTTGATTGTGTCACTTGGGTTTGTTTTGTTTGTTGATAAAGTGTGTATCTTTTTGCATATTTGGAGCATTGATCGCACTTTTGTTCCTTCCATTGTTGGTACAAATGATGGGTTGTGTTTTTTCTCGGGGGGTGTTTGTCAAGGTTTTCATTTCATTTACTTATTTTATTAATTTTTTTTTTTATTATCTTTGACAAAAGTAACTATTGTGAGAAGAAGCAACATTATAATAGTGCGGCCCTTGACATTACGGCCAGACAAATCCTGACACTTTAGCGTCAAGGCAAAGCTTTTGCGTTTATAAGACGTGATATAAGGCGGCAAAAAATATAAAAATATTTATATATTTATATCATATTTCATATATATTGAGTTTACAAAAAGAGGTGACATAAAGCGGCATAAGGCGTGGCGTGGCGGCATGACCAAGCCTCACGCCTTTGCGAGGCCTTTGTGCCGCCATGGGGCGCCTTTTAGAACCATGGTTAGAAGTATTGAAAAATGATGCATACATTACAATGTAATGTAGGCAAGGTTGCAAAAATCGTGAATCGTAGTCGGGCGGTCGACCTCCCTGTAGCTTGTAATCGGTCTAGGCGGGATTAATCGGTGATTAATCGGATTGGCATTTTCGACAAGTTTTTTGTATTTCCGGCAAGTTTTAGGTATTTCCTGCAAATTTTAGGTATTAACTGCAAGATTTTTCTTTAAAAAAACATCTTGTAATAGATATAAACAACAACTATAACTTATTAAACGATTTTATGGCGAGTTTTGGGTATTTTCAGCAAGGTTTGAAGGTTTCGGGCAAGTTTAACCACCGTTGACCGTCATTAACCGTCGTTGACCACGGTTGACCAATTTGTTTGACCGATTTACACAAATCGGAAAGGTTGGTAGCCTTATAGCACATAAGCGGTTATTAATCGACCTTGCAGGCCTTGTTTTGCAACACTGACCGTAGGCAATTGCCTACATTATCTTTTTAAAAAATTTAAGAAATTGCAGTTCAGTCCCTGCAGTAAGTCATTGATACATGTTTTCACCTTGTCCTCTTCTTTTTTTCAAAAGAAATGCAATTGCCTATATTGTAATGTAGGCATAATTTCCCCTTAAAATATTATAAAAAGAGATTATTTTTTAAAAGTTATATGAAACAGGATTGGATTTTCAAAAATTATAAAATATTATTGTTTTATAAATCATATAAGTTCTGTCTAACAAAATTTATATTTTAAGTAGTTTATTTTTCTAGAAAATATGTATTATCTCTCAATAATTTGTATGAAAAGCATACCTTGGGTATTTTAAATAAGAGATGCAAAGATCCTTAATTTTATCAATTTTAATTTTCAGCCATACTTCTTTATTAAATAATAAACAAACAATTTTCAGATAACTTTTTGAATTCGATTTTTCCATATTAAGACAATTAACTTAAATTCAAACATCACTTTAGTGTCACGAATAGCCGGAGTTTATATTAAGGTTTTTTTTTTTTTTTTTTTTTTTTTTTTTTATTTTTAATGCGAATTAGTTTTATGAATAGGTTATTATTGTAAAATTACCAAATGACTAATTGTTAGTCTACCTGCACATTCACCAAATGTCGTCTTTGTTCACCAACCTTTTATCTTTAATGGACTTTACATTTTTGTATTTCCAAAAGAAAGAAGTCAACTGTTCACGGTAGGCAATAACAAACTCAACGGGATCAGCCACCATCAAAGGAAGATTGTGTGTTAAACGGTACAAAAATATGCATACCCAAACACCACAATCCCCGTAATAACCCCCTTGTTGAGGCACATCTTCTGCATATTCAAAAGTTATTGAATAACTGTTTTGATCAATGTTTTTGTTGGCCATTACGTCATTGTCTGCCAAATATGCTGGTATTACGCGTCCAAAGGTGGCCATCAAATTATCCCACCATGAACTGCCTTCGCGATCAGGACCCCCTAGGCTGTCGTATATTTTAACTACACCTGATCGAAGGTGCAGCACTCCTAGGGCCCAGTGAATATCTGGCTCGTTAATAGATATATAAACCTGCAATATCAAATGTGTGTTAAAAAAAGTAAGTACTGGTTAAAGAAATACTGGCTATGCATATAGAACTTAACCAACTATCATATTATCCTGAAGCAACAACATAACCAATATTGGCAGCCTAAACAAATATTCGGGTATGATCCCAGAAACCAAATTCAACCCTAATTTAAGAACCCTAACACCACTAGAGTTAACACATAACCTAGACGCAATTAGTCCTTCAAAGTTATTATCTGACACAACCAAAACTTCAATCATAGGCAGATCAACACTATCTGGAAAACCTCCCCAAAACTCATTACTACTTAAATCAATGAACTTAATTGAGCTTTTACTGATAACCCAATAAGTATAACAAGCAAACATAACACTAGTACATTCATTTCAATCAACTTAATTAACTTGAAACCTACATGAATAACATAATAATTTTAAGAACTAATAGAGTTTAATGCATAATGACAGTTACATAATAATTTTAATGCACAATACGTTATAAATAAACTCCGCTTTTGATTTTCAAAGAAGTGTTATACGAGACAAATGATATTCTGCATATCGGACACTAAAGGTAAAAAAAAAGGGTGTGGTTTATCATACAAAAAGAGACTACAACTTTATCGCAGTGAACAAGGATCGTACCACGACACACTTTGGTACTTTGAGCCTCCACTCGAAATCCCATTCCCATGTCGACGAAATATGTGCAAAGGTTTGCGCCAAACTCATTGCAATGACAGTGACATAAGAATGGGTTTTCGAGGGGAAGCTCAAAGTACAAAGGTGTGCCGAAGAAAAAATTGTCGATTCTAGAAAAGCATGTGAGTATTGGGAATCGTGTTGAATGGGATAATGAAGTAGTGTGGCTTGTCATGAACAATACACACTATATCATTATCCCAATCAACACGCCTCAATTATCACAGCCCATCTATCAAACTCAATTCTTTATATGATAAACCACACTCCTTCTTTATCAAATAAAACAAGGTATCAAGGAGTTACGGACACTCGTGTTGAATGAGATAATGAAGGAGTGTGGCCTGTCATGAACAATACACACAGTATCATTATCGCATTCAACACGTCTCAATTATTAAGGCATATATACCTAACGTTGTAGATGGGTTCCATTGCTTAATATGAACACCGTCCTTAGTACCATTTGAGATGCTTGATCCTGATCGCCAGTTTTGGCTCGACAATCAGCTTCCATTCTCGAAAGAGCCAAACCTTGTGATCAAGATCAAACACACAAACTTGTAATCCTTTTAGAGAGAAAAGGGGACTCGCAAAAGGTCACTGCTTATACAAAAAAGATGAAGTTCATCATCTTGAATTCAATAACAAAAAAAGCATACATGTACGCATTGACAATTCAGTTATCTTGAATTAGGTAACGACTAAAACATACGAGTAGCATAGAAAAAATCACCTTTTGGGCCAGTTGACGGTTTACCAACGAGTTGATGCAAATTGGATTCAGACTTGCTACCCCTTTCAATTTGTGATGATTTAACTAGTGTCCTTTCACGTGGTGGTGACATAGATTTTGGAATTACATGCGTAGAACGGATTTCTTTACGGGGGGAACATTTTAGCTTATTTGCACCCGAATAAAGCTTTGCAACTTCATCACAACTTAGATATTTTGTTCTCCCAGTCGGTTATTGTAATACCCAAAAATCTAAAACATGCAAAAAGACCAAATTGCCCCTATAATTTTAAATTTTGATTAATAAGCATTTAAAGTACCAAATAAATCCCAAACCTTCAGGAATGAGCAAGATATGAAGCGAAGTAATTTTTATGTCTATAATTAAACATTTTGAAGTGTACAAAAATTTATATTTATACGAAATAAATATTTAGGCCGGTTTAATTAATTTTGTGTATTATTATTATTATTAATTCGATTTAAAATATATATAAAATACAAGATAAATGCAAATAAAATTAGAAAATTATCAAAATCAGTATTTGAGCTTAAATACTTTCTTGGGCCGAAATATATGATCCCTTATCATATATACACGTTTTCTTATTTATTATATATATAAAACATATACCGAAACCCTAAAAAACCTAAACAAAAATTCGACCAGCCTTCGTACGATCTAGAGAAAATTCGTGGCTATTTTTCTGGTGTTCTACAACGTGTGAGGAAGCTTAGAAAATTGTTTGGAGGTCGTGGGATTCGTTCGTTGATCGCTAGTGTTTTTGTTTTGTCGAATATAGCCTAACCGAGAGGTATAAATTCCTATTATCCCTTGTACACGTTCGATCTTTCATGTGGTATTTTTATTATGTTCTTAAGATCATATAAGACCTAAATAAAATATATAAATCGAACCATGCTAGCTATATAGTTCGTAATAATTTTTGAGAGCAAAAACGTATAAAAATCAATAACGAGCCACGCGATATTTTCAGGAGTTGTAATTATTTATTTTGGACTCTATATGAATTATATGATCTGGGAAAAATAGTGGTTCGAATTATAGAAGCTTAGATTGATCATGGCTAATTATTTTGTAATCAGATTATGTATATCGAATAAAAGAAAATAAAAAGGAAACCCTAGAATAATTTAGGGTTAGGGTTTGGTGCTTGAATCTGAACATTAATTGCACATTAATGATGAGGTCATGATTGGTTGATGATTGAATGAGCTAGGGTTTGTTTTTGCATATTAAAAGTGTTATACGAATTGAAAATAAAATAAGAAGGGTGTGTTTTGCCAACTTTGAAACTTAAGAGCTATTTTTATAATGTTAATTAGGTCAGTACAAAGGTGTAAAAATTATAAGACGAGGTCCTTATGTGTAAAATTTGCAAGATAATGACTTAATTGTTAATATATGGTTCGAATTGGAATTTAATTAAATAGAGGGACTAAAAGTGAAAATTCTAGAAATTCATGGTTATTCTGTGTAAATAATGATATTAAGAGTGTAATATGTAATTTTGGGTAATTGGGGGCTTGATATGTAAGTATAATGAAATTAGGTCTTAAAATGGTAATTTTATAAAGGTAAAGGACTAGTTTTGTAATTAGGTGAAATCTGAAGGTATGATTCATATAATATGTTAAATTGAGGGTATATTCTATAATCTTGGATATTATAGTGCTTGATGTGTAAATATAAACATGATAGGGGTTAAATTGTAAATTATGTGAATATAGGGTTTGTTTTGTAATTAATGTAACTAGAGGGGTATGAATGGTAATTTGTGAAACTTAAGGGATTAAAGTGACATTCTGAATAACATGGGTATTTAAATCAGTAACTTAAAGTATTTTCATGATTAGACCTTTGAAATTGGTGAATTTACAATTAAAACCCTAAACTATGAAAACTTGTCATAAATAACCCTAGACTTTTGTAACTTGCTAAAATATACCTTAATCCCATAATAAGGCTTGATTAATGACTTAACCTAAATTGGTGATATTATAATCTTTCTAATTATGGAAATCTGCTAATTATGAAAACTTGCTAATTCGGGAAACCTGCTAAATAAGGAAAGTTACCTAACAAGGAAAGTTACTTAAAGTGGAAAGATAACTAAAAACCACTTGTCATTCTGTCTTCTACTCCCTTAGGTTCGAGGAAGGAGTAATTTGATCCTTGTCATTTGTTATCCTTGTGTTCTGCTAATAAGGTACAGATATTCTGCCCTTCTCAGTAAGGTGCCTTCGTTCTCTTAACTTCTGATTTTGACTCGTTAGGATTTCCCAAGCCATTGCTATGTTCCCCTACACTTTGGTTCGTTTGTTTGATTCATTGTGGACTTTGATGTTCGATATGACCCTTTTTCTTTGAGCTTCTATAATGATTCCTTTGATATTCGTTCGTTACCTTGTGATATTAGTATTCGAATCACTTGATACTTCGAGGGTTCATTTGATTTTGGTAATTAGATGTGAAAACCTTTTCAATTATATTATGGGAACGTTTTGAGGAAAAATTATTTTTAAAGATGATGTTTATGAAATATGCGATACCACTTTTATTTAGAATTTGACTAAGCTTTTGTGAAAACTACTTTTCAAGACTACTTTTGTGAAAACCGTTATTAAAGGTCATTTTTATAAAATCAATTGATAAAGATTTCTTTAAATGAACCATTTGATTATGAACCTTCGATGATGAACCCTTGCCATGAACCTTTGATATTTGGACTTTGACCCTGATTCGATGACTTAGACTATTTGGACCTTTGCTTTGATTTAGACTTTTGACCTTTCAGTTTGATACCCGAGCCAAGTTCGTTTCCTAGCCATGAAGGTAACGTGGCTGTGTCATTGATGCACCAATGGCATAACTTTAGTGTGGTTGAGTGATGTTCCACACCGTCCCCATATTGTTCGTAACGTGCACATTATATTTATTATTGGCCTATATTATTGTTCGGGGGGCGTATGGATGCATCCTAGGTTCGTGTTCGTATTAGCGAATTTGACATGATATTATATTATATTGTTCGGTGATTGATGTTGTGTGCAATACACGTCCTTCACATTTGAGAGGACTCCCCTCTCTGGTTACTATATGTGGTTTGTTCGGGCTCGTGGAGGATTACTGATCCTTTTATTTTCTTTTCTTTTCATTTCATTCTTATTTATATTCTTTGCCTATGACTTATATATCCCAATGCACTAAACCATACATGTTCGTTTCATTTGCTTTCATTTCCGTTTGTTATATATATATCTGTTCACTGGGCTTTTTAAGCTCAGCCGCGTTTCTTTTCCCGCGGCAGGTTTTTAGTTGGAAGCTGGGTATGAGTGAAGAGACTTTTGGACTTAGAAGACCTTGATAGTTATTCTGAAGTAGAAGTTATTAGAAGGATTTGCATTTGCAGACTTAGTATTTAGCTTTTGTTTCCTTTGTAGCCTTGTGTATTCAGTATTCCATTTGTTACCTTTGAGAATCCTTGTATTACTATTGAACGTGTAACACCTAAAAATCCAAAACGTGTAAAATGACCATTTTGCCCCTATCAATTATAAAATTACTTAAAAGCTTATAAAAGTACCGAATCGATCCCAAACTTCTGGAAAAGAACAAGACATGATATAAAATAATTTTAACAACTTTGATTAATATTTATAAAAGTTACAAAATTACCAAATTGCCCTTATTGAACCGATTAGCATAAAAATCAAATAATTAGACTTTAAAAGCAAATAAATTACATTTAATTGGAAATTTAAATCACAATCATTGGCCTTGAATAATTCCCGTGATTTGTGGAACTGAATCCCTCCCCTTGACGCTCCAATTACTCCAAATAAGATAAATACCATCAAACCCTATT
Source organism: Artemisia tridentata subsp. tridentata (assembly GCA_021014915.2). Lineage (NCBI taxonomy): Eukaryota > Viridiplantae > Streptophyta > Magnoliopsida > Asterales > Asteraceae > Artemisia > Artemisia tridentata. The sequence continues at coordinate 57,114,280 of CP139509.1, read as the reverse complement.
TTTCTCTATTGCCGACTAAAGAAAAACACACAAACAATTCCACCATTTCATCATACGAATTTCTGGAGATCCAAGGCAAATTTTCTGGTGTTGTACGTGATTTAAGAAAGCTAAGAAAATTGGGTTTAGGTCGTGGGAGTCTTCCATTTGATCGCTAGTTCATATTCTTGTTCGCTAATTACATCCGAAGGTAATTCCCAAATAAATTCATTCGACCCTTGTTAAATTCGTTTTTCATTTTTTCTCTTAATCCTCATATGATATATGACCTGGGAAAAATATCTACAAGATTTGTAGATCGCTCGGTTGATCGTGGGAAATTCTTTCTTGTCGAACAATACATCCGAAGGACTAAAATTCGTACAGCCTTACCACGCGTTCTAAATTCGATTTGGTAATTTTCTCATGTTCTCTATATCCTATAAGTCGTATATAAAATATTAATTCGACCATGCAACCTTAATCTAATCGCATGAATTAAAATGCATAAAATACGTATAGAACTCATTATATGTTATGCGAATTTTTCTGGATGTTATAATCATTTTTCATGGACTCTATACGACCTAAGTAACCTGGGAAAAATAAGAACCTGAATATTTGAAGCTAGATTTGATCGTGGTAAAATATTGTTCTATCGCTAATATGGGAAAAGGATATATCGAATGTAATATAAACCCTAGCTTCGATTAGGGTTAAGTTAAGTGTGTTTCTGGAATTTAAAAATGCAGTTAATGATGTGCCAATGATTGATAATGATTGAGTCATGTGATACAAATTGAATTAGGGTTTGTCGAATTGAGATTTTATGCGCTTGGAACATTTAAAAACTATAGGGTGTAATTCGTAAATTCTGAAACTTATGGGTCAGTTTTGTAAGGTTTATCTAACTGTGTCGAATGCGAATAAAATATAAAATGAATGGCCTATGTGTAAATATGAGGTTTAAATGATTTAAATTGTAATTTATGAAAAGTTGTTAAATCGAATGGAATTTAATTAAACTAGGAGGGCTTGTTTTGTAACTTTTAAAACCCAAGGGTTACTTTTAGAACTTATTTTGGGATGTGTCCTATTCGAATAAAATATGAGTTAGGGGTGTCATGTGTAAATTTTAGAATTAAAAGGATTAAAATGTTTATGTGATAAAGTGTAATTCGATTTTGTAAAATAATTTAAAAGAGGGACTAAACTTGTAATTTCTGAAAAGTTGAGCATGATTCGAACATAAAAATATAATGAGGATGAAATATGAAATTTTGGGAATTTATTGGACTAATGGGTAATTATTATTAATTAAAATGTGAAAATGGAAATTAAGGATATAATATGTAACTTTGTAAACTAAAAGGACCTAATGTGTAAATTCTGTAAAATTGAGGGTACACTCTTATAATATGATAAAATAAGTGACCATTGTGAAATTTTGATGAATTAAGGGTCTAAAGTGTAACTTGTGAAAGTAAAGGGTGTAAAGTGTAAATTGTAAATCTATAAGGACCAAATATGTAAATGTGATAAAAGATACCCTAATTCCAGAAATAATGATTTAACTATGAATGTTGACCCAACTTTCTAAATAAGGAAACTTTCTAATTTTGGAAACTTACTAAATCCGGAAACTGCTAAAAAGGGAAAGTTACTTAAAATGGAAAGTCAGTTAAAACCTATTGTAATACTCTTCTACTCTCTTAGGTGTGAAGAAGGAGAGATCCTGAGCTTGTCAGTGTTTGCTATTTCTGGTTTTATTTTGCTTGCAATAAGGTACAGATACTCTGCCCTTTTTCAGTAAGGGTGTCCTATCTCATGGTTATGATTCTGATTCTGATTCGTTTAAGTTTTTCCAAAACCATTGCTATGAACCCTTTTTATTATGAACCTTTCTGGTTACACTCTGATTTGGACCTTTGTTATTACATCTGACATATCTGTTATGAACCATCTATTATGGACCATCTGATTTGACCTTTGATATATGACTTTCTGATTATGATATGATGTCTGACTCTTAGTTTGATACCCGAGCCATTTCACTAGGCATGGGGGTTCCATGTCCGTGTCATTGATGCACCAATGGCATGACTCTAGGGCGGTAGAGTGATGTTCCGCCACGTCCCCATTCTGTTTATGATATGTGCACACTACTATGATTATGGCCAATATGATATGTTCTGGGGGGCGTATGGATGCATCCTAGATCTGTTCTGTTAGTGGATTTAATTATATATATATATGATATCTGTTCTGGTGACTGGTGCTTGTGTGCAATACACGCCTTTCACATTTATCTGGGAGCTGATCACTCCATTTGATACATGAGGACACCCCTCATATTATCTGGTTACTTAAGAGGCATCCCCTCTGGATTATGATGGTTATTATCTGTTCTGTTCTGGGCTCGTGGTGGATGACTATCCTATTCTTCTTTTATGTTATTGTTTCTTGCTTTATACCTCATGACATTTCCCCATGCACCATATTCATTTCCATTTCATTATTATTGCTTTGTATATGTATCTGTTCACTGGGCTTTTTAAGCTCAGCCGTACGTTTCTTTTCATGTACGGCAGGTATTTAAGCTTGGATCTGGGTTTTAGCTTTGGGGATGAGAGCAACTGTGTGAAGCTTTGACCTTAGCATTCTAGATATACCATTTCGGATTCTGTTTCTGTTATGCCATTGTTTAGGCATTTTGGATTATGTACTTCGGTTTATTTCTGTTTGGACATAAGTTGTGTTGACTTATTTCCTTTGACCATTTATGTTATGGACTTATCATGTTTGGATTTAATGCTTGTAATCTGATATGAAGCCATTGTTGTGATATCTTTACCCTTGCCGGGTTGGGGTGTTACAGAACGTATGCTTTGTTTTGATCTGATGTGAAACCATTAATGTGATACTTCTACCCTTGCCGGGTTGGGGTGTTACAGTTATGATACCCAAACACACATAAATCAAGTCGTCCGTAGATATAATTGCCAGTTATCAAATTGTCCTTATGTTGATAGTTGGCAATTATATCTACGGACGACTTGATTTGTGTGTGTTTGAGTATCATAACCGACTGGGAGAACAAAATATATAAGTTGTGATGAAGTTGCAAAGCTTTCTTCGGGTGAAAATAAGCTAAAATGTTTCCCCCGTAAAGAAATCCGTTCTACACATGTAATTCCAAAATCTATGCCACCACCACGTGAAAGGACACCAGTTAAATCATCACAAATTGAAAGGGGTAGCAAGTCTGAATCTAATTTGCAGTAACTCGTTGGTAAACCGTCAACTGGCCCAAAAGGTGAATTTTTCTATGCTACTCGTATGTTTTAGTCGTTAAGTAATTCAAGATAACTGAATTGTCAATGCGTACATGTATGCTTTTTTGTTATTGAATTCAAGATGATGAACTTCATCTTTTTTGTATAAGCAGTGACCTTTTGCGAGCCCCCTTTTCACTCTAAAAGGATTACAAGTTTGTGTGTTTGATCTTGATCACAAGGTTTGGCTCTTTCGAGAATGGAAGCTGATTGTCGAGCCAAAACTGGCGATCAGGATCAAGCATCTCAAATGGTACTAAGGAGGGTCTTCATATTCAGCAATGGAACCCATATTCAACGTTATGTGTATCTGCCCAAATAATTGAGCTTGTTTTACTTCGAGGAATTTGTTGCTATGTGAAACCAATACTCTCTTAAATTTCCCTTTAACAAACTTTATTCGAACTTTATTAACAAAATAAAAATTTAACATAGAATTGTACATTCATGATAGTTCACATTAGATACAAATTGCATTCATAAGATACATCTCTAAACGCGCAAACTATTTAAACTCTACGAACTATTTAAAAACCAGTCCGAAGAGTTCTAGCAATGGTATAACGATTTTTTTATTCATTTAGCCATGTATATAACTAAATATTCTAGAAAGTCACTAACATCTAATTTTACATTCATGATAGTTCACATTAGATACAAATTGCATTCATAAGAGTATAATCATCACCACTAGCATCTAATTTTAGACTATGTTAACCTTAATGTATACCAAATATCGTGTAAACTAGGCTTCATAAGTACACATAATATTAGTGGTGCGTGAACTAGAACAGCTAGACAACATAATGAAAAATGGTAGAACTTAACATCTTACCTTTTCAACATTTTCGGCACACCAAGGCACACCAAAAAGACTACCATTTGCATAATACAACGGCAGACTATTATCTCGAAGAAGCTGTTGGATTAAAAATGGGCCGACCATTACCCAATCCGCATCAGCAGGTCTAAAGTTCCACAGATACCAGACCCATGCATCGATGTGCTGCGATATCAAAGTATAAAGAAAAAAAATTACATTAGCAAAATGCTTGTCACTGGTTCCACTTTCCATTTGACTACTGTTTGCCATTTGGAGATGCAAAACAATCGCAACCCAAGTACCCAACATAAAACCATAAACTTTTTTTAAAATTCCGCAATCCGGTGTTCGGGCATGATTTTTATAAGATGGGAGATACTAGTTTTACTGTTCAGTTAATCCGAGTGGTTTATACTTTATATTAAGGGTATACTAATTGATAACTAACACAACATAACATTGCTTAATTATAATCATTTTTGAGTAAATAATGACTTTTTCTCTGCATGACATGTAGGGAAGATCACTACATATTTTACAACTTTTCTAAATATTAAATTAACAAAATGACATGTAGAAATTAAACATTTCTAAATATTAAATAAGTATTTAATTACGTACGGAATCAGACAGCCAACCTTTTCTGTTTCCTTCCTTGGCCACTAAAGCAGCCCAAAAATTGCTTTGGAGGTCTCCTTCAAACCATGGAAGATTAAATGTCATCTCCTTCCTTGACCGCAAGAACACGTTTATGTCTGAATGATTATTCACTCGGGCGACCGGGGAGCCTTCAGGACGATTCAATTGCTGTGAAACATTTCGATGCGAAATAAATTGGTTACTAAGCTGAACTACTACAATCAGTTCGAATATATGTAAGCTAACCATAGAAACATATACGTACCTCTTTCCACTCTTCAAGAACCTGCTCAGATCCATCTTCTCCAACCCAAGACTTTATCTTGGATTTATAGATCCTAGAGCTAGGACGAGACTTTCTGGTCCTTCTTGGTGTAGTAGGTGGAGGAGGTATGTAAGGAGAAGACAAATGTTTGCTCTTCTTCCTCTCCCTTAAGAATGGCACCCTTACGGTTTTAACAGAAACATCATTAATCACTGAATCTTGTTCAGCATCAACAATTGTCACACCAGCATCCATCTGCTCAGTATCCTGAAACTGAGAAGTAACCAAAAGTAAGTAACCACTACATTTTCCCTAAAACAATAAATACAAAAGTAAGTAACCACTACATTTAGACGAAGCAATATGAAAATTGTGCATACCAAATTATCCGGAAGAGAGGAAAAATCAATCAATTCCATCAACTCATTTGCTGATTCCTGAAACAATAAATACAATAATTTGATGAAAAGACATGAACAATTCCACTCAATATCATTTGCTTTATCAAACTACATAAATTGGTAAAACTTACACACATACAAAAACTGCAATATTTACCTTTGGAGTTGGCGACACAAGTATGTCTTTCTCCTTTGCTTCAGCTTCAACAGGAGGATCCTCTTCCATCGGTTCCTTAACGGATGACTTTAAAAAAGCAAAAAAACTGTAAATACATAAATAAACAAATCATATATGTTAACGACTATTTATAAAAACACACACCTTTGATTCTGCAACAACATCAAGATCAGCCACCTCAACATCAACATTATCAACATTTGGCTGCTCAACATCAACATCAGCCACCTCAACATCAACATCAACTCCAGCATCAACATCAGCAACCTCAACCTCAACATCAACATCTTGAACATTTGGCTCCTTTCCAGATGACTTTAAAACAGGCTCTACCATAGTCTCCTTATCAGCAACATTTGGCTGCTCTACCATAGGCTCCTTAACACCAAACTTTGAATTCAAGGTAAACTAAACTTTGTTTTGTAAAATTATGTGAACTTTTATTTCCCAAAACAGCCATCTAACTATGTAACAGTTTATTCAAATCAATAGCAATCAAATAACAGATAACTATACAATAACCCTAACCCTAACCCTAAAAAAACCTGACATGCACATACAAAAACCCTAACCCTAAAAAACCATAGTTATAAGAGATCATATGTAAGACATTGCGGGGCTTAAGACCTAAAAAAGGGAAACACACAACTTTGAATTCAAGGTAAATTAAACTTTCCAAATAGTTTATCATATCCATACACTAACCGTTAGTGGAAAATTAAAGATCACAATATTTTTCAAAAGAATTTACAAGATTGTGTGTACCGCCATGCACTAAGTCTTCGCAAGATCACAAGCTGTCAAAACAGTTGCCCGTGTAGTTCGAACCTGATCGGGAGTACAGACTACCTCCGTCGTAGCTTAATCACAAGCAGGATGAATAATCTGAGGCCCGATATCTGAGCCCAACTCTACAGGGTTAAGTAAACGACCATCTATGGTTCAAGGTTGCCCGGAATCACCCCTTGATCCGTTTACCCTAGTTGTTTCCCATAGAATAGCCGATTACCACCGGAATGATACAACACTTGGATCGATTGCAAAGACAAAAGCAAAAGGTTTCCAACGCTCGCACTTGAAAATTGTTTTGTAAAATTATGTGAACTTTTATTTCCCAAAACAGCCATCTAAGTATGTAACAGTTTATACTAGCATTCAAATAAAAGTTTACGATACACTATTCAGGTTTTAATTACCAAAACCTAACAATAAAAAAACTAACATGTTTAATTGGTTTGTGATTTCACAAAATTATAAATTTTTTAAAAGTTAAGACAGCATAAGCCTTCCATAGGCTCCTTAATAGTAAATACATACCTGTGAATCCTGAACAACATCCGTACCCTCACTGGAACCCGCAGCAGCAGTCGGAACCTTACCTGATTGGAATAACCGCTCTAGAAAAGCTAAACGACCTTCCATATCAACCATCTTATTTATCAGTTGTTTCTTGGTCAGCCTCTTAGTCTCTTCATCCAAATCCACATCACTTGATTCACCATCATCAGAAAACCCTTCACGAACAACAATCGTATGCACCTCAGTACGGATACGTACCTCCGTGCGAACTTCTTTCCGACGAGTCTTTTCGAGCAACCCTGGCCTTGATCTTATCCCTTTTAGCTGGTTTGAATGTACTTGAACTTGATCCACCAGCTATGTCGAAATATTCTAAGCTTGAGATCAACCAGGGTGATGCCTTCTCGGCATCTGTTGTAATCAAGGTTTGTACGGGTGTTGTTACGTAAAAAAGTTTCTCATAATCAGATTTGTTAAACCCGGTCACATTAGCCCAAGCAACCCCCCGTGGAATAACCTGCTCATCTTTCTGCCACCATAGCCTGGACTGAGGAAATGTTTCAAGTACAAAAATCTGTAATGACAGAGAACAAAATGGTTTAGCTGCATTTCTGTTTATCAATCATTCACACACAAGTATTTCACAATGCAAGATAAACCTTATTAAGAGAGACTAGAAACTAACAAACACTAATTAACTTAAGATCATAACCACTTATATATAGCAAAACACACTAGCAATTACCTTACTCTGCTTGATTAATGGCTAATATATTTCAAGTTTCCAACTCATTCTACTACGACTATAGACAAAGATGGTCAACATCTTCAGGCTAATCATGCTCCAGTGGGATCAATGATTATATCTCTTGATAGAAATATATATTCATGTGTCGCCAACGAAAGCCATCCACAGTGGAACATGATTGACTTGAAGAAATCTACCAACTTTGGTGTTTTAACTCAAGTGCTTGATCTTCCATTTGCTCTTGTGTAGCCAACGAAACCCACCCACTATGGAACATCTTCTGGCCAATCATATTTCTTCTGCTCTTTTGTCTATTTCTAGTTCGTGGCGTTTTGCCTTTAGTGCTTTTTATACCATCTGCTTTTGTACAATGACAACCATAGATTTTTCTCTATGGTTGCCATTGTACAAAAGCAGAGGGAAGAAAAAGCACTAGAGGCAAAATGCCGTGAACTAGAAATCGAGAAAAAGCAGAAGAAATAGGAAAATCTTTGGTTGCCACTGTAAAAAAGCAGATGGAAGATCAAGCAATGCATGCTAGCAAACCATTATAGGTTTATTCATATGAACATTGTGTGTATATGAGAAGGACTTGACATGGACTTCAAAATCCGATGCATGTAACAGCCTAACACCCTGCCCCGTGGTTTTTATTTACTTTTTATGCAGGTCAAAGTCTCACACATGTAACAGCCTAACACTAGGCCACCTTGGTGCACTAATTGTAAAATTCTGTGTATGCGAAAGAATTTTCTAACATTTTTATACAGAAAACAAGGAACATAAACTAAAGCTAAGATTCATGGTTGTCTGGAATCATATAAGGTTAGTAAGAAAGTATACTAACCTTCAACGCGTAAGCAAAACCGTATAAGTTATACACAGCCTGGTATGCCGCCCCCTTTCTGGCATACCCTTCCATATATACATCCCTTTTCCGAGAGACCAACATGTAAACCCGTTCATGGAATTCCTGCCACATATGCTCCCCCAAGGAAAAGCGTTCCATGCCTCCAAATCATCAGCTAGCACCACAATCTCATTCACCATCACATGCCTCAACTCTTGACCCATGAAAACAAAATCAGCCGCTAGTAGAAGACACACACGCACAACATCCTCATCCGATATGTGCTCAAATTGTTCACTATCAAGCAAGCGTTTTAGGTTTTCCCCCTTCAAATACCTAAAACCGGGGAACAAACGCTTCATAAAGCTAGACTGCACACCATCCAAACTGTCTAACTCGATTTTGCCAAATCGAAAACCCGTTATAAGGCAAAACTCTCTTCTCCCCAACTGTATAATGTGTTGCCCAACATAAAAAATAAACGGGGTATCATAACTTGGCTGCTCAACATTCCTTTGGTGAAATAGAAGGAAGTTCAAAGCATGGTTATCATGATCACAGCTTATGATGTTTAGCCAAGGACTGAAAACACTTCGGCTAAACAAATTGTAACAACGTTCCCCCTTTTTAGCTAGACGATCTCTAATCTTTTTCAGTAGGTTTAAACTGCTTCGAATGGTTACCCTCGCATTAACAACCTACAAAAAAAATAATAAACAAGTCAATATTACGAAGTAAACCATAATAAACAAGTCAATATTACGAAGTAAACCATAGTAAATTCTATGCAAATTGCAAATACAAACTATGCTACAAGAATTAATGATCATATACAAAAGGGAGGACACGTGTCGTTCAAAAGCTCTTAAACAAAAAGCAATTGACCAATTATCTGAACACAAATGAAAAACATACACCAAAGATGGGCTGATTATCAAGGACTTTCATAGCTTATCTCCATAATAAGCACTTAAGATCAGATTTAACGTTAAAACCTACAACATCAAACTTAATAGAACTCCTAATACTAACCTTTAAAACCTACAACATCAAACTACCTCAATCTCTATTCAAGGAACTTTTAGAAAGCAAAATCAAGGACTTTCATAGCTTATCCCATAATAAGCACTTAAGATCAGATTTAACTTAAAACCTACAACATCAAACTTAATAGAACTCCTAATACTAATCTTTAAAACCTACAACATTAAACTACCTCAATCTCTATTCATAAAATAGATACACAATTACTGCATCAACATCGAACATTTGATCAATTCCACCAGCTTAACAATACCTTAAAAGCTAACACTCATTTCCAAACTATCATTTTAAATAGCAGCGTTAGTCTAAACCCTAAGTTCTTTCTGGGTTTGGCTGTTATTGTTTCGATCTATTCATATATCAAACCCTAACAATCAAACTCCAAAAACAATCAAACCCTAACATTAGTCTAAACCCTAAGTGGGTTTTGACCCAAAACCGACTCCAACAAAATCAAAATATAACAAAATCAAACAGTTTCTTCAACACAGCTATAAAAAAATCAAAGAAATATAACTTACTTGAATTCTAGACGCCATTGTACAACAAAATGTGTGTGTTTTGTATGTGTTTTTTTTATCGGTACACTATTTGTTTCACAGATCCACTAAAACCATGAGATTTGGTATGTGTTTTTGATCGGTACAGTGTGTTTGTGTTGTGTGTTTGATCCTTTGATAATGTGTGTTTTGATTTTGATCGCAACAGTATCTGTGTTTTGATTTTGAGTATATGGAAAGACAAAATTAAAGTACAAATTATATATTTTAATAATGCAAATAGTCTTGGGATCAAGTGCGGGTAATAATAGCCATAAACACGAAAAGAGTGTAAATTTGCTATTAAAGACGGAAGAAATACATAAAGATCATACCTTGGCAATATACGTACATCTTTCCTATTCATACCCGGTTTGGTTGATAAATTGGATGACTTGACCATTCCATCTGAAAGAGTAGTGTGTTGAGGAAAAATGAGTCTCCTTTCTTCTTGATTAGTCTCTTTGGTAGTAAGGCGTCCCTTGACTTCCGCAGAAGATGAGAAAGGGTCTTTGGCAAGTAAAAGTTCGAGTTCCTCAATAACCTTCATAGGGTCGACATCATCATCTTCATCGATCATAGCAATGTTTAAGAGCTCATCACCAAATTCTTCTTCGAGCTCCACCAAATACGGGTTGATCACAGGTGCTTCAATAGGTAGTGTAATAAATTTCACCTCATCATCTTTTTGTTTTGCAACCTGTTTAGGAAAGCTAGCAAGATTATTAGTAACGGGATTAATATTAAATAAATTTGTACCACTTTGTGTTGTAAGTGACTCCAATTCATCTTGTGAATCTCCATCAGCAACAAGTGGTCTTGCAATTTCAGCATCGTCCCGAATTTCATCCTTAAATAAGTAATCCCAGATTTCTTCAAAATCCCTCGTTGGGTCAAAATCTGGTTGAGGTATGTCATCATAAACAATGGCGTCAAATGGTTCGAAATCAAAATTAGAATACTTTTCATCTTCATCCGTTGGATTGTCTAATGGTGGTAATACGATTGCAGAATATTCTTCAACGTAGGGTTCCGTATACACATCATCTTGTGCAATCTCCGGAGAAAAAGTACGATCAAGAACAATTGCCGGAATTTGTTTCATATTAAATACATGGGACACTTCTTCATCATTATCATCCGATATAGTCCAAGTATGTCGAAACGGCAACCCATTTCTTTCTTTCTTTGACTTAACCTTTTCTAGCAACAAGTATTCTTCCATAGTGATTTCTTTCGTCTCAATGACTTGTGCACCATTTCTTGTTCTTTTCAAATCACACACCTGATTATTGCTCAAGGTTCTTTCCTTTATAAGCTTGATATATTCTTCCATTGTAATATCCGGATCGTCCATCTTCCTGAAATAAAACTTACTCGTGCAAAAGAAGGGTGAAACGATCAAAGTAAAATAAAATTTGCTGATATCAGTAGACGATGCGCCGTATCCAAAAAGTTGGATACGCCGTATCTTATAATCGTTGAAATTAAATCAGACTTTTATTCAGAAAATAGATACGCCGCTTATAAATTAGAATGCGCCGTATCTGTTTTAATTATCAAAAATCGATATTTGTTAAAATTAAATGCGTCGTATTAACAAAAGTTAATGCGCCGTATCTTCGTTACGTTTCAAAATATAAGATTTTTGATTCAGAAGATGCGCCGTATCGATAAAAGTCGATACGCCGTATATGTTTAATAATTCGCAAACTGTTTTTAATTAAAATAATAGATACGCCGTATCTGCTGAAGCAGATGCGTCGTATCGCATTAACGTTTAGAATTTTTTTTTTATTAAAAACAGATACGCCGTATCTTGGGGAAAAGATGCGTCGTATCGAATTAATTAAACGCGTTGTATTTTATAAAAATTAAACGCAATACGCCGTATCTATGAAGATAGATGCGCCGTATCGTTCGATTTAGCTCAGTACAACGATAGCAGAACACAAAAAACACGAAAAATTAAAACAAATAAAAACACACGAAAATAAACACAAAGAAAACAAACAAATAACACACAAAAACAGAAAATATGCAAAATAGTACAATGAATGCAAATTAATCTAATACACAACAAAATTAGCGGTTAGATAAAAAAAATTAAAACCTAATTAAAATACTAATCAAATTAACAGATAATAACAATTCACTCCCCGGCAACGGCGCCAAAAACTTGATGCGTGCGATGTGTCGTTGCGGTTTAGCAGTATTAATGCCTACTCAAGTTTTAAATCTATATTTAGCCGACTTATCAATAACACACACACTTAACGAGCAGTGTACCCGTCAGTATGAATATAATGGTAAGTAGAGTGTCGATCACTAAGAGTGGAACGTATTATCTAGTTATTCTAATCAGTATTTTAATATATTAAGTTAGCTATACAACCTAATCTAACGCAAGGGGGTTCAGCCTGAGAGACTGGCACGATTTGGTTGCAATTAAATAATAAACTAAACCAATAGGCACGAATCAGCGAATAGCACACACGTACACAGATAAATACTCGAGACAATAAGAGGGCTGTCCTTATGATAAGTAGTTTGTCACTTGTTTTATTGCTAGTGTTATATGAAGTGTATAGTTCGATGCAACGCACCGAGATTAAGTCCTTTCTCGTTGGTTCTAATCTTATCGGCGAGTAAACCCTTAATGATTACTTATGACTATCCTATTTATCTTTCTCCTACTTTTCTACAGACCATAGAATGCATAGGCGATCTAATAAATAGGCGAGGGCAGAGGCATGGCGACCCGATCAACGCTCAGCTAGACACAGAGGTTATCAATGCGCTAATAAAAGTCACCAAAGACATCAACATATAAACTTTAATTAATGAGAAAGCAGTTTTAAGGGAGTGCAATCTTTCCGTTGTCACATTACACAAGCCACCAATCTTGATGAATTAAAGTTTACTAACACAATAAAACAAAACTACTTAATGAATTAAACACATGCAGCACCTTCTTACAGCTCTTGTATCTTTGATTTGAGTGTGTCTTGTGCTCGCTATTCGACTGAATTCGCCCTTGGTTTCTGTACTTCGGTCTTCGTATATAATATATGTCACACGAAATTCGTCTGGTCTTGGGGTATTTATAGTTTCTGTCTGAGGGTAAGATGCGGCGCATCTAGTAAGTAGATGCGGCGCATTTACTTAACTTCGCGTGGGGTCCAAGATTATAATATTCAGGAATATTCGTACACCGCCAGAAGATGCGGCGTAACTCCATTTATAGATGCGGCGCATGTCCTCTTGTATCTTGAATCGTATCTGGTGAGATCTTGATAGCGATGCGCCGTATGTGATAAGAAAGATGCGGCGCATCTGGAGCAGATTAGTCTTGATCTTGTACATTTCAGTAGACTCTTAACTTCTTGCATGTTTTGCTCCATAATTAGTCCAAAATCGCCAAGTTTCACCAAATGCTTGTTTTCAACTGAGAATTACAAAAGTAAACGATTAAGTATCAATCCTCATACATAATATAATAAAACAAGTCAAATTAATAGGATAAATGATGGTAATAAAATGTACTTATTTGAGTTCATCAGGTTTACATATTTATCATCATCAAAAAGGGGGAGATTGTTAGTGCAAATATTACGATATTTAAACTAAACGGTTTCTTCGGTTTTAATGATGACAAACATGTAACTTGTAATGCATAACGTAAAATGTGCAAGTTACTTGTAAACACAAATCATCAATGCATACTTCATCAACACCTCCCGACGTCTCAAGTATGCTTCAACGAAGTCGTAGATTTCCATCCCGACATAAATCACTCAAGGTATGGACAAACAAATCTACTACTTGACAAATGATCAAAGGATTTTATTTTTCTAAACTTCACATTTTTAATGTGACAAAACATTTTTTCAAAAATATATTTCACAAATTATTTTTGAATTAAAAAGAAATATTTTATTTTGAAAAATATGTTTGAAAATCCCAACAGCCAAATTTCCCCCCAAAACAGCTCCTAACTTCCCCAAATAAACCTTCCCCACTAAAGACAAAAAAGGGAGCGTCCACGGCACCTTTAAGTATGGACGGCTCCACTAAATTTAGTGGAGCCGTCGGGTATTTAGTGGAGCCGTAGGTCTCTAACGGTCAGATTTTCCTTTGCCTATAAATAGTGGACCATTCCACACTTCCAACTTGATTTTTCCAGTCCTTTTTCTCTGGTCTTATCCCTCTTCACTTAGATAACTTTCTTTGATCATTTGGAGAGTCTTAGGTTGTTTAAGAGTGATCCAATCATCCACTCAAGTGATCCTCTTCATTCCTCTTGATTAGCAAGAGAAGAACACAAAGTATCCTAGATACAAAGTGTTGTCATCCCTCTTGATTAGCAAGAGAAGAACACAAAGTATCCAAGTAGATACAAAGTGTTGTCATCCCTCTTGATTAGCAAGAGAAGAACACAAAGTATCCAAGTAGATACAAAGTGTTGGAGTTGTTAGGTCTTGTAACATTTGTTACACTCTTGATTGTATCATAGAATACATCAAGATTACTTTTCTTTTGTGAGAGAGTGAGTCAAGATCATTGTGATCTTAAGAGATAGTGAAGATCTCTTGAAGCCATTGGGCTTGTGTGATTGATCATGTGGATCAAGGGTAGATCGGGTAGATCGTGGTAGATTGGTGCTAGCTAAGATTTGCACTCGACATCTAGCTTAGTGTCAGAAATAGGATAAGCGACGTGTATGGTGTAGATCGGGTAGATCGTGGTAGATTGGTGCTAGCTAAGATTAGCACTTGACATCTAGCTTAGTGTCGGAAAACAAGTTAAGCGACGTGTAACGGTTTTCTCCGCCTGAAGGGAGTTTGTTGATTAGTGAAGTAACTCTCGAGTTGGGTACTCGGGGAGTGGAGTAGGGCGAAGAGGAGCTTCGTGACCGAACCACTATAAATCACCGTGTCTGGTTTGCTCCTTCTAACTTATCTCTTTACTTTCATTTTATTCCTTATCGCTTTATGTTTATATTTGCATTGTGTTTATGCTTGTGTGGCTAGTTGCTTATGTTATGTATGTGTCATGGTTGATTGTGCTTGTGTTGTAGTTTAATTTATTCATCCCTAGATGATACATAACCATTGTTGACACTTTTCATATTACGTCACACTTGATCGGTTATTTGATACAAAAGGTTTTAAGTTTTTAAATGGAAACGTATTCACCCCCCCCCCCCTCTACGGTTTCCACAGGATTCATAAACCCTTTTGATTACTCATCGTCCTCGCAAAGGTAATCAACAAGAAAGGTGTTTTGATATCCTATTGTCATATTTCATTTACATGAAAACAGGTATGACAATTTTAATCGTCTTTATACATTTAATGTTTGTAGGTAGGAAGATTTAGTCATAGTCAATTTCTTGAGTATGAGTAAACTCCTTTTACTACGCGTGCATTAAATGTGTGTATAAGTTTTTCCTTTTGAGTCTTCTTATCAAGAAACTCATTCTTAACCTCACAGTCTAACTGATTGGTAAGAGATCAATCGAGCTCCATGAGTGATTGTCTTTCAAGGACTGCATCTTAACATTCATAGTTTTGAGTTATTCATCAGATACAATATCTAATAATGCATTTCTGTAGTTAGCAGGTTCACTATGATCCTCTAACTTATATCCCTTAGCATTGATATAAAAACTATATCATTCAGGTGCAAGAGAAATCCTTGCGGATTTATGAATGAGAGATATCAATCTATGGTTTAACATGTGCATGTTCAACCTTAGTATAACATTAGCAAGTGTACTCAGAAAGTTGCTCTTGAATAACTTCAAGATCTAAAGGTGCTCCCACTTGCTTTTGTATGTAGAGACTAATCTCTAGATACTCAGCATCTTGAGTAACAATAAATTGTTTTCAAGTGGGGCATCCAAAATACATCGTTAGTTCTTGACTCTAGTTTGTTAATTACTTACTTTTAGGTAGTTAAAAATTCAGAACTTCAATCAAGACATGATGAGATTCATTACATGCCATAATACAATGGTGTCTTAAATTCCTTCTGGGTTGGAACCATATTGAGTGTACACATGTCACATCCAATTTTCTAACCTTGATAGCTTTGGAGGTATAACAGTTTAAGTCATCAAAGATCAAACAATGTCAATAGAGTTTGATTTTCCATGATGGACATACCATAAAGTTGTGGTATTCCATGAGGATTGACGTTGTGAGACTATCACACAACTCATTATATGAACTTATACTTTTTGGCTTACATATCTGCCAACCAAGTCAAACCAGATGACATCAATAGTAATTTTATCCTACTGCATACTTTACTCCATGTGTATGTTTTGACTAGAAAACATAAACATTTAATATTATACGTCGTAAGTGTGCATGTCTTAACAAGAAGACATAAAAAATTAACGTCTTACTTTACGTTATAAGTCTTTCAACAATTAAATGAATTGATGTTTGTGTCTTTACAAGAGACCTAAACATATTCAACTAAAGTAATTTACGAGCGCCGACACTTGGCCTCAATAGTAAATTCAAGTTAATTTCATACTTCATGATTATGACTTTACAAGAAAACATAATCATATTTACTAAACAATTCAGTGAATATGTTGAAGTAGCTTTTCATGTTATCTTGATATTTGTTCTAATTAGGGCAACATACATTTTATGTGTAGAAGTCCTAGTAGAATCTTAGTTTCTTACCTTGCAGTCAAGAAAAACCATTAGTCATATTGTTATATGTTGTACCTTGCACACAATTAAAATTTCTCCCACTTGTGCATGGCACAACATCATAAGAGTATACAGACAACACTACGCTCGTTTGTTTGTATGAGCAATATGACAATGTCTAAGATAACATATGATTTTTAGTCAAAATCAAAATATAGATATGTAGAACTTTATCGTTTTAATGATGAATCATGCATAACAAGTTTATAGATAACATTTCAGGAAGCAACATCAAGAACGCGACAAGTTATCTTATAAAATTTATGCAATAGTTCTTATATAAACTACGATGCTTAACATGTGGAAAGTAATGTATTATTTCAAGACAATCTGGAAATAAGATGGGCAACTTGCAAGGTAATAAAGCTTACAGCTCCCACTGGATTAGACAACATTACATGTGTTTCGTCACCAGTAATATAATCACGTAGCTCTCACTGGATTAGACAACATTTATAAGTGTTACGTCACCAGTGGAGAGTGAGTGGCGGTTGGATACTTTCCTTCTTTCTTTGAATATCTACACATTATTGCTAATGTGAGTCACTATGACTAGTAAACATGTACTTAGGTATTCAAGGAAGTGCATCAAGTTCTAACAGATAGATGATGGGCTAGCCATCATTGCTATTTTAACTTGAAAATAGGCATGCATTTCCTCCATAATTGGTCTACTTTACCACAAGGGTATGTAGGACCTTAGTAGGTTTATTAGGTTAAGACAAACTGCTAGGTAATCATGCTAGTAATTGCCTTTACCACTTTGCGGTTTATTGATATTTCTGTCTTCTAATTATTTAAACTCATTTCAGTTTGGTAGCTATAGAAAACGTGTTCTCTAGTTATCCAAATATCTTATATTTCTTCAATGTTTCAAAACCGAAACTAGGGTTATTAAAACAACCTTGAAAGAATAAGATGTGTAACCATACTTAACCGTTTTGACTTTTACAAGACATCACGATTTCTAGAGTAGGTGTTCTTTGAGTTTGATTAGAATTAGGAAATTTCAAATATTCCTATTATGGCTTTTCCTCATAAAGAAAAAGGATAGGAACAAGTCTCTTTCTTACAAGGAAAGAACGACTTAGTTCATCCTTTTAACAAGAAAAGAACAAACTCTTGTTTACGTTTGTGTTGCATTAATTCATTAATTGAATTTACAAAGTTCATTTTTAGTATTTTCGATAATTATCCTTTTGTAATTTAACTACCCATGTTTACAATTTAAAACAATTAATTTACAAAAAGGCTAAGATCCACATTGTGCTTCTACTATCACATCAGTTGATCTGCTAGCAATAGTAGATTCAATTGGTAGGCGACGATCACCAATTGTATTACATGTACAACTCTTATATCCTTATGGGACTCATGGCATCTAGTGTCAAACAACTAGTGTCATGTAGGCATGTTTAGTCCCATCTTTGACTCATGGCATCTAGTGTCAACTATATGAGATAAAGCTGTGATTGAGAGTGAGTAAACCCTAAAAGGGTAACGGATGTTTTGTCAAGTTTATCCCAAAGGAATTGCAAAGGAAATATGCAAGACCCGGAGTTCGTTGTCCCGACGAAGATTGAATGGAATTTCGTGTTTCGGGATCGTGAATCGTGTAGTGAATAGTGAAATAAGAGTGGGATAATGGATTTTTAAACTAAAATAAGCAAACCTAAACTAAAACAATTTAATAAGCAAAGAAAATGATAAACTAAAGCTAACGTAACTAGAAACGCAAAGGAAATCTAAAAACGCGCACGCTCGGGCTAATCCCGAGCTTTAAAAGTGAAAACTAAGGAATATTAACTCTAGGTATGAAATTATATTTTTCCTAAGTCCTAATTAATAAAAGAAATTTTTAGAAAAAAGAATTATATTTTTTTGACTTTTATATTTTTTTCTATGAATTAAAAACTATTTTAAACTAATTAAATGATTAAAAACATTTAAACTATTTAGAAAATTCTGAATTTTTGCTGGAAAATACTTAAAGATAAAGGGATCCTAGAAAAAATGAAATCACTAAACCAGCTTATCCAGATAAGCTGGAAATAAGCAAATAAGGGTTGATAAGCTATATAAAAAGAAAGACTTTAAAAGAAATAAAAGGGATAGGTGTGACAAGAAAGTCCCAAGGGCAGAGTTGGAGTTGTGGTGCGTAAGGCTGTGTGTGGCTATGGAGACCAGGGTTCGACCCTTGGTTTTGGCATTTTTGATTTTTATTTTATTTTTTGGTTTTTTATTTTAAAAACTTAAAAAGTAAGTAAAAATAAGTAACTTTTAAAAAAACAGTTTTTTTTAGAAATGGGAAATAAGCTGTATAGAAGCTAAAAAAATAAGCAGTATTACTTGAAAGGGCTAAAAAGGAAAATTTTGAAATTTAAAAAGCTAGAGTATAAGCAATAAGCTAATCCTAAAGACTAAATAAGCTACTAGGGGACTAAAAGGAATCTAAATAAGCAGTTCTAATCTAATAAGCTACCCTAAATAAGCCATTAAGCTAGAATAATAAGCAATAACCACACAAGGGCTGCTGATGATGCAGGGCATATCAGTCAAACTGGGAGCTTTTGGAGCTCAAAAATAAGCTAGGAACAATAAGCCAATACATATAAGGCTGAACAATAGTAAATTTCATACTCTGAACTTCTCAAAAACCAAAAGCTAGACCTAGGGGACTTATAGATAAGCAGAAAATCAGCTGAGAAAGTGGGCTAGTCACTGATGCAGGCTGATGGTCTGTGACAGATTTGACACTAAATTTTGAACCAAAAGGCCACAAATCCTATTGAGATCAAAGCAACTTTCAGCAATCAACTTTTATCACTAGATTGATCATCAATATAACTAAATAAGAGGACCAAATCTGCTTATTTCAATGGTACACTAATGCTCACAGTAACAACCTCAATTATAGGCTAATTCATGTAAATCTACTTAAACCTTCAAAGCAGCTCTAAACAACCTACCAACAGCTTATCTAAATCAACATAAGCTAGATCAAACTTATTCTAATGGCAATTGAACAGTAAACATCAAGTTTGACCCATTTTGGGTCTTAACCCAAACACTCTTTGAACTAACTGATTTTGCAATTTTCAAAGGAACTGGACCAAATTAAGCTGAGACTAGAAAATACAAAGGTTCAAATAACTAGATCAAGGCTAGAAAAGCAGTTTTCATTAGAACTTAAACACTAGAAGTAAGCTAAAAAGTAGTTTGACTTTTTGTTGACTTTTTGAGATTTTTTAAGCAAAATTATCACTGAAGCTAGAACTAATATCATCAATAGAACAAAATAAGAATAAGTAAGCTAGGAAAAGGGAAATAAGCACTAGAAATGAGAAATAAGCAGTAGATTAAGCTAATTAAGCAGTTTGACTTACATTGACTTTTAAGGAAAACTTGAAATTAGAGTACAATACTTGTGAAACTGAATGGAAATACAATAATCAAACACTGAAAGCTGAATTTAAACTAAAGGATTAACTACTAATTTATACTACTCCTAATCTAACCTAAAAATCCTAACCTAATCTAACAGCCTCTGTATGTGGTGAGTGAAGGGCTATTTATAGCCGAGAGCTAGGGTTTCTTGAAGCTTCTCAGTCTCTTATCTTGGCCCTTGATTCATCCTTGATCAACAATCCTTCAATTACAGCCCTTGATCAACTTTGTGATGTATCTTGACCAATAGGGTGCTGGGTTTTGTCCACGCAGGCATAATTGATGTCACATCTGTCCTTGTCAGCTATGGCTTCTAGAAGTACGGATAAAATGGTGAGGGATTGGGGTAAAATGAAGAGGATGAGGCTACAGTAACTGGTTGGGTAAAAATGGCGCGTGTGGGTTTTTTATTATTTCTTTGACTATGGGTAATTTGGGTTTGACCGGGTAGGATAAGAGGTGGATCCGGGTTTTAATTAGTTGGGTTGGGTTAAGATAAAAGGAAGGTGGGTTGGGTTGTTTCCTTTGGTGGGTTTTTTAAAGGTTTGGTTTTATTTTTTTAGAAATAGATTTGATTAAGGACCAAAAGTGTCTATCTTGAAATTCCAGGGACCTTTTCTGCCAAACTTTATGAAATGTGATCCAAGGGCTTGTCTTGTAATACTTTGATTCTTCAAGGACCAAATCGGACATATGAGAATAAACTTTGATCATTTGCTTCCCCGGCTTCGGCTTTTGACACTTTTCCAAATCTCGTGCTCGTTTTTTCGGTTTTTGCTTGATTTTGTCCATATTTCTAAATATCCGTACCTGCATAATAAACAAACACAAAAACACAAATATCTTTGGCATTTTGGCTAGTTTTTGGTTGTTTTGGTCTGATTTTGGTCAAATAAAGGTATGTGTTTAAGCACATACCAGTGACTTCAATATATAGCCCACAATATTCACCAATGGCCCTTTTACTTTTCTCTCCTTAGCATAAGCAGCCAAACTTTCACTTCTTCACTAAGTAGAATAGAATGTCCAGGTTAGGCCCTTCTACTATATCCTGTGATGAAGCGAAAAGTGTACCGTTTTTAGGGGGTCATTTAAGCCCTAAATCATATTTATTTGATCAAATATTGCCCTAAATCGTTCCTTTTGTCATTTTAGGTACTTTGGAGAAGAAATCTGGAAAAGGAAGCATTTTGGACGTTTTTGGAGCATAAAAGTGAAGAAAACGACAAAGTCTCAAAATCGACTGGAAAAGTACCTTTGACGGCGTCACAAATTGTTCCAGACGGCGTCATGGCTTGGCAAAAGAGGTGGATATGAAAAATACACATGATAAGCCAGGGAATTTTACAATGGGAAGTCTGACGGCGTCACCCTTTAAGGTGATCAAGGCCATCACGGTTTAAGCTAAAGAGAGACGGCGTCAAGCTCTTTTCTGACGGCGTCAAGCCTTGATAAGCCAGAGAGGATTTTGGAGCACTAAAGAAGGACGGCGTCAGGAAGACCATCCGGGAACCCTAGACACGGCGAGGTGACGGCGTCAAGATCTACAACGTGACGCCGTCAGATACTAAGCTCTATATATAGTTTGGCAATTTTTTGTCATTAGTGTGCAACTTTGTGAGGAGAAACCCTAAGACGAATTTCTGCCATTTTTAAGGGTTTTCATACCCTTGGATCTCCCATGTTTAATTGAAGATAAGTTATCATTTAATCAATCAATATGTCTATGTGTTGTTTGATTATATCTTGTTCTTGTCTTTTGATTAACATGCTAGGCTAGATTTATCTTGTGTTTGCTTAGATCTAATGAAACCTAGCTATTGATTATTGGTTATTAGTGTGTTATTAATTGTATTGGATGATTGTTTATCGATGTTAGGCTTAAGAAAACTGGCTAACTTCCTATTCGGTAACTTGCTTGAACGTCTTAAGAAACATGAACCAATGCGTACTAAGGTTTTTATGGTTGTATTTAATGCATGAGCGAATTCTAGTGATCCCATGTTAGGAGCTTCTTAGCCGCCTCGACATAGGAGTGAAGTAGGAGCTTGTAGAGTTGGGGAAGTACGTACGCCACCCCACGATTGGTATTAAGGAATACACCCGTCATCCACGCAATTAATACACACTAATCAACCGGTAAAAGATAGTTAGGGAGTAAGGAAATCTAAGTAAACACATTTCTCCCCATATAAGTTTCACAACCCTTTTCATTTCAGTTATTTTATTTTATTTGCATTCGTAGTTATTTGGGTTAGTTGACTAGCAACTAATTCCGCCCACTCCTTCAAACCCGAGATTTTACTTGCTTTCATAAAATATAAAAATACAAAAAGAATCTTCCCTCACCTTTAGACCTATTAGAGTAGTTTTTCAATCCTAACGACACTATTCCCTGTGGAGAACGATCAATCCCCCGTACTTACCACTACACTATACTACATCGGTCAGGTACACTGCCTGGTGGGGTTGTAAGCCTCTTGAGATCCCTCGAGAGGTAAAACCTGTTGTAAGGTCGCAAAACCACGCATCATCCTGCAATAAAAGGGTAGATACTGACAACGACATAAGTGACAATTCAGCTGTTAATGCTTAGGAAACAGATTATTTTTGCTTATTTGAACAAACAAGGCCTTTTGATATTATTTTTTTTCCAGATTTTCATGGATTCGGATTCTTTTAATATGACCGTATCTATTTTAATGTGTTTTTGGGTTGATAGTGGTGGTTTAGGATGTTACATGGTGGGTGGTGTTTGTACATACGTGGGTATTTTGTTTTTGGGTGGGTTTTGTTAATGGTGGGAGGTGGTGGTGAGAGGTGGTAAAAGAAGTTGGAGATGGTGGTTTTAAAGAAGCTGGGTATTGGTGGTGAGATAAAAAGGGTGATATAGAAAGTGTGAGGACCTGATTGATACACGGTTAAGATGGTTAAACCTTGTGTCTTTGTGTATAAGATATATTGAGTTAATATGATTAAGCACGCGGAATTTACTTAACCACACTTAAAAGGTTATGTATGTTATGGAAATGGAAGAATTATATTTGTTACTTAACAATGAACAAAGAAAGTTTTTCACTAAACGATTCAATATTATTCAAAATAATACGAGTGATCTTGTGTTTATCACTAGGGTTACAAAACCTTGAATCTTATGTTACAACTTGTGATTTTTGTATGTTCTATGTCTTAACAGTTATGAGTCTATAATTATGCATGTGTGTATACAATATCCAAGTCTAAGATCTCTTTTATAGTTGCAAGAGATCTTTACAAATTGCTTAAAGTCTTGTCCGACTTACTTGGTTAACTTATTCTTATATTGTGTCAGTACATAAGATACAACATGTATCTATGTATACAACTTGTTAACTAAGCACATGGAGTAAGATATTATCTACCGTATATGTTTGACCAAAATACAATAAATATCTTTTCGATCTTATCCTATGAGTCACTGATCAGCAGTACCATATACAACTAGCAGTACCTTTTACTTGAACTAGCAGTACCTTCTTGCTCTAGCAGTACCTTAATGTACTAGCAGTACCTTGATCATGAACTAGCAGTACCTTTGACTTAGAGTAAATCCTAATACTCTAACTTCAGAATATTTAATTCCCAACAATCCTCCCCTAAACATGTGAATCAATTCAAACATGTTTTTCTGAATTAAATGAGGACTTGTGAAGATCTTTCAAACACTTCATGAATCTGAACTATTCTTCTTATTCTGAACTCATCTGCTTTGTTCTTCTTCGACTTCAGCAATTATGAAACATTGTACCAAAAGATGGTGCAATTTCCTTGGATGGAGGAATTGTAAGAGGCAATGATTTCAACAAGTGAAATCATCTATCAGCATGCCTTTGCAAGTGATAAACAAACATAATGAACTGAAATTGAAACTTTCCTTCGTTTGATCTAGATAGAACTTTCTCCTTTAGGAATGCTTCATCCCTTCTAGATATTTGATCTGTTCTAATCATTTTCAACCTCTACATCATCATCTTGTATGCTCTTGTCTTTTCCTTCCATATATTGGTTTATTCTTCCTTTTTGGGCAATTATTTCCTTCTCTGAGATTGTTACCTCCCCTGAAGCAAATAACTTTTGTTTCCTCCCCTTGTTTGGAAGATCTCACTATGTACCTTTGACTGATCTATCAATGTGTAACTGTTGTTGTCAGACAATATTGTACATGAAGCCATCAATTCTTTAAAAGTTTAAGTTGCTTTCCTCATCACTTCTAGGTGTGTTAACTCCTATGAGAGGTGAATCAGTGGACATTTTGATTCAGAATCCATCAATGAATGGTTTTTGAGAATCCTTGAAAATCCTTTTAAGAAATCATTTAACTTAGTAGTATGTTCATGATTTTAGAATTGAAAAATCATACTACTTCCAACCATTTTGAAAGAATCAAGTGTATAACAGACACTTAATTAGCATTTCGGTTTAAAGCAACCTCTGGTTGTGTGAGAACCAATGTATTTCAGTTATCACTAACTGCCTGTGAAAAGATAAATCTATTCAAAAGATTTTCTTGACAGGGTTTCCAGCTCATAGCAATTGTTACCTCCAACACAAGTGTTAGATTCACTTTTACTAGCTGTTCTTTCTATCAGATGTCCTCAGACTAACTCATTATACTTGAAAGTATAAAATGATAGAAAGTGAGTTGTATCAGTTACTATCTGATCAACTAAGTCATCAATTCAATGTGAAATATCATAACTAGATTTCAAGAAAGAAGTTTTAAGGAGGTTAAATTCCTAAACTCGGTCCATCATAAACCTATTATGGTCAGCAATTTGATAAGCATTCTGCTGTTACCATTTCACTTGAAATATCCTTTGTGTTCACATATTCATACCTGAAATAGTTAGTCTAAAACCAAAAGAACAATGTACAAAGTACTTGTCTTGCATTAGTATAATCATAAAACCAACTGTATGAATAACACAATTCAAATTTTGATATATTAGCAATACCTTATAAATCCAGCAGTACCAACAAAAATTTATGTACAAAAACACATCATATTGAAAATTTAAAGATTAAGCATTCCAATACTTGCTATCAAGAACTGAAACCTTGAAACATCAAAAGCTTTTGTTAACAGATCTGCAAAATTATGCTCTGAAGCAATTTTAAGAACTTGAATTAATCTTTTCTCATTGCAATCTCTTATAAAGTGATGTCTAATTTCAATGTGTTTTGTTTTAGAGTGTTGTACCGGATTTTTAATAATACAAATTGTACTACTATTATCAATATAAATAACAGTGTTTAAGAAATTGTACCCATAATCAAGGAGTTGGTTTTGAAGCCATAGAACTTGACTAGAGCAACTTGCAGCAGCTATATATTCAGCTTCAGTTGTTGAATTTGCCACACTTGTCTGCTTCTTACACTGCCATGAGACAAGTCTACACCCAAGGAATTGACATCCTCCAGTTGTTGACTTTCTGTCCAAGCTAGCACCAGCATAATCACTATCCGAATATGCTACCAAGTAAAAAGGAGATTCTCTAGAATACCATATACCCAACCTTGGTTGACCTTTGAGATATCTAAAAATTCTCTTGACTGCAGTTAAATGAGAAACCTTTGGAGTAACTTGAAATCTTGCACAAACACAAACAGGAAACATGATATCAGGTCTAGATGATGTAAGGTACATCAAAGAGCCTATCATAGATCTGTAACTGTGTACATCTACATTTTCTCCATCTTCATCTTTCAGAAGGTGCTTCTCAGAGTCCATTGGTGTGCTTGCAATTTTTGAATCAGCAAATTGAAATTTTCTAAGTATCTCTGCAACATATTTGTCTTGACAAATAAATATGCCTTCAGATGATTGCTTAACTTGCAAACCCAAAAAGAATGTAAGTTCTCCCATAGAACTCATCTGAAACTTATCTTTCATAAGCTTCTCAAATTCTAAACACATTTCCTTCCTTGTAGATCCAAAGATAATGTCATCCACATACACCTGCACTAACAGAAGATCCTTCTTGTGCTGTTTGATGAAAAGTGTCTGATCAATCTTTCCTCTTTGAAATCCATTTTCTAATAAGTAGGAAGCAAGTGTTGCATACCAAGCTCTTGGTGCCTGATGAAGGCCATAGAGAGCTTTCACTACTCTGTACACTTTGTTTGGATGTAATGGATCAATGAAACCAGGAGGTTGTGAAACATACACCTCTCTTCCAATTTCACCATATAAAAATGCGCTTTTGACATCCATTTGGTAGATTGTGAAGCCTAAAAATGAAGCATAAGCTAGAAACAGCCTAATTGCCTCAATCCTTGCTACTGGAGCATAAACTTCATCATAATCTATTCCTTCTTCTTGTGTGTACCCTTGTGCTACTAGTCTAGCCTTATTCTTGATCACAATTCCTCTGTCATCCCTTTTGTTCTTAAAAACCCATCTAGTGCCAATTACCTTTTCATTCCTAGGTAAATCAACTAGCACCCAAACCTTTTGAATCTTGAACTGAAGAAGCTCTTCTTGCATAGCCTCTAACCAGCTTGAATCATCTAGGGCTGTAAGAATATTCTTTAGTTCCTTTTGAGAGAGAAAACATACAAATAAACAAAAGTTTGAAAGCTCATGTTGTTTTGAAGCATAAAGGGCATCAAGAATCCCTTGTTGGTCAGAAGAGACTAGTTGTCTTCTTATCTTCACACCAGATTGTATATCTCCAATCACATTATCCAGGGAGTGAACTTTGTGAATCCTTGTGTGTGGGGTAGTAGGAACATGATAAGATGATGAAAGATTAGTCAAATCCACTTCATCTTCTTGGAACTCTGCATCTTTTGAGTGTGAAGAACCAGCAGGACCTTCAAATGAACTAACAGTTCCTTCAAATGAACTACCAGTACCTTGAGAAGTACTAACAGTACCTTGCTCTGTCTCAGCAGTACCATCAATATTTAACATATTGAGTTGTTCCTCTGTTCCAACATCTTTTCTTTAAGCCTCAACATCTTCTTTTGCTTTACCAGAAGAAGATTCATCAATGTTTGAAGCTAAATCCACATTGGTACTTGACCACAATGGCATAATGACATCAGATTGATCTTTATCTAACTCCACCTCATTTGTTGCTTGTGAACCTGAAAAATTGTTAGTTTCTGCAACAACAGGAATATAATTCATAGAATTTGTTAGATAATCAAGATCAAATATCCATTTTGGTCCTTGACCTACTACATTGGATTTGTTTTCCTGAAACTCCACATGTAGTTCTTCTTGAACTTTCTCAGTTCTTAAGTTGTAAACTCTAAAAGCTTTGCTAACAAGAGAATATCCAACTAAGAAACCTTCATCTGCTTTACCATCGAATTTTCCTAAATGGTCTAAGGTATTGAGAATTGTTACATGACATCCAAAAGGTCTAAGAAATCCTATTGCAGGAGTTCTACCATTAAAGAGTTCATATGATGTCTTATTGTGAGGCTGCACAACAAAAACTCTATTTTGAACATAGCAAGCAATGTTAATTGCCTCTGCCCAAAAGATTATAGGTAGCTTAGAATCAGCTAACATTGTTCTAGCAGCTTCAATTAGTGATCTATTCTTTCTTTCAACCACTCCATTCTGTTGTGGTGTTCTAGCAACACTATATTCTCTCCTAATACCTTTTTCTTTGCAGAAATCATCCATAACTCTATTTCTAAACTCTGTCCCATTATCACTCCTAATGACTTTTACTTTCTTGCTTACTTGGTTTTCTATCAGTGTAATGAATTCCTTAAGGATGCTTGATGTCTCATCCTTAGTTGATGAAGCGAAAAGTGTACCGCTTTTAGGGGGTCATTTAAGCCCTAAATCGTATTTATTTGATCAAATATTGCCCTAAATCGTTCTTTTTGTCATTTTAGGTACTTTGGAGAAGAAATCTGGAAAAGGAAGCATTTTGGACGTTTTTGGAGCATAAAAGTGAAGAAAACGACAAAGTCTCAAAATCGGCTGGAAAAGTACCTTTGACGGCGTCAAGGATTGCTCCTGACGGCGTCATGGCTTGGCAAAAGAGGTGGATATGAAAAATACACATGATAAGCCAGGGAGTTTTACAAAAGAAAGTCTGACGGCGTCACCCTTTAAGGTGATCAAGGCCATCACGGTTTAACTTAAAGAGAGACGGCGTCAAGCTCATTTCTGACAGCGTCAACCCTTGATAGGCCAGAGCGGATTTTGGAGCACTAAAGAGGGACGGCGTCAGGAAGACCATCCGGGAACCCTAGACACGGCGAGGTGACGGCGTCAAGATCTATAACGTGACGCCGTCAGCCACTAAGTTCTATATATAGTTTTGCAATTTTTTGTCATTAGTGTGCAACTTTGTGAGGAGAAACCCTAAGACGAATTTCTGCCATTTTTAAGGGTTTTTATACCCTTGGATCTCCCATGTTTAATTGAAGATAAGTAATCACTTAATCAATCAATATGTCTATGTGTTGTTTGATTATATCTTGTTCTTGTCTTTTAATTAACATGCTAGGCTAGATTTATCTTGTGTTTGCTTAGATCTAATGAAACCTAACTATTGATTATCGGTTGTTAATGTGTTATTAATTGTATTGGATGATTGTTTATCGATGTTAGGCTTAAGAAAACTGGCTAACTTCCTATACGGTAACTTGCTTGAACGTCTTAAGAAACATAAACCAATGCGTACTAAGGTTTTTATGGTTGTATTTAATGCATGAGCGAATTCTAGTGATCCCATGTTAGGAGCTTCTTAGCCGGCTCGACATAGGAGTGAAGTAGGAGCTTGTAGAGAGTTGGGGAAGTACGTACGCCACCCCACGATTGGTATTAAGGAATACACCCGTCATCCACGCAATTAATACACACTAATCAACCGGTAAAAGATAGTTAGGGAGTAAGGAAATCTAAGTAAACACATTTCTCTCCATATAAGTTTCACGACCTTTTCATTTTCAGTTATTTTATTTTATTTGCATTTGTAGTTATTTGGGTTAGTTGACTAGCAACTAATTCCGCCCACTCCTTCAAACCCGAGATTTTACTTGCTTTTATAAAAAAATATAAAAATACAAAAAGAATCTTCCCTCACCCTTAGACCTATTAGAGTAGTTTTTCAATCCTAACGACACTATTCTCCTAGAGAACGATCAATCCCCCGGTACTTGCCACTTCACTATACTACATCGGTCAGGTACACTGCCTGGTGGGGATTGCAAGCCTCTCGAGATCCCTCGAGAGGTAAAACCTGTTGTAAGGTCGCAAAACCACGCATCAAGTTTTTGGCGCCGTTGCCGGGGAATAGTTATTGTTTAGGTTGAATTTTTATTTTATTAGGTCTACTCACTAGATTCCTTTCTAGTGAGATTTTTATTTTATTTTTCTAGGTTTTCTTTAGTCTATCTTATTTCTTTGTACTTTTGTTTGTGACACCTTCCACCTACCTCATGAGTAATAGTGATCGTTTGATCCCTGTTATTCGTATTTTCCGCCGTGCAAACTTCCAACTACCCGTTCCCGCCCCATCGTAGAAAACAACAACCTTTCACCCGACCACCACTTTGGTAACAATTCTGAGATGGAGGAGTCTGACCGTGAGAATGACTATGTTAGTCCATTTTATGACTCAGACACCGATGAGGATGCTGGTAATGGAGAAGTAGTTAACGAGGAATGGGGAAAAGAGGAAATTGATCCCTTTAAGTATGTTGACCCTAGGACTAAGATCGAAAAGGATAGCCTCTTTAACATGCAATTTCCATGTAAAATTGGTTATCATAGTTTTCATGCTTATCTTAACTCATCTTTGCCTATGAACATTATCTCTCACGCTAATTATAATAAAATCATGGTAGATGAGCTAGAATATCAAGGAGATAACATTGTTGCTAGGATTAAGCCACTACACGTATTCGTAGGAAGTTTTGTGTATTTGGTGGATTTTATGGTTATGGAGAACTTAGGAGAATTTATTGATAACAAATTAACCCAAGTCATTTTTGGAGAACCCTTCAAAAGGTTGACCAACCTTGACGAAAAACTTGTGGACGGGTTAATTACATTCTCGGTTGGGGATGAAGATTTTGTTTACCAAATGCCCAGATCACATCCTAGGTTTAAGAACTTCTCCATTGAATCTTGCAATAGACTTGTGCCTATTGACTTGTTAAGTGAGAATGATAAGAGAAAGGGGCTCAAATATCCACATGAGAAAAATAAGAGATATTATCATGGATGTCTGGAGCTGAATGATGAATACAAGAAGGACGAGGCAACAATTAGATGGCTCACACTCGGATACGTGAGCATAAGCGACACTAGATAAGCGTGACTTTGAGTCTAGCTACAAGACTCGTTAATAAAGAAAAGCGCTTCTTGGGAGGCAACCCAAGCTTTATTTGCTTTGTGTGTTTATTTATTTGTTTGTTTGATTTTATTTGTTTCCGTATGTATGTTTAATTTTTATTATTATTGATTCATGTTCAAAACTAAATTGTGAAAATGCTTTATCTTGTTTTTAACTTCGTCTTAACTACATATAAAGGTATTTTGCAAAAGTTAAGTGTAAGGGAAATCCAAATCGGTTTATTAGAACACAAATGAACATGAATCGTAATAATATTAAATTAACATACATATTAGTATTTGTTCGAGTCAAATGCTTGTATCGAGTCATAATGATATCTTGCAGGAATTCCAGGAAGTAAGGTATAGGTTTTTCCAGAAATTTTCCGAAAACTTAACATGAAAATTCTGTCAGATCATTTATGACGGCGTCAGGATTTACAACCTGACGGCGTCAGGTTTTAATTTTCTGAAATTTTTGAAAGTTTTGTTTTCATAAAAAGTTTTTATTAAATCTCTAACTTATAAACTCCAGGAATCTGCAAAATTATCATTCCACAAGCATTATATCCTTATATAGAATTTATCCCGCCGATGTTATGTAGGTTTTCGTGTTTGTTTTCTCAGGTTTAACAGGTTATTTTGGACAAGGAGATGTATGTGGAATCAAGCTTTTGGCGATGCATTAGTCTTGGAGCTTCTACATTTTATTGGAAGAAGATCTAACCAAGTTACCTCTTTATCCACCAAACGAATCAGGGGAGTATTTGATTTCATTCGTTTACCTTATTTACTTTTACATCTTGTTATTTGAACATTGGGGACAATGTTCATCTTAAGTGTAAGGGGGGGTAAATTACGATACTTTAGAGAATACAATTGCACTTGATTTTTGTTTGTTTGATGGTAGATGTGTAATAAAACTGAGATAAATACCTGTTAGGGCAATTTTAGTGCCAAATTTAAAATTTTTTACAACATATAGGAGTGAAACTTTGATCTTAATGAGCGTCTCATGGATAGGAGTTATATGACTAGCACAAAACCGTACTACTAAAAAAAATTTCCACCCCCAAATATGTGAGGTTCGCCCCTAGAATTGGTAGGAAAAGCATTTATGCTATGATGTGTGTACCGGTAGCACTTAGATTCTAGAACTTGCGTTAGGACCATTCCGAGGCCACAAGTGAGACTACATTCGTGTAGTTAGATTTACTACATGATAAGAGGCATTAGGATTAACCCATTGTTTTACACCTGTGTTTTTGTTATAATTACGTTGGCTACATTGGTCAAGTAATTCTCCCACACCCTTTGCGTTGTACTCATTTTTAGTACACGATACCCCTAGTACACCCCTCAGAGCCTATCTTTTCGTTTCTAACTTTAAGCATTTTACTTAAAGTAAGAATTTGTTTACACCCCACTTAAATGTACACCCAAATCGCCTTAGCCTACCTTGTATGCACTCATCTTTAGTGCATTATTGTGACAACATTTGTTTAAACCCCAAGTTAATTATCTAATTGATTACATGGTTGCTAAGTCGAGTCATATAAGTGTACATATTGTTTTGGGACGATTGGGACTCATGGGTAAAGTACTAGTGTAATGGAGTAATGGGGAAGAACAACATTATTACCCCCATATGTGCTAAATATTTTAAAAAGTACTCCAAGTGTTTCGATTATCTTAATCCGAGTCATTAGAATAGTTATTTGTAAAGTTATGTAAAAGTTCAAGTGTAAGGGGAATGCAACGCCCCTATGATGTATTATTTTGGATGGTAGGGCAAGAGTGTATGAAAAAAAAAAAAAAAATCGAAAAAATCAAGAAAAATACAAAAAAATGAGAAAAAGAAAAGTAGAAAAAACATACGGACTACCATCCCGTTTCATTTTATGTTTATTTTATGTTTTTTGTTATTTTGTTTTTAGCTTAAGTCGAGTTTAGTCTTGGCTTAGCAACGCCTTATTGTACATGTAATTGACTAAGATCTTTAACTCGCCACCAGTAAAATATCCCTTATCCAACAAATCCGTGTTTATCATATCCCTACACCTCACGTTATAACCCATATAAAAGCCCTCTTTGATAGTTTATCTTAGGTGCTTACGCCTAGTGGAGAAGGTTTTTGATCCTTTCCCAAGCCTATGGTAATCTATTTGCTATGACAGGTAGTGAGAGATATTATCCGTTTTCATTTATGAGATATACTTTTATGACACCTGAGAGATGTGAGTATCTAAACACTACTTGTGAGGTGCTAGTCTGTAATCTCCGTGCTTATTATGATTAAAGTGGAACGACTACTTGTTGTAATTACTTTTATATTAGCGTTAAATGACCCCTAACTTATATTTTGATTAGAATAAAAGCGCATTTGCTTGAGGACAAGCAAATCTCAAGTGTAAGGGTATTTGATGAAGCGAAAAGTGTACCGCTTTTAGGGGGTCATTTAAGCCCTAAATCGTATTTATTTGATCAAATATTGCCCTAAATCGTTCTTTTTGTCATTTTAGGTACTTTGGAGAAGAAATCTGGAAAAGGAAGCATTTTGGACGTTTTTGGAGCATAAAACTGAAGAAAACGACAAAGTCTCAAAATCGGCTGGAAAAGTACCTTTGACGGCGTCAAGGATTGCTCCTGACGGCGTCATGGCTTGGCAAAAGAGGTGGATATGAAAAATACACATGATAAGCCAGGGAGTTTTACAAAAGAAAGTCTGACGGCGTCACCCTTTAAGGTGATCAAGGCCATCACGGTTTAACTTAAAGAGAGACGGCGTCAAGCTCATTTCTGACAGCATCAACCCTTGATAGGCCAGAGCGGATTTTGGAGCACTAAAGAGGGACGGCGTCAGGAAGACCATCCGGGAACCCTAGACACGGCGAGGTGACGGCGTCAAGATCTATAACGTGACACCGTCAGCCACTAAGTTCTATATATAGTTTTGCAATTTTTTGTCATTAGTGTGCAACTTTGTGAGGAGAAACCCTAAGACGAATTTCTGCCATTTTTAAGGGTTTTTATACCCTTGGATCTCCCATGTTTAATTGAAGATAAGTAATCACTTAATCAATCAATATGTCTATGTGTTGTTTGATTATATCTTGTTCTTGTCTTTTAATTAACATGCTAGGATAGATTTATCTTGTGTTTGCTTAGATCTAATGAAACCTAACTATTGATTATCGGTTGTTAATGTGTTATTAATTGTATTGGATGATTGTTTATCGATGTTAGGCTTAAGAAAACTGGCTAACTTCCTATACGGTAACTTGCTTGAACGTCTTAAGAAACATGAACCAATGCGTACTAAGGTTTTTATGGTTGTATTTAATGCATGAGCGAATTCTAGTGATCCCTTGTTAGGAGCTTCTTAGCCGGCTCGACATAGGAGTGAAGTAGGAGCTTGTAGAGTTGGGGAAGTACGTACGCCACCCCACGATTGGTATTAAGGAATACACCCGTCATCCACGCAATTAATACACACTAATCAACCGGTAAAAGATAGTTAGGGAGTAAGGAAATCTAAGTAAACACATTTCTCTCCATATAAGTTTCACGACCTTTTCATTTTCAATTATTTTATTTTATTTGCATTTGTAGTTATTTGGGTTAGTTGACTAGCAACTAATTCCGCCCACTCCTTCAAACCCGAGATTTTACTTGCTTTTATAAAAAAATATAAAAATACAAAAAGAATCTTCCCTCACCCTTAGACCTATTAGAGTAGTTTTTCAATCCTAACGACACTATTCTCCTAGAGAACGATCAATCCCCCGGTACTTGCCATTTCACTATACTACATCGGTCAGGTACACTGCCTGGTGGGGATTGCAAGCCTCTCGAGATCCCTCGAGAGGTAAAACCTGTTGTAAGGTCGCAAAACCACGCATCATGTCTCATCCTTAGTGGCTAAAAAGAAAACCCATGTAAATCTGCTATAGTCATCAGTTATAACAAGACAATATTTTTTATGTTGCATACTCCTTACTGAAACTGGTCCAAATAAGTCCATATGAAGCATAAACAATGATTGATTGATAGAGTTAAAAATCTTGGGCTTACAAGTGGCTTTGTGTTGTTTGCCTTTTAGACAAGCAATGCATGTTTGATCATTTTCAAATCTTTTATGAGGTAAACCTCTTACCAAACCATTCTTAACAATTTTATTTATGGTTTTGAAGTTAATATGACCAAGCCTTCTATGCCATTTCATTGATTCATCCAATGTGGCCTTTGATACAAGACAAGTTAAATCCTCTTTAGGAATGATGTTCTTCATATCAACACTATACATATTGGCCTTTCTAGGAATTCTAAGAAGCACTTGATTTTCATCAGGCATCTTAAAATCCTTAGATAGAACAAGACATTCAGTGTCAGTAAAAAGGACATTATTCTTTTTGTCACACATTTGTGAAACACTAAAAAGATTATACTTTAACTCTTGTACATAGTACACATTTTTAAAATCTAAATTTCAGGTTTTAATAGTACCTTTACCAGAAATTTTGCCACGAAAACCACCTCCAAAGGTAACATATCCTCCATTGAATTCTTGAAAATATGAAAGATAAGACATGTTGCCTGTCATGTGATTGGAACATCCACTATCTGAGTATCCTTGATCTTGATGATCAATAGAATGTTCCTGCACACAAATAAGAGTGTTAGTTTTCTTTGGGGATCCAAGCCATTACTGACTTGGATCTGCCTCTTGCATCAATGTAATTTAATCTTTTAAGGACAGTTGATGCAACATTGGATTTTTGAATCAAACATGCTGAGGCCTTAACAGCATTTGCCCTATTACCCTTAGCAGCAGAGTGAATAACATGCTTAGCAGAGTCTGCTAGCTTTGTAGTTGAACTCTTTGGTCTCCAAATTTGTTTGTGGACCACTGCTTTTGATTGAATGGGTCTTAGAACAGTTTTAGATGCATGTATGAAAGTTGTTTTTGCATCCTTAGCTGTTGATTTTGGGTTAACAGTCATCATAGGTCTAACAGTACCTTTTGATCTACCAGGACCTTTAATTTGAACTGGCAGTACCTTTTTGTCTGTATTAGCAGGACCTTTTTGTCTATCAGGACCTTTTGGTCCAGACTTGTTTGAGACTGTTCTGAGTTTTGTTCTATGAGTGTTAGAGTGAAAATGAGTTTGAGGAGTTTGCCTTTTGTAGTTCACCCTATTGTTTTCATACCCAGTTACCCTTTGGTTGCAGAAAGCTGCAAGATGGTCAAAACTACCACATGTATAACAAGCTTTATTATAAAATGCAAAGTCATCACCTAATTGGTTAGACTTGAGGTTGTTCCAATTCCTTTGGTTACCTCTGGGCTTGTTTGTAGTTCTATATTGTTCACAATATCTAACTGGTTTCCTAACAGTCTTAACATTTGACTTAGGCCTGTTAGTGTTGTGATTGACTATCTTAGGAATACTTGTTCCTACTTTCTTAACCAAGATAGGTTTAGACATAACCTGTTTTTCTTCATCACTATCACTATCAGTTGTACAATCTTCAACAACTATAGCATCTCCTTTCTTAACAAAGGACACCTTGTCCTGATAAGATAAAGTTTTATCTAAACTTTTACTTACCTTTTCTATCTTTGGAGATTTAGTGACCTTAGAACCATATTCCATGATTGGTTCTTGGAACTCAGGTAATCCTGTGTGTGCTAAATCAATACCTGGAGGTGAATGAACACCTCTGTATGGTGGGGGTACAGACTTAAATCCAACACCAGAATTAACCTTATCAATAACTTGGGCTTCCCAAAGCTTATTGAATCCTTCTGAGGAATGTGCTAAAACATCCACATAAACCTTTACATTTTCTCTTTCATTTTTGTGTTTAGCTAATGAATCATTCAACTCAACAATACACTCATCTCTGATCTTAAAGTCATTTTTTAGTATATTGATGT
The DNA here is from genome assembly GCA_021014915.2 of Artemisia tridentata subsp. tridentata. Classification (NCBI taxonomy): domain Eukaryota; kingdom Viridiplantae; phylum Streptophyta; class Magnoliopsida; order Asterales; family Asteraceae; genus Artemisia; species Artemisia tridentata. The sequence continues at coordinate 57,077,707 of CP139509.1, read as the reverse complement.
CATTAGCAAAATGAGTTTCATTCACTTTAAAATGTAAGACTTGTTTTTCTAAAACACCTAGACCTCTTTTGTGATTAGCTAAATTAAAAAGAGAATTAAGTAGCTCTTCTCTATGAGCTTCAAATCTCTTATTAAGGTCTTCATAAGCTTTAAGATTAGGACATGATTCAGTACAAGATGTAATATTGTTTACCTCTGAATCAGAATGGGCCATTAGAGCAAATTCATTGGCCAAAAGAGCAGCATTCGGTGGTGCATCCTCTTCAACAGCCATAGAGCTCCAATCATAACCAATACCATCAATAGCCAACATAGCCTTTGGCTCTTCAACAGTAACTTCCTTTCTCCTATCTTGCTTATACCATGTGTTTCTATTCTCCTGCTTTCTTGGGCTTCTACACTCCTTAGCAAAGTGTCCTAACCTATGACAGTTGAAACACTCCACTTTCTTTTTATCAAACCCAGCAGTATCATTACCATTTATGGTAATTTGCTTCCCAGTTCTTTGCCAATGCTTCTTGGCTCTCATGCTGAGCAAAGCAACCTGCCATTTGATGTCCATCTCTTCCAAATCATCACCATCAACCTGCTCAAGATCTTCATGATTTAGAGGAGAACCACTAGACTGACTAGATATAAATACATAGAATGCTGGATCACCAAGTCCTGCAACAGTCTTTTGTGCACTAGTAGAAGGACCACCATGTGTAGCATTAGAAACACCTTCAACTTCTTCTACCTCTTCAGCCTTACCAATACTAGGAGATGACAAAAGTGCCACGTTCCCAGAACTAGTACCATAAGTTCCAGACTTTCTAAGACTTTGTTCAACAATTTTGAAGTTGTTGTACAAATCATTGAGCTTCATTGTTTCAATGTCTGGTTTGTTCATCCAGACAATAACATGAGTATGGAACTCATCAGGTAGACTTCTCAAAAACTTCATGTTGAGATCTTCCTTCTCTGTCTCAACACCCAACACAGCTAACTGACTGACAAGCTTATGTAATCTTGAAAATAGCTTATCAAGAGACTCATTACTAAAAGCAGTAAAGTTTTCAAATTGTTGCTTTAGTAATATCTTCTGTGTCTTTTTGGTAGTTTCATTACCACCAAAATATGCACAAATCTCTTCAAAAAGAGTTTTTGCATCAAGATACTTGTTAAATGATAGCATCTGCTCACCAGGAATGGTCATAAGCAGCAAATTTCTTGCTTTCTGATCATTTCTCTTCAGTATCTTCTCTTCATTTGACACTGGTCCAGTATTTCTTTTCCTACTTGTTTTACCTTCTAGGACAACCTCTGAGTAGCTTGGTGAAAAAGAATCACCATATATAATGATATCCCAAAGAGTGTAATCTTGGACCATGAAATATTGCTCAATTCTCATCCTCCATAACTCAAACTCATTAGGTTTGATCATGGGCAACTTTGCAGCAACATTTGTTTGAGCATCATGTGCATCCATTTCTGTTTCTTCTAATTCAATTATATCAGCCTTAGCTCTGATACCAACTGTGAGGACCTGATTGATACACGGTTAAGGTGGTTAAACCTTGTGTCTTTGTGTATAAGATATATTGAGTTAATATGATTAAGCACGCGGAATTTACTTAACCACACTTAGAAGGTTATGTATGTTATGGAAATGGAAGAATTATATTTGTTACTTAACAATGAACAAAGAAAGTTTTTCACTAAACGATTCAATATTATTCAAAATAATACGAGTGATCTTGTGTTTATCACTAGGGTTACAAAACCTTGAATCTTATGTTACAACTTGTGATTTTTGTATGTTCTATGTCTTAACAGTTATGAGTCTATAATTATGCATGTGTGTATACAATATCCAAGTCTAAGATCTCTTTTATAGTTGCAAGAGATCTTTACAAATTGCTTAAAGTCTTGGCCGACTTACTTGGTTAACTTATTCTTATATTGTGTCAGTACATAAGATACAACATGTATCTATGTATACAACTTGTTAACTAAGCACATGGAGTAAGATATTATCTACCGTATATGTTTGACCAAAATACAATAAATATATTTTCGATCTTATCCTATGAGTCACTGATCAGCAGTACCATATACAACTAGCAGTACCTTCTACTTGAACTAGCAGTACCTTCTTGCTCTAGCAGTACCTTAATGTACTAGCAGTACCTTGATCATGAACTAGCAGTACCTTTGACTTAGAGTAAATCCTAATACTCTAACTTCAGAATATTTAATCCCCAACAGAAAGAGAGAGTGGTATTTTAATTGTTTGTATTGAAAAATGACAAAATGTTTAAGAGATAAAAAAAGAATCTTGTGTGTGTTTGGTGAGACATGAAAAGACTATTTTGCCCTAATGTGCAAGTCACATGAGGGGTGTTTAACAGTCAAACCTAACGTCGTTTGGTCAAGGGATCGTGGGTTTTAGTGACTGTTTGTGCCAAAAAAAAAAAAAAAAAAAAGTCAAAGGACCAAGAGTGTGAGTCAACGCAAACCACAAGGACCATCTTTGTAATTTACTCAACTTTTTAATATACTAAATTGAGTAATGGACATTCTTTTCAAGTTTGGTCATTCTGCATGTAACTCTATGTTACGTGTTTTATTGATTTTAGTTGGTTCATTCAAGGCGGGGACGAAATCAGGGTAAGTGCATTCACGTGTACCCACGGAGTTTTGCGGTCTAGTGTTAATTTTGTTAAGAGATATTCATTTTTCGTAAATGCGTCGGTTTTCGTTTTTAGTTCTTGTCTTTTTTAAATGCATTCAGTCATTTTTTGTCCTTGTTTCGTCTCTGATTCAAGGTATCAATTCGAATCATAATGCGATAATCTTGTTTGATATCATTTGGTAACTAATGTTGACACGTACTAAAAGATGTCAAGTTAGACACATTTTAAACCATTGTTATCTGTTCATATTGTATAGCATATGTACTATTACATTTAATGAGCAAATAGCGCATTTGTTGAAGTAAATCTATATACCAGCCGGGTACCCGCGTGTTGCGGCGGCGGGTACCTATGTAATTGAATCTTCTGATGAGTATATATTTTTATGTTTATTGTGAGAATATAACTTTAAAGATGGTGTTGCTAAAGAAGTTCAATAATGAATAAATAAGAAGACTTTGCATTTGAAATCGTTAATTGTATTATGTGTAATATGACTTTGTAACATTGGTCACAAATAACTCCAATGTCGTATAAATCTTCAAACTAAGTGTGTAATATAACTTTCAATAAGACATACATATTATGTTAGTAACTAAAGATCTTCAAATTGAAATAGTTTTTAATAATCATTATTGATAGTTATGATTTTTAGTGAGACTTATTGCAAGAAGTGATATATCATTGACCTGAGTATTTATTAGTTTTGGTGGTTTTATTTGATAGCAATCTAACTTTCATAAATGATAAAATAGTCCCTCCAGTTTAGTTGTGATTCATAAATAGTCCTTAACGAATTGCAAAGTTAGCCTCTATCGTTAAATGCGATTGCAGAAACACTCCCTAAGTTAAATATGTGATTGTTTGTGTAATAGAAATTTACACAAATAGTCCGTTTAGTTACCTATCAAGTTCAATAACAGTTCTTCAGTTAAATTTAAGGAATGTTGTGCTACACAAATAGTCTCTTTGGTTACCTCACTTTACAAAGAACGTCCATAATTTTAAGATAATTTTAAGATTCAGTAAACAAAGTTGTGTCGGATAGAGATGTTTACAAGTAGTTATTTAGAGATTAATTGAAAATAAAGAAACCGTATACTTATTCTTGATTAATTTTATATCTCGCCGCAATACGCGGGTAGATCCCACTCATTTAGACTTAAAGTCAAGTTTGGAGTTAGTTATATATGCCTTTGCAGCATCACTCCCATTTTTATTACTTTCTTCCAAATAAATTTATTGTTTCTCGACTGAAGTTATGTAGCAAAATATTGATCAAATAAATACGATGCAGATCAAAACAAAAAGGAGATGGATACTGATTTATACATACTTTGCTAACATTTTTTTATTTGAAAACTTTTTATAGTAACATCATGGAGAAAGAGTGTACTCGCTTATGAGTTTCCTAGATGTTTTGTGGTTCCAGTTAAAACTCTTAACCCATACCGCGTTATGAGGTTCATAGAAGTAAAATCCATCGTCTTTGATATCCCAATCACACAAATTGTGTTCATCCTTTCCTTGATCGCACCTTGAGATCATGGTACTGTTAAACACATCAAAATGTTGATCATAACTTGGCCGCCAAAAATGACAAAAATAGAGAGTGCTTCCGGTATAACTCGAGCAAAATGACCATTGCATTTCAGGATTTGAGGAATTAAGCACATGATGTCCTATATCATCGTCTTTTGATTGACAACGAAGCTCGACATCTTCGTTTTGAATGTCTGACTTGAAGTGTATAGTGTATCCTTTTACGAATACTGAACAAGCATTGGTATGATTGAGAAGATTCAATACTAAAAGTATTGATACAACGAAAAACGAGTTTTTCATTATATGTTTCAGTGAAAATCGAATGAAAATAAAGGAACAAACAGATACATATATATCATTGGCCTTGTAATGCAATATCATGATTTTGATATTCACCTCTTAGAATGTTACATGTAATTGCATTTATTATCTAATATTATTACACTGACTTTAGTGTTTACATAATACAATTCATATGACCTTTTTTTTTTTCTTTTGCATCTTTCAATCAAAATTTTCACAAAATATTAATGTAATTTTTCATTTGCCAATTTTTCAATCAAAATATTAACAACATATTGGATGATTTTATGCATTAAATATTGATTAAAATTGGAGCTACATAGTGAGAACAATAAATATGTTCCTTTTTGTTTAAATAAAAAAAAAGTAAAGTAACTCCCAATACCGTCTTCCACGGGTTATGGGTCCCAATACCGTTACGGTGTATGTTCCTTTTTGTTTAAATAGTTGATATGATATATCTTCCGTGTTCAAGTTTTCTTATCTCATAACCTTTTGCACATATCCTCCGTTTCTCATAACCTTCTCTACAAAGCTCCGTTGGCTCAGCTACACCCTGTATTGTTCCAAGCCTTCCATAAAATCAATGATACTGGTTCTCACTTATTCAATATCTATCAGTGTATAAATGAAGAAACTTAGAAGTTTAAAGTTCAAACATCATCGGTTCTCACGAGTCACCATGTTAACTGCTCATCATTATTTGATTTATTTAAACCTACAAACATAGACTTAGGATCCCGTCTTCACTATAACACCTAACCAATATTTGGAGAATTGATACAACCACAAGGATTCACAAAAACAAATTCACACAATGGATTTGTCAATGTGTGATTGGTGTAATTGAATATATTTTCTCTCTCGGCTACAACCAATCACACATTGATAAATACTTTTTGTGGATTTGTTCTTGTGAATCCTTTGTGGATGTATCAATTCTCATACTATTTGTGGTTCTTTTACGTAAAAAATATCAAGCAAAAAGTACTTAAAATGCATGTTCTTGCTCTAGCAAGATTGAATGTTAAAGAAAAGATTGTGCAATGCAAAGATTTGGCTAGTAATAAAAGATGGGGCTACTACCATGGTGCTATAGTTCGATTGTCGAAGCTATGCCGCAACCTATTATGGTTTGTTGTTGGAATGAATACGAGTGGGCAAATAAGTATGTCACATTTGGTAAATTTAAAAAGGAATGCTAGACTCACATATGAATTACACAAAAGAATCTAAACGCTAATGTGTAAGTGAGTAATTGGTCTAATCAGATAGAAAAAATAGAAATTATAGCAAAATAGACCAATCAATTTCTGACACATCAGCGTGTGAATTTTTTTTTGTGTAATTCTTATGTGGTTCTAGCATTCCTCATATTTAAAAGCTTAACCTTTTTCCCCAATAGCTTCAAGGCAATAAGAACATGAAGAGATACAATACAACTTTCTCCCGATAAAACAGATTTTAATTCTTACTAGCAACTAATCATTTTTCTGCAAAATACTCAGGCTTCTTTAGATCAAGCATTAGGTGAGCTCATAGCACAACATTATACCCGACACAAGTCGGTAAAAAATCAAATCATTATGTTCAATCATAAGAACGAATAAACAAACATCTAAACACAACAAGATTAATCTCATACAGAAATTATACATCCACAACACCATTAATAAATAACTCGTCCTATTTCATTGAAGCTACAAAAACAGCATCGGGAGCATCCGCCTATCTGCCATACGGATGATAACGACCACCACCAGCACCTCCTCCACCACCATAACCTGGCCTGCCACCATATGGTCCTCCTGCTCCACCATAACCTGAACCAGCGCCAGGACCAGGCTCATAACCACCACTTGGTTCATAACCACCACCTCCCGGACCACCACCATACCCACCATAACCACCGGCACCATAACCACCACCACCGCCACTTCCACGGCCATACCCACCAGGCCCACCACCTCCATAACCTCCACCGTACCCTCCACCGCTACCATAGGACCCAAAGCGGCTAGAGTAGCCACCAATTGGCGGTTCACCACCTCTGTAACCTCCGTAATCACCATAACGACTGCCAAATTCGCTACCGCTAGGTCCATATCCTCCACCATAATCACCGTATCTACTGGATAATCCTCCAAGTGAAGATCTATAAGGAGGGCCACCATACCCTCCACCACCACCACCACCACCACCGCTGCCATATCCACCATAAGAATCATTATATCCACCGTAACTATCACCACCACTGTAGCCACGTCCCCTAGGTTCACCACCATATGACATTGGTCCTGAATTTGAGGATGATTTCTTTGGCTCTGCCTTCTTGATCTCAACCTACATTAACAAGAAAATGTTAGCAAATATTTTCTCATTTGACAATTCGTTTATAGCAAGAAACCAAAATAAGGGCAGATTTCATGAAATAGTGAATCACTTTCCGAGATGGTTTAGTTTGGTTTTTCTAAGTGTCAACCTCGTGGGTATAGCTCTTTGAACGGCTAGTTTTAGAGCATAAAAATGTAACTACGGAACCTGACCAAACAAAAGTCTCTAAACTACTAGAGCATAATTACCAATATGAGCAGAGAAAAACTTAACCACCAAACTAGCCCATTAGTTTAAGACAGTTACTTCAATTACCAAGACATAGACAAGTATAATAACCGAACCGGACCATTTTGCAAAGTACGTTGCCATTTTATGAAGAAAAAAAAATACCAAAATAAGATAAATAAATGGTCACAGAATGAGTAAAATTATCATGAAAATCCTAAATAGAACTAGAACTCACCTGTGTGCCATTCATATCAATCATATTTCCGTCAACAAGGATGGTATCAACGACTTGTTCATTGTCAAACACAACAAATCCAAATCCACGGGAACGCTTTGTGGCATGATCTCTGATAATCTCATGCTCAACCACTTTCCCAAACTTTGAAAAGAAAGCCTTCAACTCCTCTACACAATAAAAAAGATATAAATCAAACCTTTGATGACGATCCTTAACTAGATTTATGTACATGATATTATAAGATTCAGATTTTCAACTTTTCGAATGGCTAACCTTCAGTGACTGATGTTGGGATCCCACCAACAAAAACCTTCTTTGTTTTGAAATCCTTAGATTCGCCAGAACCTTTTGGAATGGTCCTCTTGATCTCCACCTGCCAAGCATTAATTTGCACAGTCAGTGGCAAAACTAACAAAGAAACTACAAATTAGCTATAAAACAATTAAAAAAAAACACTTCCTGAGACATGTAACAGCTAACTTGGCACACTAGACATTTAAAATCTAGTCTACCAGTCCATATAAATAAACGATCTGCTGGACAAAGAAATATACAGTCTCACAAGCATAAGCTCACACACAGTCAAAATCTGCTATGGGTTTCAGAGTAAAATTAATTATAATGAAAGCATATATAATCAACAAGCATCAAGCATCAAGCCTCAAGCAACATGGTTATTACTTATTACTGAATATACTTTGTTAGATTATAACCATGTATGTAAACATTAAAGATTAAGTATTTAACAGCAATATGATCTTCAATCTTCAATTTATATACGGGTAGAAGAATTGGCACAAACAGTAGCATACATTCATCAGATGAGGGAACGATTTGGTTTGAATAATCCAACTCAATACTCAAACCAAAAACATATCAAGTTCAATTTGAATTATAATCTCCAGCCATAATAGACCACTTTCATACTAGATTTGGTTTGAAGTTGAAATAAATTTGTACCACCCCAATGCCATGGGCTTGAGAAGAGAAGGGGATGAGTATAGATAAAAATTGCTACCCGTGGGTATGGAAGATGCCTAACTTTATGGGTATCAAACTCATTACTTCAACCCATTCCCTTGAAACAAACTAATACTATCTAATTCACACCCCAAAACCGAAACCCTCCGACCCACTCTAATTCTATGAAATTCTGCATAATACCTATCCTCGCAACAATTTCTTCACTTAAGGGCATATGAAGTATCACATTAAGGAAGTTCAATTTTATTAGGTTCAGTAAGTAAATCAAACCAAAGTATATATATATTTGCAACCGCATATTGAAAGTATAATCAATCTAATGTGAAGTTCCAACAATGTCTAAAAACCCCAAAACCCCAAACTGACTAAACAATCGAGAATCAGAAGTCTGAATATAACAAACCAATACACCCTAATGCTTCCCCAATCATGGACTCGAGTCGAGAGTTTACAAAGTCTGAGATATCCAATTCTAGTTTATATCCCAGCTGTAGAAAATGCAGGACAAATCCATGACACGTGACCCACAATGCGTTCTAAATCTCTCTAACAAATAGATGATAGTATATTCATGACATATAACAAGCACACTTGCATCATCATATACATGTTTAGACGGGAAAGAATACAAATAAACAAACCAAAAGTTTGACCATTCAATAGCTAGACAGTTCGTTGCTCTGAAAATTTCTCTTTGTACTTAGGATCACATCAGACTGAACAATGCAATTTTAAATCAACATACAGATAAGTAATGCACTCACTCCCTACCGAACTTGCTAAGTAATCGCTATGGGTATGAATATATATTCGATATTAGGCTGGATTGCTAGACTGTGTTTACCATGCCTATCCCCCTTCGTGGGTTCGAGACAAGACCAAATATTTATTTACATCCCTGATTTTAAGCCGCACACCTATCAATCGAACACACATATATGTAACCATACCCATTCCCTAGTTCCATACCCTTTAACAAAAACCACCTTACAATGTAGCTTCATACACATATTCTTAATTAACAATGACCACATTTGCATGCGACTACGCTTAAAATGTTACAAAGTTAATTAAACTCGTAAAGCTACACTCACTTGTTTCCCATTGATGACATGTGTCTCAGCAATGACAGTGTCAACAACAGCAGCATCTGCATACGTGATAAACCCGAAACCCCTTGGCCTACCCGTCTGGCGATCCTTCATTATAACAGAATCCGTAAGCTCCCCATACTTCCCAAAGTACTTCACAAACGTATCTACACACAGAAAAACATAACACATTAAATCACACACCAACAATAGGATTCCATTAATCTAAATATACATATGCAATATATATACAAAAAACAGTTAAATAACTAACCTATGGTAGTATCTTTCGCTAAACCACCAATAAAAATCTTCCTGTAACAATACAATCAACAAAATTTCATATCTTTATCATTTATTATACCCAAAAATAAAAATATAAACTTTTAAACAGATTTCGTGTTTTTAACATCAAATAAACGCAAATCAAAATAACATTCACAAATTTCATGATTTCAACCCTAGCCCGCCAATATAAAAACTTCCTTCAACAAATAAATGAACAAAATTTCATAACTTTAACAACAAATATAAGAAAAACTAAGTGGGTGTTTGTTTAAACTTATTTTTGCGCTTATAAGCTTATATAATTCAGCTTATATTTCATAAGCTCATTTATTGACTACTGATCTTATTATGACCTAAAGTAGTAAAATAATCTTATAAGCTGAAAAATAAGCCAGAAAAAAATTGGCTTATCAGGATCAACTAAGCTCATAGCCTAAGAATAAGCTTAAACAACCCCTAAATATTTCTAACAAATTTGATGGTTTTAACATCAACCAAATATACAACCATACAAAGATAACAAATTTCATGTTTTTAATATAAACCCACATATAAAAACCTTCCTTTATCAATAAATATACAACAAAAATAAAATCTTTTTAGCAGATTTCATCTTTCTAACATAAACCCACAAATAAAAACCTTCCTTTAATTACTATATCAAAAAAAATCATAACTTTATAATTATGTAAGCATAAAAACAAAATCTTTTTTACAGATTTGCTGTTTTTAGGATGATATATTAAATGGGTATTAAGCAGATTTCAAGATTGAGTAAAGAAAACGAACCCAGGACTGGCACCATCTCCAAAATCAGGGCGTTTGGATCCCATTTTAGCGATTGATGAGATTGGGGTTTTGCAGTGTTTGGATTTGGATTTGGGGGTTTATGAAGATGTATGAGACGACTGTGTGAGAGAGAGAAAGTTAAGCTAGCTAGGGTTAGGGCTTTTGAAATACAGTAAAAAGATTTTGAATATGTGGGGTAAAGTAAAGAATTAATGGGGTAAACTTATACTTTTACTTTTACTGTATTTAATTTTGTTCACGTTTGACCAATAAAACTAGTCTCATATTACTGGTCTCGGACGTGACTGGATCGACCATGACCAAGATCGAATTGGCCCAAAAGCCGAGACTAAGGACCGGACCGAATGTGGTCGGTCCGGTCCAACAAGGCAAAATAGTCGGTTTGTGATCCGGTCCGGACCGGACCGACCAAGACCGAAACTGAATTAACCCAAAAGCCGAGACCGAGGACCGAACCGAATATGGTCGGTCCGGTCCGGTCCGGTCTCGGTGTCCGATCCATTCGGGTGTTTTGCACAGCCCTACGTATTACTTGCATAATTGTTTCAAAATAAATATTAAAAAATACACAATTTTGAGAAGAAAAATACAGTAATATAACTATTATTATTTTACTTTTTCAAAAAATGATAGTTTTAACTTTAAGCATGTGTCTTTGAAAAAACAAACCTAATTACCTTGTTGTTAGAGCATTAGGTGTAGTAACACAGGCACGTCAGCATCACATCAGCTTTAACATTTTCACCTTTAGCTAAAAAAAAACTCCTTATCATAATTCAACCTTAACTCATCTTTAACTCAACTATTTTCAAATTCAACCCCTAAACTAAAACTAAGGGGGTACTTCATTTAATAACTAACATAACATTAAATAATAAACATAACATTAAATATTAAACATTACAATACGAATATTAAAATTACATAACATTAAGTATTAAACATTACAATACGAAATAAATACTTATTCATCGTCTTCGGAATCTTGTTCTTGTTGTTGTCGTTGAAGATGTTTCTGCCAAAGATGCTCCATAAGGTCTAGTTAGAGTCGAAGTTGTAAAATTTTATTTTGAAATCCAACGGATAGTTTTTGTAAGATAGGGGTGAAACCGTGAAAGTGAATTTTTTTTTTATTATTTTTTTTTTTAATACAAAACCACTCTTAATGCAGCTAGGATGGTATGGTTAACGCACCTTAACGCAGGCAAGGTGAAGGTTTAACGCAGGGGTGCGTTAACTATACCCTCTGCTCTTAGTGACAAACTGACAATTTATCAAAATAAAATCATACATTCTGTTATTTTCTTAAATTTATATAGGAGTTTAAGAAACGCATAGGTTGTCAAGCCTGCAAGAGGCCTAAAGCAAAATTTAAAAATGAGCCTTTTTCAATATTTTTTTCTTTTTGATTAATATTGATTTTTCAATTCAATGGATTAATAGAACAACCAAAAATAAAATGAGAATCTAAGAGTTGATTGAAGATAAATAAAAAATTATAAGAAAGAGAAAACCAAAATTCGCTTTTATGATAATGTATAAGTAGAGCTAAAGAACTGAAACAACACAAACGAGGCTTGTTCGTTTTCTTTAGTTTAGGTTTAACTGAACAAACGGATTGATGTGAACAATTAAATAAACGGACACTGGTGTTTATGTTTGTTCGTTGAAAAATAACTTATTCTTGTGCGTTCATTAAAACACTAATCATAAGTAATTCTTGAAACGTTTAATTTGTTTAGAGTGTTGGCTAAAAGTCATTAGAATTTGCAGCATTAAATGAGTTTAAGTCATTATTTTGAAATAATAAAAAGACGACTTAGTCGTGTTTCTTAAACTCAAATAAGAAAGTAGAAGTACGGACATGAAAGCTAAATAAAAACCAATCAAATATCCTTAATATTTTAGCTGTTTTAGTAACTAGGGGCTTTTATATATTGAGATCTAAGACGATACTCAAGAAAAATATGTGACCAACAGTATACTCATAAAGGGTGTTAGAAAAATTAGGGGCCTTAAATATTCGAGAGCCTAAAGCGGTGCTTTTAGTAGCTTTACCCATGAGCCACCATTGAATAAACGTTATGTGCCAATTACTATTGATTTGACGATGCTGTTGATGACAATTATATTTTAAAGCTTTTATAAACAAGTCTAGTGACGTGAATTAACACAAAAACAGTAAATTCTAGTAACGAGAACGGCTGCGAACCGCCGCGTTGCGGCGGGGCAGCGATCCCTTCTTCGTATTCTCACGTGGTATAAAAAATGTAAAAGGCTCGTATCTTTTATACAATCTTTGCTATATGTAACAAATTAAAATGTTGCTGCAAACATAAGTTCAGTAATATTGTTTTTGCAACAAAAACACATATCTGGTCTAAATAAAAGGCAAGGAACATAAAACATATCAATGTCGTACAACACTGGTGCTCTTAGCGGCAAACTGTTGCATGTAAAAGTTCTTCCATAGCTTATCAGTAACGGGGCTAAGATCTCGCTCCTGCACAACACTCAATGCTTAGAGGTTTTAAATTTGAACAGGATTTGAAGGTTAGGAAAAACAATGCTAAAAAAAATTCATTACCTCGGTTAAATCCTCGATATGCGTCAGCTGATCTACATTAGAATGTGGCAGAATCCGCTCCAAGAGATGTTGGTCTGTTTCCCCTACATCCCCCAAGTACCTAACATTGTCTACAGCTTTTTGTACACAAAGATCCAACAATGTAGGGATTCTTCTTGTTGGTTTTGCACTCCATTCTTCCTTTCTGTTGCGTGCTGATCTCGTCCTTGGAGTATAGCCCTGGATAAAGATGTTAATGTTCTTTTAAAACACAATTTAATGTTGAGTAAATATTGATATGTAATCGTTAAAGATGCAATTCGGGATGATTAAACCAATGAGCTGTAACTAATACATGCATCATGTTTCGTTTTTAACCATTTGATACAACATGCTTGCCAGATTTTCCAAAGTGTGCTATTTTGTGTATCACATAGTAAAATGGCAAGCAGTAATAAAAGGTAAGCGTGTCACATTAGATGTTTACAGATTACACTACGATTTTCCTTCTTCATTTTCACGTGGACGGTTCCAAAATCCAAACCTTATGTAGCTAAGGCACACACTTGAATACTATTTAGGCACAGCTGAAAACAGAAGACCTATAATGATATACACTTCAGTATCATGGTATAATCAAAACACAATTGCATAAATTAACACATCTTTTTAACATATCATAATTTGTCGATAGATTTGTATATTTGCATTTAAATTTTGAAAGTGATTACGCAAATAGTACATGGCATAATGGGATATATTTCTACCATTTGACAATCATTTTCATTGCAGAAACTAACTCAAATCTTTTAACTTTGAGCTTAAACTTGCTGCTAATGATTGACAAAGATACTAATTTCTTAAAGTGTTCAAGGATATTCATTATTGCGTTGAAAGCACAATGCTAGCAAACTAAAATAATACCTGAGCAAGCATATATATCTAAGGCTAGACACAATGGTCGTCGCACGTGAGTAAGTACGCACTAACCAATATCTGAAGAAAAAGTGAAGAAGTAACGTGCCACTATTGAAATCAACATTTTTCAATACTTTTGTGGCTAAACATATTATAGAGTAGCTGCATCTAATAATCCAGAATGCTAAACAGTCTGATGGTCTTGAAGAAGGTTTTTTTTTAACTTGTAAACCTGCTGATGGGCTAATCAATGTTGAAGCTACTTTCGCCAAATGCACAATTTCACGACTATTGAAATCAACATTTTTCAATACTTTTGTGGCTAAACATCTTATCAGAATGCTAAACAGTGTCATGGTTTTGAAAGTCTTTTTTTAACTTCTAAACTTGCTGATGGCCTAATCAATCTTGAAGCTAATATCTAATGGCCAAGTAATGAAAACTAATTATCCATGACCAATTTATGGTCAACTCTTAATGTTACTCATGTTTATAAGCAAAAGATAATGCAAAAGGAAAAGTAATGGGGGTCTTTGGCTATGGTCAACCTGATTACTTTCTTAATTTTTCAAAAAGGCCATTTGAAGAAGCATATGCATAATGAAGCTTTGAAATAATCTTTCCGGAAAACCTTGAAAGAGCTAAACAACAGCTACGAAGCTCCTCGAGTAAGGTTGCTCAAACACCCCCTAAGCATTATGACACTTAATCGACATGTAACATGAAGGAACCAAAAAAAAAGGGAATGCAAGCAACAACCTCATTGATATTACCTTAGCTAAGTGCCCTAAAACCAAATGGAAGCAAAGATACGCATATAGACCAAGTGTTGGTAAAACCAAAAACTGAGATAGAAAGACCAATAGGAAACAGTTGTACCTGCTTGTGCGCGTGTCCGTCTACTACAGCTTGGGTTCGAGTTGTTGGGTCGAGCACGTTCCGAATTTATGGCCGGAATAGCAGGCGTCGGCGAACTGCTCGAATCAAATGCACGGACATCAACTGGTGCTGTAAAAGTTCCAATCGAGTATTATCAGCGGCCGTGGAACGTAAGACCAAAGAATAAGATCTCGCAACAATGGGCAATAAATATTGAACGTACATTCATAAGAAGGCGCGCCCGCATGAGAAGTGGAATGAGAAGCGTCTGTTGTCAGTTAAAAAATAGTGGAAGTGTCAGGATTCGGCAAAACCAAGGTGAAAAAAATAGAATAAAATTGGGGCTGCCACAACTTACGTTGGTGAGTGCCCGCGGAGGTGCTACATTGGATAGTAGTCACACGAAAATTTGAAGAAGTAGCTTCCAGAGCAGATGCAAAAAGTTGAGTATGGCATCAGCTCACAATCTCGCAACCTGAAAAACAAATTTAAAAAAGTACATTAGAAATAAAGAAAGAAATCAGGTGGTTAACACGATTGTGTCCGGCTCTACATAACGATTATTGACATATGGCCTAAAAATTATTGACGCTTTGGTCCCTTCTCATTCTACAATTCAACATGGAAGAACTTATCTAATTAACCTTAACAAATTAATTTGATATGATGGAACCTATACATCTTCGATGTAAAAAACTGTTTCCATGGTCATAAGTATGAGTAAAATATGGCATAGCCTTTCCTAGCAAATTAGAGGTCCAAACAGAGATCAAGTTCTGTTCATTTTGTCACCAAATACACGCGTACAAATTCAGCTCATGTTTGTCTTATCGATAAACTGAGCAAATGAAATTTGACATACTAATCATAAGTCCAGTTAAACATAAAGTAGGAAAATTACCAAGAACGTTTTGGGTTCGGGTAGCCCTGATGATGATCTCAGTACGCATAGGCGTAACCCTAACTTCAACACCAGAGTAACCATCCTCAGCAAGTTCCCTCATAAGAACCTCGTTCAACTCAGTAAAGAACACATCGTCGGCTACAAACTGAGACACGCAAAATCAATTAATACTAACATCTATAAACAAACATCATCTTGTAGGTGTGATTAATGAGAGACTAACCTTTCGTTTCTTGCTCAATTGAGTCGCCATGATTGTCAAAAGTGTATTTAAGCGAGCACTAACTCTGAAAATCAATTTAGGAGCAATATTAAATAGCTTTATAAAACTTCAAAGACCCAAAAATAATAATTAAACGTACATAACTGACACCCATAAATAATGCAAAAGCATGTGCCGTTTGCTTATCTGAAAAAAAAATCAACCTTGAACATGTAAGAAATAAAATGAGCTTGAGCTGAGGAAAGGGGCGAAAAGCAGTCACAAATTGATGCCTGCACGGTGGTGCAGGGGATTCGTGTCATGTTAATGTAAAAATGGTGGAACCTGGGAACCACGTGACAGAGTAAAATGTATGGCACAGAGGGTTCGTAGTACCTGGTACGAAAGCTTATGACATGAGCTCCATTTGCCACCACCTTCTTTCGCAACCTATTCAAAATAGAAGCATATGCACCAATCACTAACAAACCAAATGTGCACACAAAATGATACAAATCCCGACATTAGTATCCAAATATTACCAAAGTAATTTTTCTGTTATCATGATGCGCTTCCTTTGACTCCTTCCTAAAATCATTCCTATCCAAGAAGTTTCTTTGTTCCCTAAAATCATGTTGACAGAACATGGCTTCCTATCAGCAAATGACAAAGAATTGTAACATTGTTAAATCCTCTAGTGAGAAAATTGTTGAATGTTTGTTGTAGAAAGTGAAAGTGCTAACCTGTGATGTAAACCATGATGAATAGACAACCTTTCGTAATCCTGGTTCGAGACAAATGTGTCGGCAATTCACAGAATCGGCATCGCTCTATAAATTGACAACTGAAAATAACAGTAAAACTAAGAAAGCATATCAAATTGAAAACAGAAAAAGACGTAGAATTTATACTCGGATTGAAGACTGAACCTTGGAATTATTGGCTTCCAATTCACTCTGCTTTTCGACTTTATTTGTCGCTGTATAATCTTTGACGCTCTCTTATGTTGACACATTAAAATGTCGTCTGCAAGAAAAAGTAATATGTGGTTATTGATTCAATAATCTACGATAACTATGATAAATAACTGGAAGAAAAAAAACCAGTCAAGTGTTCGTCATACTTGTGTTCCACTATCCATAATTGTAGTTATTGTTGTGAATCTCCATTGAGCTTCCGGTTTTCTCAATACTCAACTGCAAAATGAAATTAAATAAAAACTAAGAAAACATCAAAATTACCAAAACCAATAAGCAGAATCAAATAAACTGCTAACCTGAGAAAATATGTTCACCCGAACAGCCCCTAACAAAACAACAAAATTACCCTAAGCGATAAGCAAAATGAAATAAGGTCATAAGTTGGGATAATAAGTTCGGATATGATATATAAAATCTGTCCCTCTCACCTCTTCTTTCAATGATTGTTCGGGTTTCGCTGAGGTTCCATTGCTGGGACCTCCGTCAAAAAATTAAAAAATATATATATTTTTTAATTTATTCTTTTATTTTTTTGAATACTTTTTAAAGAACTTTTTTTTTTTTTTTTTTTTTTTTGTGACAAAAAAAGCTTTGACATATTTTTTAAACTTTTTTTAATATTTTTTGCTAAATATATGTGTGTGTATATTTTTTGACATATTTTTTTAAAAAAAAATTGACAAAAAAAGTTGACATTTATATAGAAAATTTTGAAATTTTTTGAATATTATTTAGAGGATAAAAAATAATTTTGTCAAAATTTTATATGAAATTAAAAAAAAAAAAAAAAAAAAAAAAAAAAAAAAAAAAAAAAAAAGAAAGAAAGAAAGAAAGAAAGAAAAAATCTTGTAAAAAAATCATGCCAATAAATCTAGTGAAAAAAAATTTTGTCAAAAAATTTTATAAAAAAAACTCCGTCAAAAAGTATTCAAAAAAAAATTGAGCCAAAAAAGTTTTAAAAAACCTTTTGTCAAAAAAATTTAAAATAAATCGGATAAAAAAAAGAAAAAAAAGTATGGACTAAATCTGTTATACTAGACAAACCACAGGGACTACAAGCTTAAGGGTATTTATGTCATTTATGCAATATATAACGGTCAACAGACGGAAATCTTGGCCAAGGGACCAAACCCGTTATGGGTCAAAACCACAGGGACTGGATCCGGGAAAAAAAATTTATTAACCATTTTCGTTATACCAGGTAAACCACAGGGACGATTTATGACATTTACTCTATAAATTAATTTTAAAAAATTATTTACTTTAAAATTATATGTTAGTGTAAAATATAATTTTAAAAAAATACATAAATTAAAAAAAATTATATACAAAATCAATATTTACTATTTATCAAAAATATTTTTGTTGTTAAAAATATTAATTATAAAATTTAAAATGTATATTCAAAATCAATACTTTACTATTTATCCAAAAAACACTATACTCTTTTCATATTCCTTTCAACAAATACTCGAAAGATACATACGAATAATTAAAACATACGTATTACTCCAACATTAAAGCGTACAAATTATATTACATATCGCTAATAGTTCAAAAACTAAAGCGTACGAATTACATTATAGATCGATAAAAAAATACTTATATATAAATTAATTTTAGAAATTACTTATATATAAATTAATTTTAGAAAATTATTTGCTTTAAATTATATGTTAGTATAAAAATTATTGGTAGGTGCTTATTTTTTAGTCATTATTGCCTTTATTTAGTCATTAAGTCATAGTAATCAGTTTTTTTCAAAATTTTATAAGTTTCATAGCCTTAATTAGTTTTAAAAAGCTTATTCAGTTTTTAAAGGGGTGTTGTTAGTACCGCTAGTGCTTGTTTTGGCTTATAAATCAGTTTTGTTTAGCTTAAATTCAGCTTAATAAGTAGTTTTTTAAGCAGTTTAAAGCAATTTTGCAAAGTTTCATAGTTTTGAGTCAATTTTCAAAGTTTCATAGGTTAAAACTGTTGTGTCAGCTTATTTTTGATAAGTTCATATTAAGGTCTTTTAGGTGTTGTTATTTGAGTCAAATTCATCTCGACTCGTTCGTTTAACATCTTGTATAACGATATCATCTCGACTCATTCGCTATGGATATGCATCCCAAATCCTTGCAGTTGTCTACTAAAGCCATCTTACCATTCTCAAAACATTCCCAATGCTTCCCATCAAACACTTCCCGCCAAAACTTCCCACCAAACACTTCCTGCCAAAACACTTCCCACCAAAATATTGGCGCCAAAACATCCCACCAAAAGCTAGCATATCAGCTCTATCCTCACAAACACATTATATACACTCTTATCCTCAAAACCACTCAACCTCACAACCTCTTATCTTCACACCAATTTCAAAACCTGAGATGCAGCGATATAATCCTTTTATGTGTTCTTGTGGAACAGGAAATATAAAACTAAGAACATCACATCAAAAAGATATATTTGGATGGGAATATTATACATGTCCTCGTTCAAAGGTGAACAATCATACATTTCTTATTTATATAAATATACAAGTAATTGGGTTGTAATCTCTTATAATTTCCTTATTATGTAACAGCCAAGACAAAAATATCATGGATGTGGATATTTTATGTGGAATAGTCAATTTGATGAGCACTTAAGAGTAATATCTTCTGCTTCAACATCTCAAGGTTCTGGATCTGCTTCAACATCTAAAGATTCTGGATCTGCACCAACAGAGTGCTCAAACTGTAATGCCAAAGATCTTAGGATAAACATGTTGGAATCACAAAAACAGGTGCTAGAGAGAATAGTAAGGATGCTGGAGGCAAGACTTGAAATGGCAAGGAATCCTGACGAACACGACCACGCATTTCAGTCGGATGCAATACTCCGTGAGCTGTTAGGTGACATGGAAAATCTTCGTATGTAGTAGTGTTGTTGTTGTTGTTGTTGTTGTTGTTGTTGTTGTTGTTGTTGTTTGTTGTGTTATTGTTGTTGTTTGTTGTGTTATTGTTGTTGTTGTTTGTTGTGTTATTGATGTTGTTTAATAAAATGTTGTTGTTGTTGTTTGTTGTGTTATCATCCTAACTCATTCGTTTAACATCCCATGCATAATGATATCATCTTGACTCATTCGTTTAACATCTCATGTATAACGATATCATATCGACTCATTCGTTTAACATCTCATGTATAACGATATCATCTCGACTCATTCGTTTAACATCTCATGTATAACAATATCATATCGACTCATTCGTTTAACATCTCATGTATAACGATATCATATCGACTAATTCGTTTAACATCTCATGTATAACGGTATCATATCGACTCATTCGTTTAACATCTCATGTATAATGATATCATCTCGACTCATTCGTTTAACATCTCATTTATAACCATATCATCCGACTCATTCATTTAACATCTCATGTATAACGATATCATATCGACTCATTCGTTTAACATCTCATGTATAACGATATCATCTCGACTCATTCGTTTAACATCTCATGTATAACGATATCATCTCGACTCATTCGTTTAACATCTCATGTATAACGATATCATCTCAACTCATTCGTTTAACATCTCAAGTATAACCATATCATCTCGACTCATTCGTTTAACATCTCATGTATAAAAATATCATCCCGACTCATTCGTTTAACGATCTAATGTATAACGATACCATCTCGACTTGTCTGTTTAACATTTCATGTTCCACGATACAATATCATGTATCATGATACTATATTGAGTCATCCGTTTTAACATGTCATGTATCACGATACTATATCGATTCATCTGTTTTAACATGCATGTATCACGATACTAAATTTAAATCATTTTTAATTTATTTTAAATAATTTTATAACTAATTTAAATCATTTTTAATTTATTTAAATAATTTATAACTAATTTAAATCATTTTAAATTTATTTAAAAAATTTATAACTAATTTAAATAACTTTTAAATTATTTTAATAATTTATAACTAATTTAAATCATTTTTAATTTATTTAATATTAATTAAATAATTTAAATCATTTTTAATATACATAAGATAAAGAGAAAAAAAAATTGCCGTCCCTTTATTTTCATGAAAATTTCCACGAAAATTAAAACATCCCGCCAATATTTTATTTATCCCGCCACAGTTAGGGACGACAATGTCGTCCCTAATTTTCAAAGAACCTGTCGTCCATAATTTGTCTCAATTATTGAAGTAGTATTAGCAGATCTGCTTTTTTTTCTTCTAAGTGTTATCCAAAAAAAAAAAAAAAAAAAAAAAAAAAAAAAAAAAAAAAAAAAAAAAAAAAAAAAAAAACACGCGCACCCTTTCTTCTACAATTCGACACTACCTAATTAACACCAAATTAATCACCACATTCGACACCACCACAACCACCTTCAACACCATTATCACCCGAAACCACCACTTACACACGCACCACTGTGCACAATTTGTTTAATTTGTGTTAATTTGTTTTGTGTAAGGTATGTTTTTTTTGTTAATTTCGTTTTTTAATTTGTTTTGTTTAATTTTGGTTTGATAATCTTGGTTTCTTTTGTGTTGTGTTTGTGTTGGTTAGATGGCAGCAGCACCACCACCGACGGCAGCAACACCCCCGTGAACCACCGCCGGCAGCACCACCGATTGTGTTGGTTTCTTTTGTGTTGTGTTTGGTTTCTTTAGTTTAAAGTTTACTCCCATCGAGTATTGTTTTTGTTTAGTATAAAGTTTAAGTTATCGAGTATTGTTTTTGTTTAGTATACATTTATTTATGTTTATGTTTGTGTAGGACCACCGCAGCAGCAGCTCCACCACGTACAGCCGGAAGATCTTTAGTCTAAAGGTATTTTTTTATTGTGTTAATGTGTTTTGGGACGACAATATCTTCGTCAAAAGTTTTTATTAATTAATTTGGTTAATGTAAGTTTGGTTGTTTAATTTAGGTTGTTTTTTTTTTTTTTTTTTTATGTGTTTGTGTTTGGTTAGCTGGGACAACCGGGAGAGCCGGGACAGCCCCACCTCTTTTCCTCTTTTCCTCTTTTCTTCTCTTCCTCTATTTCAGCCATGAACTAGGTATATAATTTAATTACTTTGATGGTTGCGTCTTCTTAGTAATACGTGTTTGGTTATTATGATATTGTCTATAGGTGAGAAGGTACCTTGATCATCCTAACGAAGATAAACAAGAAACTAGATAGGCAATGAGAGGTTTCATGAGTGTTTGGTACAATTGTTTTTAACAATGGTGTGATGTATTTTTATGATCGTAGGATGATAACTTATCGTTGAACAATTATGTGAACTAACGTTGTCATGCAGGGAGATAACTCTATGATGTCATCAATTTTCCATTTTTAAGCCACTATTTGGCATAACTCACATTATTAGTAATATCATTAGCCCCGGTTTGATCTATATGATTACATGTGTTAATACCTGTTTTATTGTCATTGTTCAATCACAACTAATTAATTACACATGTTTTAGGAAAATTTACGGGATTTGAACGGGTTTCGGGCCTTCAAAAAACCCCTCTGTTTAATTTTTTTGCTCGGCGGATTGGACGGAACCAAATATTTGGTTCCGTCCATCTAAATTTTTGGTGCCGCCAAAAATTGCCTGACGGATCAGGCGGAACCAAATTCTTGGTTCCATTTGTGTTATCGTTTGGTTCCACCATTTAACAACTATATTTTAAAATTTTCGATCAATCCCTCACTCTAGTTTACTCATTCTTGTTATTAGGATACTTTTACTGATAATACCTCATATTATGATCATCTTAGATCACTTAGACAATTAGGAAAAACATTTCCCACCAAAACTTGAAATTTCAAATTTTCACTCAAGTTACCCTTCCCCACCAAGCAAGGATCCCTCAAAATGGTTCCTTTCCATCCGTGGATCAGTCACATCATAAGATTTCCAACTCACCACCATGCATTAACTGAATATCTTCTTTATTTCACTCAACTCAATTCTATTGGATTGACTTTGATGATTTCATATCCTTCTGATGCGTGGTTTTGCGACCTTACAACAGGTTTTACCTCTCGAGGGATCTCAAGAGGCTTGCAATCCCCACCAGGCAGTGTACCTGACCGATGTAGTATAGTGTAGTGGCAAGTACCGGGGGATTGATCGTTCTCTAGGGGAATAGTGTCGTTAGGATTGAAAAACTACTCTAATAGGTCTAAGGGTGAGGGAAGATTCTTTTTGTATTTTTATATTTTTATGAAAGCAAGTAAAATCTCAGGTTTGAAGGAGTGGGCGGAATTAGTTGCTAGTCAACTAACCCAAATAGCTACAAGTGCAAATAAAATAAAATAACTGAAAATAAAAAGGTTGTGAAACTTATATGGAGAGAAATGTGTTTACTTAGATTTTCTTACTCCCTAACTATCTTTTACCGGTTGATTAGTGTGTATTAATCGCATGGATGACGGGTGTATTCCTTAATACCAATCGTGGGGTGGCGTACGTACTTCCCCAACTCTACAAGCTCCTACTTCACCCCTATGTCGAGCCGGCTAAGAAGCTCCTAACATGGGATCACTAGAATTCGCTCATGCATTAAATACAACCATAAAAACCTTAGTACACATTGGTTCATGTTTCTTAAGACGTTCAAGCAAATTACCGTATAGGAGGTTAGCCAATTTTCTTAAGCCTAACATCGATAAACAATCATCAAATACAATTAATAACACACCAACAACCAATAATCAATAGTTAGGTTTCATTAGATCTAAGCAAACACAAGATAAATCTAGCCTAGCATGTTAATTAAAAGACAAGAACAAGATATAATCAAACAACACATAGACATATTGAATGATTAATTGATTACTTATCTTCAATTAAACATGGGAGATCCAAGGGTATAAAAACCCTTAAAAATGGCAGAAATTCGTCTTAGGGTTTCTCCTCACAAAGTTGCACACTAATGACTAAAAATTGCAAAACTATATATAGAGTTTAGTGGCTGACGGCGTCACGTTGTAGGAGGTGACGCCGTCACCTCGCCGCGGCTAGGGTTCCCGGATGGTCTTCCTGACGCCGTCCCTCTTTAATCCTCCGAAATCCGCTCTGGCCTATCAAGGGTTGACGCCGTCAGAATAGTGCTTGACGCCGTCTCTCTTTAACTTAAACCGTGACGGCCTTGATCACCTTAAAGGGTGACGCCGTCAGACTTTCCATTGCAAAACTCTCTGGCGCGTCACGTGTATTTTGTCATATCCACCTCTTTTGCCAAGCCGTGACGCCGTCAGGAGCAATCCTTGACGCCGTCACGTGTACTTTTCCAGCAAGCTTTGGAGACTTTGTCGTTTTCTTCACTTTTATGCTCCAAAAACGTCCAAAATGCTTCCTTTTCCAGATTTCTTCTCCAAAGTACCTAAAATGACAAAAGGAACGATTTAGGGCAATATTTGATCAAATAAATACGATTTAGGGCTTAAATGACCCCCTAAAAGCGGTACACTTTTCGCTTCATCAAATACCCTTACACTTGAGATTTGCTTGTCCTCAAGCAAATGCGCTTTTATTCTAATCAAAATACAAGTTAGGGGTCATTTAATGATAATATAAAAGTAATTACAACAAATAGTCGTTCCACTTTAATCATAATAAGCACGAAGATTACAAACTAGCACCTCACAAGTAGTGTTTAGATACTCACATCTCTCAGGTGTCATAAAAGTATATCTCATAAATGAAAACGGATAATATCTCTCACTACCTGTCATAGCAAATAGATTACCATAGGCTTGGGAAAGGATCAAAAACCTCCTCCACTAGGCGTAAGCACCTAAGATAAACTATCAAAGAGGGCTTTTAAATGGGTTATAACGTTAGGTGTAGGGATATGATAAACACGGTTTTGTTGGATAAGGGATATTTTACTGGTGGCGAGTTAAAGATCTTGATTAATTACATGTACAATATGGCGTTGCTAAGCCAAGACTAGACTCGACTTAAGCTAATGAAAGAAATAACAAAAACATAAAATAAACATAAAATGAAACGGGATGGTAGTCCGTATGTTTTTTTCTACTTTTCTTTTTCTCTTTTTTTTTTTTTTTTTTTTTTTTTTTTTGTATTTTTCATGATTTTTTTTTCGATTTTTTTTTTTTTTTTTTGTCATACACTCTTGCCCTACCATCCAAAATAATACATCATAGGGGCGTTGCATTCCCCTTACACTTGAACTTTTACATAACTTTACAATTAACTATTCTAATGACTCGAATTAAGATAATCGAAACACTTGGAGTACTTTTTAAAATATTTAGCACATATGGGGGTAATAATGTTGTTCTTCCCCATTACTCCATTACACTAGTACTTTACCCATGAGTCCCAATCGTCCCAAAACAATATGTACAAGGATATGACTCGACTTAGCAACCATGTAATCAATTAGATAATTAACTAAGGGTTTAAACAAATGTTGTCACAATAATGCACTAAAGATGAGTGCATACAAGGTAGGCTAAGGCGATTTGGGTGTACATTTAAGTGGGGTGTAAACAAATTCTTCCTTTAAGTAAAATGCTTAAAGTTAGAAACGAAAAGATAGGCTCTGAGGGGTGTACTAGGGGTATCGTGTACCAAAAATGAGTACAACGCAAAGGGTGTGGGGGAATTACTTGACCAATGTAGCCAATGTAATTATAACAAAAACACAGGTGTAAAACAATGGGTTAATCCTAGTGCCTCTTATCATGTAGTAAATCTAACTACACGAATGTAGTCTCACTTGTGGCCTCGGAATGGTCCTAACGCAAGTTCTAGAATCTAAGTGCTACCGGTACACACATCATAGCATAAATGCTTTTCCTACCAATTCTATGGGCGATCCTCACATATTTGGGGGTGGAAAATTTTTTAGTGGTACGGTTTTGTGCTAGTCATATAACTCCTATCCATGAGACGCTCATTAAGACTAAAGTTTCACTCCTAAATGTTGTAAAAAATTTTAAATTTGGCACTAAAATTGCCCTAACAAGTATTTATCTCAGTTTTATTACACATCTACCATCAAACAAACAAAAATCAAGTGTAATAGCATTCTCTAAAGTATCGTATTTTACCCCCCCCCCCTTACACTTAAGATGAACATTGTCCCCAATGTTCAAATAACAAGATGTAAAAGAAAATAAGGTAAACGAATGAAATCAAATACTCCCCTGATTCGCTCGGTGGATAAAGGGGTAACATGGTTAGATCTTCTTCCAAGATAATGTTGAAGCTTCAAGACTAAAGCATCGCCAAAAGCTTGATTCCACATACATCTCCTTGTCCAAAATAACCTGTTAAACCTGAGAAAACAAACACGAAAACCTGCATAACATCGGCGGGATAAATCTATATAAGGATATAATGCTTGTGGAATGATTATTTTGCAGATTCCTGGAGTTTATAAGTTAGAGATTTAATAAAAACTTTTTATGATTCCGGAAGAAAAACAAAACTTTCAAAAATTTCAGAAAATTAAAACCTGACGCCGTCAGGTTGTAAGGCCTGACGCCGTCAGAAATGATCTGACAGATTTTTTATGTTAAGTTTTCAGAAAATTTCTGGAAAAACCTATACCTTACTTCCTGGAATTCCTGCAAAACATCATTATGACTCGATACAAGCATTTGACTCAAACAAATACTAATATGTATGTTAATTTAATATTGTTATGATTCATGTTCATTTGTTCTAATAAACCGATTTGGATTTCCCTTACACTTATCTTTTGCAAAATACCTTTATATGTAGTTAAGACGAAGTTAAAAACAAGATAAAGCATTTTCACAATTTAGTTTTGAACATGAATCAATAATAATAAAAATTAAACATACATACGGAAGCAAATAAAATCAAACAAACAAATAAATAAACACACAAAGCAAATAAAGCTTGGGTTGCCTCCCAAGAAGCGCTTTTCTTTATTAACGAGTCTTGTAGCTAGACTCAAAGTCACGTACATTACGTGATTCCATCATTGGTCACGGTTCCTAGGCCATTCTCCTTTGATTCTCTATCAGAATCACTTTCATAGTAAAGGTATTTCGGGTCCTCGAGATCAAAATGATTGTTTTGGTATTTAGAACTAAGCTCCTTATCATGCTTAAAGAATCCACTCGACAGGTCAAAAGTGTCCTTACATCCCCTTCTCACATCATCATCACATAACACGAGTTGGCAACTTAACCCATCGAGCCCTCCATAATCATTCTCCTTGAATTCTCTCATCTTGTAAGGCGTTTGGTATGAGATTTCCCTAATCCCATCGGTGAAAGTCATGATCCCATTGAGCTCGTCAACAACTAAGCTTGTGGCCTTGCAAAAAGGTGCCCCAAAAACAACTTGTGATAACCTGGGATCGATGTACTTCTCGATATTATCGACGATTGCGAAGCTCATAGTGAATGTCATATTTCCTACAAACACCTGTACATCATCATCTATGCCAATGTCATCCTTCCCTTTATGAATCATTCCCCATCTGCAAATGTTGTTATAATGAAACAAGGACATCACATTTTTGGGTAAACATGTGTCAATGTAAACATTATAAAAATGCTTGTGACCAATCATGCAAGGTATTTTGAGATTATTCGGATCACGTCGCTTAATTCGGCCAGGCCTTCTACCGTGTAGCCCCCATGTGTTGCCAATTTCTGATGGTTGATACTCATACACTTCTTCACAGCCATCCCGAAAAATCACTTTCCTGACACCATCGGTAAATAATGCACTACTATCATCCTCATCGAGTATTACTCCCATTGCTTTTATGAATGGTTTGCCTAGAACAAGGCTAGTTAAGGATGGGCTGATGATAGAGTTAATGTTATTAAATACAGTTAGCTCGATATGAAAGAGGAACTTTTCTATCACAATTGGTACCCTTCTTATTACCCCGATGATGTTAAACCCTTCATATTTGACCTGTTTGGTGAAGGCTTCGTTATATGGAGAAAGGGATATTGCATTCATAGAAGAGTTGGGGTTTATGTAGGCATCTTTTATAAACTTTTTCCTAGTGGTGCAAGATATCTTAAAGACCCTGGGAGCGCCATCCTCTATTTTCTCTCCAAATCCCATAGGCAACTTTGCTGTGCCCCTCTCAAGTTCCTCCACCAGGGGGCGGTCTAGCAGTCCTGGGAGCCCATGAGGCATTTCGGATTTCTCTTCCGAGCCCTCCTCATCACTCACCTCTCTTGTACTCGAGTTCTTTGGTGAGTCTAGATAGTCACCGGGCGCCTCGGGGTTCTTTTCGGGAACTTAACCCTCCATTTCATTATCCACGTTCTCGGTTGATTGTTGGTCCAGATTGGGTTTAGGAATAGGTATTGTTGTAATGGTGTTCACGAAGTGGAGTGGTTTTGAAGGGGTATGAGTATCTCTAGTTTCTTTTCCGTTTTGTGATATGTGTTTGAAGAGTTTACTAGGGTGCTTGATTTTTACAGGAGGGGGTGTTTGGTGAGTCACCGTGACAGATTTGATCTCATTAACTCGTGTCAACTCACAAGTTGACCTGCCAGCAATGCGATCATTGATAACCTTTAACTGGTTATCAACCTTGTTGTTCATATCAACTTGCTGTTGTCTGAATTGATTCTCAAGTTTGGAGAGCTGTGTTTCTTGAGAGAGAATGAATTTTTGCAGTGATTCCTCGTGATTTTGTTGTTTATGCGTATGCTGATGAGGATAATGTTCAGACCAGGTGAGTGGGGGAGAGTCATTGAATGATACGCTTCGAGTTTGGTTCCAACTAAAATTTGGCTTACTCTTCCATGCCTCATACCTATCTTCGGAATTCTTGGGTCCATAATTAGTGGTGAGCCACTTATCTCCCGCCTTATCGATTCGCGAGGATGCAAATTCTTTGAAAGCCTGTTTGGGGAGTTCCATGCAATCATGAGTGTCGTGGGGACCATGATGCGTGGGTTTTGCAACCTTACAACAGGTTTTACCTCTCGAGGGATCTCAAGAGGCTTACAACCCCACCAGGCAGTGTACCTGACCGATGTAGTATAGTGTAGTGGTAAGTACGGGGGATTGATCGTTCTCCACAGGGAATAGTGTTCGTTAGGTGTGAAAGGCTACTCTAATTAGGTCTAAGGGTTGAGGAAGATTCTTTTTATGTTTTTTATAATTTATAAAAGCAAGTAAAATCTCGGGTTTTGAAGGAGTGGGCGGAATTAGTTGCTAGTCAACTAACCCAAATTACTACAAATGCAAATAAAATAAAATAACAAAAATGAAAAGTGGTGAGAAACTTATGTGTAGAGAAATGTGTTTACTTAGATTTCCTTACTCCCTAACTATCTTTTACCGGTTAATTAGTGTGTATTAGTCGCGTGGATGACGGGTGTATTCCTTAATACCATTCGTGGGGTGGCGTACTTACTTCCCCAAACTCTACAAGCTCCTACTTCACTCCTATGTCGAGCCGGCTAGGAAGCTCCTAACATGGGATCACTAGAATTCGCTTATGCATTAAATACAACCATAAAAACCTTTAGTACGCGTTTGGTTCATGTTTCTTAAGACGTTCAAGCAAGTTACCGAATAGGAAGTTAGCCAGTTTTCTTAAGCCTAACATAGATAAACAATCATCCAATACAACTAACAACACACTAACAACCAATAATCAATAGCTAGGTTTCATTAGATCTAAGCAAACACAAGATAAAATTAGCCTAACATGTTAAACAAAAGACAAGCATAAGATAGAATCAAACAACACATAGACATATTGAATGATTAATTGATAACTTATCTTTCAATGAAACATGGAAGATCTCAAGGCAAAAAGCCCTGAAAAAGTAGCTAAAATCGTCTTAGGGTTTTATCCCAAAATTCCACACACTAAGCTCTCCCTTAATGACAAAAAATTAGAAAACTATATATAGACTTTGACATCTGACGGCGTCACCTTATGCATTGTGACGCCGTCACCTCGCCGCTTTTAGGGTTCCCGGATGACCATCTTGACGCCGTCCCTCTTTAGCTCTTCAAAAATCCATTCTGGCTTATCAAGGCTTGACGCCGTCGGATCATGAACGTGACGCCGTCCCCTTATGATTTAAGCCGTGACGCCCTTGATTTAGTTAAAGCGTGACGCCGTCAGAATTCTCATGCAAACTCACTGGCCCGTCATGAGTAAATTTCACATCCAACTTTTCTTGCCAAGGCATGACGCCGTCCCATGTTAATTGTGACGCCGTCAAGAGTAACTTTTAGCCGATTCTTGAGACTTTGCCGTTTTCTTCACTTTAATGCTCCAAAAACGTCCAAAATGCCTCCTTTTCCAGATTTCTCCTCAAAAGTACCTAAAATGACAAAAGGAACGATTTAGGGCAATATTTGATCAAATAAATACGATTTCGGGCTTAAATGACCCCTTAAAAGCGGTACACTTTTCGCTTCATCAAATACCCTTACACTTGAGATTTGCTTGTCCTCAAGCAAATGCGCTTTTATTCTAATCAAAATACAAGTTAGGGGTCATTTAATGCAAACATAAAAGTAATTACAACAAATATTCGTTCCACTTCAATCATAATAAGCACGGAGATTACATACTAGCACCTCACAAGTAGTGTTTAGATACTCACATCTCTCAAGTGTCATCAAAATAAATCTCATAAATGAAAACGGAAAATATCTCTCACTACCTGTCATAGCAAATAGATTACCATAGGCTTGGGAAAGGATCGAAAACCTCCTCCACTAGGCGTAAGCACCTAAGATAAACTATCAAAGAGGGCTTTTAAATGGGTTATAACGTTAGGTGTAGGGAAAAGGAAAACACGGTTTTGTTGGATAAAGGATATTTTACTGGTGGCGAGTTAAAGATCTTGATCAATTACATGTACTATACAATGTTGCTAAGCCAAGACTAGACTCGATCTTAAGCTAATGAAAGAAAATAACAAAACATAAACATAAAATAAACATAAAATGAAACGGGATGGTAGTCCGTATGTTTTTTTCTACTTTTCTTTTTCTCATTTTTTTTTTGTATTTTTCTTGATTTTTCGATTTTTTTTTTTTTTTATTTTTTTTTTTTTTTTTTTTTTTTTTTTTTTTTTTTTTGCATACACTTTTACCCTACCATCCAAAATAATACATCATAGGGGCGTTGCATCCCCGTTACTACAATTTCTAAACTCGTTAATTAAACTTGATACTTTTAACAAAATTAAACTCATTCTATTACATAGATTTTCGAATTAAAACATATAATTGAAAAACCTGTCGAGTTACTTTTAAAAACATTTAGGCAACAATAGGTGGGTGGTTACATTAAGTGGTGTACTTCCCATATAATCTAGTCCATTACTCGTAAGTATCTTACATGATACACGCAAGGTGGGAGATCTACCAACCAATGTCAACAAAAACAACATGAAACAATGGATATGACTCGACTTAGCAACATGTAATCAATACCAATTTAATCTAACTTGTGGCCGATTCCTAAACACAATTTCTAGATTAACATAATGCATCTAAATGAGTGCATACAAGTGTCTAAGGCGTTTGGGTTACATTTGGGGGTGTAAAAATTTTTATAAATGTGGTACGTTTAAGTGTTTAGGTTCTATAATCTCCTAAAATGAGTACCGCAGTTAAGATTCAATGTAGTTATTATCCAAAAAAGTTGTAAAAATTAATTAATCTTAATATGTACTAAAATTAACTAACATTAGTACTTTCTCATCTCGTTCTGATCTAGTTTATTACACATCATCAATAAATCTATTTTAAAATTCAGCGACTCAATTTTGTGAAAATTTTTGTACGTTTTTCATCATTAATTATATGAACATTGATCAAGTTATAACTCATAATGTAAAAAATAAATTATGAATAAATTCTAAAGTATTCCCTATTCGTTTGTATTACACATAAATCTACCAACAAGTGTTTAAAATCGTCTTTTACCCTCCCCTTACACTTAAGATGAACATTGTCCCCAATGTTCAAATGACAAATGTAAAAGCATAAAGTAAAAGAATGAAATCAAATACTCCCCTGATTCGCTCGTTGGATAATGAAATTACACGGTTAAATCTTCCTCCAAAGAGAATGTTGAAGCTCCATGACTAATGCATCGCCATAAGCTTGATTCAAAACATTTCCTTGTCCAAAATAACCTGTTGAACCTGAGAAAACAAACACGAAAACCTGCATAACATCGGCGGGATAAAATCTATATATAAGGATATAATGCTTGTGGAATGATAACTTTGCAGATTCCTGGAGATTATAAGTTGGAGATTTTAATAAAAACTTTTTATGAAAACAAAATTTTCAAAAATTTCTGGAAATTAAATCTGACGCCGTCAGGTTATAACCCCTGACGCCGTCAGAAATGACCTGACAAAAATTTTCATTTTAAGTTTCCGGAAAATTTCTTGAAAAACCTTTACCTTACTTCCTGGAAATCCTGCAAAACATCATTATGACTCAATACAAGCATTTGACTCAAACAAATACGAATATGTATGCTAACTTATTATTATTATGATTCATGTTCATTTGTGTTCTAATAAACCGATTTAGATTTCCCTTACACTTATCTTTTGCAAAATACCTTTATATGTAGTTAAGACGAAGTTAAAAACAACATAAAGCATTTTCACAAATTACTTTTGAACATGAGCACAAACAATAACAATTAAACTTGCATACGGAAACAAATAAAATCAAACAAACAAACAAACAAACAAATAAATAAACACACAAAGCAAATAAAACAAATAAAGCTTGGGTTGCCTCCCAAGAAGCGCCTTTCTTTATTAACGAGTCTTGTAGCTAGACTCAAAGTCACGCTACCCTATGTAAGTAAGCTCGTCATCAAGGACGTCTTTAGGGTTAAGCTTGGATTGAAGTTTCCTATTGGTCCGCTTAGTACGATATGTCTTTTCAAACTTCTCTCCATCCGGGTCATACAATGTCATCTTGATATGCCATGACCCATCTCCATCATTGGGTGGTTTATCCCAATTCCACTTATGATCATCTTCCTCACAAATCCACTTATTCATTCCTAGGTTAATTGGCAAAACTCCTAGGAAATCAATCATCCTTCTAAAAACTAGAGGGTCTTCAAATGGATCCAATTCGGTGTCCCTAGCCAAGAGTTGCTCTACCGAATGCGTTCGGTTAACAAAGTCCTCTTCTAGGTAAAATGGGCGTTGGGGTCCTATGAAGTCTCTATCGATCCAAGGTCCATATCTAGATGGTCTCCTATTTAATTCTAACCAATGGGGTGTCGGTTCCTCACTAGTATCATAGGCATGTTTCTTAACATCATAGACTGACCAAGTATCCCCTTCTCCTACCGCTATCTTGGATTCCTTACAATCAATCATAGCACTAGCGGTCGCTAAAAATCCTCTACCTATCAACAAGGGGCATGTAGGGTCGCTAACCATATCAAGGACGTGGAAATCGGCTAAAATGGTTAGTTTTCCAATGTGCACTAACACGTCCTTAACTACTCCAACCGGGTAAGCAACACTTCCATCCGCTAAGCCTATTATCACCTCGGTTTCTTCAAGTTTTCCAAGTTTTAGAGAGGTGTAGAGAGGTAACGGAAGTAGGTTAAGGCTTGATCCAAGATCGGCTAATGTATCATAAGCCTCCGAATTACCGATCTTGCAAGGTAGAACAAATAAGCCCGGATCATCTAACTTCTTAGGTAGCTTGTTTTGAACAAAGGCGGTCCCTTTTTCGCCTAACTTGAGCTTCTTCTCATCAACAACCGGACTTTCAAGGTGGAGCTCCTTGAATTCATCGTCAAGGTTTTGAGTGGGAGGTGTTTCAACTATGTTGTTGACCAATTTGGATGTCATAACTTCTTGGTCACTTGGAATGATTTGGGTTTGTTTGAAACACGTGCTCATGGAATTGACCGAATAATATTGTGGACAAGAACTAGGGGACGAAACCGATGAAATAGCGTTGACGTTTAGTTTCGGGTTCTTGACCGTGTTGCTAGGGAGTGCTCCCATTTCTCGGTCATTGAGGGCTTTCAACAAGGTGTCAATCTTGTCGGTCATCTCGCTTTGTTTTTGTTTGAAATCGGCTTCAAACTTGGCTAAACGAGCTTCTTGAGATGCCATAAATTGAGACATCAATCCTTCAAAGTTATTGGTACTACCATTGCCGGAAGGATTGTTGTTGAAAGTACGGTTCGAGTTGGAACCGCTTGATTGGAAACGATTAGGTGGGTTGGAAGAATTGATTTGTTGTGAGTTTTGGTTTTGTTTCCACCTAAGGTTCGGGTGATTTTTCTATGAGGGGTTGTATGAATCACCATAATGGTTTGGCTCGGGCTTGAAAGTGTACCACTTGTCTCCCGCTCCGTCGGTACGCGAGGATGCGTAGTCCACAAAAGCTTGTTCGGGGAGTTCCATGCAATCACGAGTGTCGTGGGGACCACTACATAATTCACATGAAGAAGTGATTTTGTTCACTTGGCTTGAAGGTTTAGGAGCCTCGTAGGATTTCATGAGAAACTTGACTTGGTCTTCAAGTTCTACGATCCTACGGTCGGAAGTGCTTGAATTGTTCAAAGGCAAAGATATTGCCTTGACCGTTTTATTCAAATCACGGGGATCACTCCAACTTTCGTTGTCATAAAGAGCAAGATCCTCTAGGAGAGCCCATGATTGTTCCGCACTTAGATCACGTAGCTTGCCACCGGCCGATTGGTCAATGGTTTGCCTTGTGGAGAGATTGATATGGTCATAGAAGATTTGGACTTGGAGCCAAAGTTCTATGCCATGGTGAGGGACTTTTTGGAGTAAGTCCTTGAATCGAGTCCATGCCTCGTAGAGAGTTTCGCCTTGACGTTGTTGGAACATCAAGATATCATTCCTTAGCTTGGTAGTTCTTCCCGGTGGGAAAAACTGAGCAAGGAAACGAGTGGTGAGATCATCCCAAGAGGTGATGGATCCTGCGGGTTGACGTTCTAGCCACTGACTAGCTTGGTCCCGCAAAGAGAATTGGAAGAGACGCAATCGGGTCGTCTCTCGAGTGGCAACATCAAGGTCTATAGAATCAACGATTTTAAGAAAGTCCTTGAGATGTTGATTAGGATCTTCAGAACGAAGTCCATGGAATGCGCATCCGCTTTGCACCAACCGGATGGTGTCGGATCGCAAGGGTGTGATATTGGCTCCTTGAGTGAGCTCAATGGTGTTTCGATAGCCATGGTGGCTAGGACGGGAATACTCTCCTAAAGTACGGGCTCTAGGAGGTGGTGGTGGTTGTTGTGGTGGTGGGTTGTGGGGGTTAAGGATATTACCATCTTCCATGATGTCGGATGGTAATGGTTACGAACAAAGACACGAAGAAAATAGATAGACTAAAGAAAACCTAGAAAAATAAAAAAAAAATCTCACTAGAAAGGAATCTAGTGAGTAGACCTAATAGAAATAAAAATTCAACCTAAACAATAACTATTCCCCGGCAACGGCGCCAAAAACTTGATGCGTGGGTTTTGCAACCTTACAACAGGTTTTACCTCTCGAGGGATCTCAAGAGGCTTACAACCCCACCAGGCAGTGTACCTGACCGATGTAGTATAGTGTAGTGGTAAGTACGGGGGATTGATCGTTCTCCACAGGGAATAGTGTTCGTTAGGTGTGAAAGGCTACTCTAATTAGGTCTAAGGGTTGAGGAAGATTCTTTTTATGTTTTTTATAATTTATAAAAGCAAGTAAAATCTCGGGTTTTGAAGGAGTGGGCGGAATTAGTTGCTAGTCAACTAACCCAAATTACTACAAATGCAAATAAAATAAAATAACAAAAATGAAAAGTGGTGAGAAACTTATGTGTAGAGAAATGTGTTTACTTAGATTTCCTTACTCCCTAACTATCTTTTACCGGTTAATTAGTGTGTATTAGTCGCGTGGATGACGGGTGTATTCCTTAATACCATTCGTGGGGTGGCGTACTTACTTCCCCAAACTCTACAAGCTCCTACTTCACTCCTATGTCGAGCCGGCTAGGAAGCTCCTAACATGGGATCACTAGAATTCGCTTATGCATTAAATACAACCATAAAAACCTTTAGTACGCGTTTGGTTCATGTTTCTTAAGACGTTCAAGCAAGTTACCGAATAGGAAGTTAGCCAGTTTTCTTAAGCCTAACATAGATAAACAATCATCCAATACAACTAACAACACACTAACAACCAATAATCAATAGCTAGGTTTCATTAGATCTAAGCAAACACAAGATAAAATTAG
This sequence comes from Artemisia tridentata subsp. tridentata, assembly GCA_021014915.2. Classification (NCBI taxonomy): domain Eukaryota; kingdom Viridiplantae; phylum Streptophyta; class Magnoliopsida; order Asterales; family Asteraceae; genus Artemisia; species Artemisia tridentata. Next base: position 57,041,486 of record CP139509.1, on the reverse strand, counting down.
CCTAACATGTTAAACAAAAGACAAGCATAAGATAGAATCAAACAACACATAGACATATTGAATGATTAATTGATAACTTATCTTTCAATGAAACATGGAAGATCTCAAGGCAAAAAGCCCTGAAAAAGTAGCTAAAATCGTCTTAGGGTTTTATCCCAAAATTCCACACACTAAGCTCTCCCTTAATGACAAAAAATTAGAAAACTATATATAGACTTTGACATCTGACGGCGTCACCTTATGCATTGTGACGCCGTCACCTCGCCGCTTTTAGGGTTCCCGGATGACCATCTTGACGCCGTCCCTCTTTAGCTCTTCAAAAATCCATTCTGGCTTATCAAGGCTTGACGCCGTCGGATCATGAACGTGACGCCGTCCCCTTATGATTTAAGCCGTGACGCCCTTGATTTAGTTAAAGCGTGACGCCGTCAGAATTCTCATGCAAACTCACTGGCCCGTCATGAGTAAATTTCACATCCAACTTTTCTTGCCAAGGCATGACGCCGTCCCATGTTAATTGTGACGCCGTCAAGAGTAACTTTTAGCCGATTCTTGAGACTTTGCCGTTTTCTTCACTTTAATGCTCCAAAAACGTCCAAAATGCCTCCTTTTCCAGATTTCTTCTCCAAAGTACCTAAAATGACAAAAGGAACGATTTAGGGCAATATTTGATCAAATAAATACGATTTAGGGCTTAAATGACCCCCTAAAAGCGGTACACTTTTCGCTTCATCAGACCACTACATAATTCACATGAAGAAGTGATTTTGTTCACTTGGCTTGAAGGTTTAGGAGCCTCGTAGGATTTCATAAGAAACTTGACTTGGTCTTCAAGTTCTATGATCCTACGGTCGGAAGTGCTTGAATTGTTTGAAGGCAAAGATATTGCCTTGACCGTGTTATTCAAATCACGGGGATCACTCCAACTTTCGTTGTCATAAAGAGCAAGATCTTCCAGGAGAGCCCATGATTGTTCCGCACTTAGATCACGTAGCTTACCACCGGCCGATTGGTCAATGGTTTGCCTCGTGGAGAGATTGGTGTGGTCATAGAAGATTTGGACTTGGAGCCAAAGTTCTATGCCATGGTGAGGGACTTTTTGGAGTAAGTCCTTGAATCGAGTCCATGCCTCGTAGAGGGTTTCGCCTTGACGTTGTTGGAACATCAAGATATCATTCCTTAGCTTGGTAGTTCTTCCAGGTGGGAAAAACTGAGCAAGGAAACGAGTGGTGAGATCATCCCAAGAGGTGATGGATCCTGCGGGTAGACGCTCTAGCCATTGACTAGCTCGGTCCCGCAGAGAGAATTGAAAGAGACGCAGTCGGGTCGTCTCTCGAGTGGCAACATCAAGGTCTATGCAATCAACAATTTTGAGAAAGTCCTTGAGATGTTGATTAGGATCTTCGGAACGAAGTCCATGGAATGCGCATCCGCTTTGCACCAACCGGATGGTGTCGGATCGCAAGGGAGTGACATTGGCTCCTTGAGTGAGCTCAATGGTGTTTCGATAGCCATGGTGGCAAGGACGGGAGTAGTCTCCTAAGGTACGGGCTCTAGGAGGTGGGTGTTGTTGTGGTGGTGGGTTGTTGGGATCGAGGATATTACCACCTTCCATGATGTCGGATGGTAATGGTTACGAACAAAGAAACGAAGAAAAAAAATAGACTAAAGAAAACCAAAAAAAATAAAATAAAAATATCACTAGACAGGAATCTAGTGAGTAGACCTAATAAAATAAAAATTCAACCTAAACAATAACTATTCCCCGGCAGCGGCGCCAAAAACTTGATGCGTGGTTTTGCGACCTTACAACAGGTTTTACCTCTCGAGGGATCTCAAGAGGCTTGCAATCCCCACCAGGCAGTGTACCTGACCGATGTAGTATAGTGTAGTGGCAAGTACCGGGGGATTGATCGTTCTCTAGGGGAATAGTGTCGTTAGGATTGAAAAACTACTCTAATAGGTCTAAGGGTGAGGGAAGATTCTTTTTGTATTTTTATATTTTTATGAAAGCAAGTAAAATCTCGGGTTTGAAGGAGTGGGCGGAATTAGTTGCTAGTCAACTAACCCAAATAGCTACAAGTGCAAATAAAATAAAATAACTGAAAATAAAAAGGTTGTGAAACTTATATGGAGAGAAATGTGTTTACTTAGATTTCCTTACTCCCTAACTATCTTTTACCGGTTGATTAGTGTGTATTAATCGCGTGGATGACGGGTGTATTCCTTAATACCAATCGTGGGGTGGCGTACGTACTTCCCCAACTCTACAAGCTCCTACTTCACTCCTATGTCGAGCCGGCTAAGAAGCTCCTAACATGGGATCACTAGAATTCGCTCATGCATTAAATACAACCATAAAAACCTTAGTACGCATTGGTTCATGTTTCTTAAGACGTTCAAGCAAATTACCGTATAGGAGGTTAGCCAGTTTTCTTAAGCCTAACATCGATAAACAATCATCCAATACAATTAATAACACACCAACAACCAATAATCAATAGTTAGGTTTCATTAGATCTAAGCAAACACAAGATAAATCTAGCCTAGCATGTTAATTAAAAGATAAGAACAAGATATAATCAAACAACACATAGACATATTGAATGATTAATTGATTACTTATCTTCAATTAAACATGGGACATCCAAGGGTATAAAAACCCTTAAAAATGGCAGAAATTCGTCTTAGGGTTTCTCCTCACAAAGTTGCACACTAATGACTAAAAATTGCAAAACTATATATAGAGTTTAGTGGCTGACGGCGTCACGTTGTAGGAGGTGACACCGTCACCTCGCCGCGGCTAGGGTTCCCGAATGGTGTTCCTGACGCCGTCCCTCTTTAATCCTCCAAAATCCGCTCTGGCCTATCAAGGGTTGACGCCGTCAGAATAGTGCTTGACGCCGTCTCTCTTTAACTTAAACCGTGACGACCTTGATCACCTTAAAGGGTGACGCTGTCAGACTTTCCATTGCAAAACTCTCTGGCGCGTCACGTGTATTTTGTCATATCCACCTCTTTTTCCAAGCCGTGACGCCGTCAGGAGCAATCCTTGACGCCGTCACGTGTACTTTTCCAGCAAGCTTTGGAGACTTTGTCGTTTTCTTCACTTTTATGCTCCAAAAACGTCCAAAATGCTTCCTTTTCCAGATTTCTTCTCCAAAGTACCTAAAATGACAAAAGGAACGATTTAGGGCAATATTTGATCAAATAAATACGATTTAGGGCTTAAATGACCCCCTAAAAGCGGTACACTTTTCGCTTCATCACCTTCCCTTCCACTTTCAAGTCATTAGAAACCACCATCTTTGTATGGTTTAACATCAAATCCAAACACACTCTTCCATAAATCTTGGAGTCTATAAATTGGAACCTTTAGGATGATCATTTCTCACACCTTCACCACCATTTCTAGTAGCATTTCTGCATATCTCAACCTTTCTCTTCACAATGACAAAGTCAAACAACCCCTCATCACCATCTAGACCACACAGAAGAACTGCCAGAATGAGTGTAAGACCATGTTGCTTTGTAAATCTCAACTCATCTTCATCAGATTCATCACCACTAAACATCTCATCTCCAATCAATGATGAAAATTTCCTTACCTTGTCCACTCTAACACCCTCACCAATAATCATAACTACTCCACCACCTACCAAAACACCAGTGGCCACCACACCACCTCCCGCACCATCTCAAATACCAAAATTACCATCACCTCCTAGATCCCCTAAACTTCAACCAATAGAGTTGTTTGCCACACCACCAACCTCTCCTCACCCCTACTTAGAAACCTTGGAAGACCTACCTCCAAGATCTGCCAATCCACCACCAATGTCATTTGAGGTCGAATCTTCACAACAACAACCACTACTCTTCCACCCTATTTATAAGGACATCCATGGTCCTCTCTACCATGATCAAGCTCCACCACAACAACCTCAACCTCAACCATTCTCACCAACCTCAACACTCCAAGGTATTGACGAGTTAATGTGGATTGAACCTCCACAAACTCAAAGTCAAATAAACGAGGAACTTGACCGCCTCTATGCATTTTCCAACATGGTGGATTCCCACCTAAAATGAAGCAATGGATCTACAATCCAAATTGCTTTCATCCATTATGTCTCCACCAAATCCCAACCACCAATCAACTTATGTTCCACCACCACCACCACCAACAAACGAACCTACCCTTCCACCAAACTTCCCTCGCCATGGTTGCCCCATGTGCGAAAGAACCACTCATCTCACTCAACGAACCAACATTTTGGTTCATGAGCTTCAAAATGAGATGAGGTTCATCTTGAACCACATCCTTGAGCGCCTCAACGCTCTTTCTCACCCACCTCAATAGATGCTCACACTAGGAGCTTTTTATCTTAGGATCTTTTTTCTTTTATAGGATTTTTATTTTAGGACTCTTTTTCTTTCTAAGTTATTTTCTATTTATTTCCTTTGTAGCATCCCAATTTGTGACTTTTGTCACAAATAATTTTCAAATGAAAGATGTTTGTTGATGTTTGTGTATTGATTGTGATAACTTATTGTACATTATATGGTTGGTTTGAACTATTTATTAACTAACCTTTGTTTTGTAGCATTCATAATCCTTGCATCATATACTTTGGCACCCTAACTAGGGGAGTATTGACCAAGGGGGAGCTAATCAAGCACTCAAAATTCATGCATCATTTACTTATTACTAACCTTTGTTTTGTAGTACTCATTATTCATGCATCATATACTTGGCACCCTAACTAGGGGGAGTATTGTCCAAGGGGGAGCTATTCAAGCACTCAAAATCCATGTATCATTCTACTTGGCACCCCAACCAGGGGGGGTATTGACCAAGGGCCTTGCACTACATTCCGCTATGCATTTCTTCTTTTTGTTTCGACAAAAAGGGGAATATAATATTAAACTCATACATCACCTGTTTTATACAATTCAAAATGCCTAAATTGATTTTAAAATTGCATAAAACTTGTTTAATCTATATTTTTAAAAGACTTGCACTCTATTTATTTCATTGCTTAAAAATAAACTTTATGTTTTATCCTCAACAAAAATGGGGAGATTGTTAATACAAATATCGTCTAAAAAACGTTATTTATATTTTACGATCTTTGGTATATTTTGTTAATGACAATTATAAACCTTATTTTTAGCAAAGCATAAATATAGTTAAGTCTTTGACATATATAGTCACAAGCTTTTCATAAACTCGTAACATCATCTACATGCTACATATATGGTCACTTGTATATACATGTTACATTCATATACATTTACAAGTTACATTCATATACATTTTAATTCAAAATTTGGAAAATGTACTATGACATCATGGCATGCATCACTTTGAAATCTTTAGAAGATTTTGAAGATCATATGAATATCTTGGTAAGATCTTTACATAATGAAAATATATGAAAATATCTTGGTTAGATTTAGTGAAGATTTTTGAAGATTTGCTGTCAGGTTCCCATGGAACCAAACAACAACACGGACGGATCCCTGTTTTTGGATCCGCCCCATCTGTGGCCTGCTAAGGCAGTTGGCCTATAAATAGCAAGCCACACATTCATGTTTTTTCATCACACATAAGCATAAACAACATCATACATTCTTTTATTCATTACTAACCCATTCATATTTCATATTTTATTGTTAGTGATATTTTCTTTGTAGCAAGAAGATCAAAGCATCACAAGCTTCAACAAAGCGTTGCAAGACATGTTAGTTAGTCATAGTGTGAATTTGTTGTTTTTCACACATCATTGTTTGTACCAAACAATCATATACCTCTGTAGTGATCGGTTAGTATTTTAGTCTTCAAAATACATAGAGTATCGGGAGTGGTTGTGCCTTTGTAAAAGAACTCGGTATTTAGCTTTATACCGAAAAAAGTGTAAGCGATGTTTGTAAAGGTTTTATCCGCCGAGAAGGGAGCTTGTTTCTTATTGAAGAAAAAATCTCTAGTTAGAGGATCGAGGAGTGGAGTAGGGCAAGGAAGAGAGTCCTTGTAGACCGAACCACTATAAACAACCATGTTGTGGTTTGATCGTTTCTTTACTTTCATGTTATATATATTGTTTATTATTTGCATTAGTTGAAATCA
>CP139509.1:56954781-57035256 GCA_021014915.2 Artemisia tridentata subsp. tridentata | reverse complement strand
TAGTAACTAGGCGAGTACCCGTGCATAGCAACGGAAATTCCTAGCGGCAGACAATTAACGATATGCGATATTGTAGTAAGAGTTTCGTGTAACATTCAAAATAGAACGCGAAAATATCAAAATGTAATTGCGAAAAAAAAATGCAACTACCTGTTTAAACTAATGCATTGCAACTGGGTTGATTCAAACGGATTCTATTTGGGCACCACTCGCACACTTGTGTTCATTGTAGTTGACTCTAATCACATCTTAATTACTTACGTACCATAAACATTAAACCAACACATAATATGTAGTTAAGAAGTTCAGATTTAGAAAAATTGACCGTATGATCATAAAAAGGTGAACCAATTTTTGGCCCAATTTCTAATTTGATTAAACAAATATGTTCTCATACATAAAACCTCTCAAACTTACTAAATTTTGATATAAATAGAATTAATCGCATTATATTATAGATAAGGCCCAAGCAAAGACTTCACAATCGGCAGTGGAATAGCAGCGGCTTCATCAACCACCAAAAGTTCGAGTTGAGACAGTTTTGTATGTTCACCAGGTTGTATATACTGCAAGAATAAAAAATGGTTACAAGTATCAAGATAAAGTAGAAAATTCCCCACAACAACAACAGTTTTAATGCATATGATTTTGATACTGTTTCGCGGTAACAGAGAAGTATAATCTGAATTACATAGATTCTCATAGAAAAGTTTATTTCCAAAAGAGTCAAATGCATAAATACCTGAATTGTCTGTCTATGCTGTTTGTAAATATTTATTCTAGTAGTCACTTTCTTTAACTCTGGGTTTGAGCTTTTCACAATATCATAATCTAGATGCTCCTGAAAAATGTCAGAAAACCATATTAAAGGGCAGGTACAATCAAAGTTATAATCAAACACAGAATCAGTCAGATCAACAAATTTGTAAGTAACCAGGGGAGGAAAAAAAAAAAACTGGCTTTACCTTGTACTCAAGCATATCAAATCCCTTTGTTATAAAGTCAAACAATGTTTTTAAATTTTCCGGGCTAGGAGCAGTCACGAAGATATTTGAATACCTGTAAAATCAAACATTCATTAAATCAAAACATTCAAGTGAAACCAATGCGTCATATGTAGGATAATATAGGCAGAGTAGTTACCCTGCAGCAACAGCTCCAGCAATTGCAAGACCAAGTGCAGCTGACTTTCCACGCCCACGACCAACAAGCAAAGCCACTGTGCTGCGAAGTGTCTTATCCAATATCGCGTCAAGAAAGTGACTAACAGCTTTTGCCTACATAAATTATACAAATTATGTCAACTCCACGTATGTATAAAATTTTATAATGTCAATATCAAGGAAGACCGCATCAACTGAACTGCTCAATAGGGCATCTATTGTATTGGAGATACCAAAATTATCTAAGCTGGCAAAGTAAGATATTTAAAAAAATACATCATTTTTTAAAACAAAAAGAAACATTGGTACCTGGTCGTGTGTGCAACACTTTTTAATCAGTGGACCAACAGGAAACGCATCTTTCAATTCTTCTTTCATATCTTTCAATTCACGCTCTGCTTCTGAGAGTCCCTCGGAGTCCTTTTATTGACAACAAGAAGCAACATTAAAAAATTAGAATGCAGTTCCAATGGAACTAACAAGAGTCAGCAATGAACAACAAATAATCTCAAGTATCATTTCATATTGCTGGCAAGTACCTCTTTTACTGGAACCGGTGTGACTGACTTCATATGAGATGAGATTGGTAGTATATTTAACTCATCATCCATAACTATACAAGATCCACATGATGCAAGAGAAAGTAAGAAACGTTCATTGAAGCGTCCAGTGGCTAATGTGTGAGATTCTGTGCGGAATCTCTCATGTACATCCTGCAAGTACCAACCATCTAGTTAATAATCCTTTTTATCTGAAAACATGTCTGATTTTCAGTCAAATGTATTATTTAAAATTAACACATTAGAACAGAGTTGTTGCTACAACACAACTAATAAACTCGTAACAATTCCAATTACTGATCATATCGTTAAAAATGTTTAAAGGAACTGGTAGAAAAAAATTCTGACACGTACCATGACCATGGTATATAGACTGGTAAGTGAAGACAAAGAACGAAGCAACAGAATAACTAATCCACCACCTTCCACTGTCTCTATAGTTCTTGCTAGAAGATTTGGCGTCAAAGCCTCAAAATCCTGAGAGAAAAACACATTTAACACCTTGCATATGAACAAGTACCAATTAAATCCAAACTTGATTTATAGGGAACGTGGATGGTCTACCTGTAGTATGCACATGCCAAACGTATTACCAAGAATCCTCTCAGAATCCTTGTGCTGACAACACGTGATCCCTGCAGTTTCAAGGAAAAGTGAGAAGGGGTCAACCTTCTCAGGGTCTAGAAGTCCTCTGTGCATAAGCTTCATAACCTGCTTCACCCGTTTTTTCTTATGACTGCGAAACACAGTGACAAAATAAAATTAGCCAAGATTTCAACTCTCTTGTCACAACTTAAAAAAAAAAAAAAAAAAAAAAAAAAAAAAAAAAAAAAAAAAACCGCTGAAGAGCATGCTCATTAAAGAGAAAGACGCCATTTCCGCCCCATCTCCACATATATGTTTATACCATGAAAGATATCGTTATATGTTCACCTACCTTGTAGACAAATCAATCTACATTAAGATGCTATATACTGCAATGCCAACTCCTACGATTGATAATTGCATTAGCAAGTGCTAAACAAGGCATAATTGACAGTAGAGACACCTTTAACTATTGTACCATTTTTTTAGAAAAGTAAGCCTAGTTCTGATGAACACCGACACATTCAAAGGGAGCCTTCCCTTATGCGCTAAGGCTCACCCAGTGAATAATAGGGCTACTGACTTTCTTTCCAGGTTGACAAATTTTAAAGCTTTGGACTTATTAGTGTTGTATACCCAGTGAATAATAGGGCTACTGCTATTCCACGATTGCGTTGATCTTATAATATAATGCAAAAGAGATTCAAACCCTAATAGCAATATTCACAGAACAGTGGGATGAAGACAAACAAATGAACTTCAGACGTGCACAACTTTTGACCCACGATGAATTACAGAACCCACAAACAAGTCTCAACGAGCCACACACCGAAAAACATCCTTTAGTGGTTTAACCTAATGATTCCCATTTGAAAAACCTTCCGATTTCCCCATACATCATTTGTTTCCTTTTTAACATAAACTACATATAATCAGAAATCTCCATCAACCGCATGCAATCTACTTTCGGTATTAAGGCACGATATAAATTTCAAAAATTTCGTTCAAACTTACCACATTTAACAGCTTCCTATATATAGACACCTACAATTAGATCCCCATGAAAGTACCATCTATACTCATATTCTTCAAACCCCCCAAAGACCTCACCTCGCTTCATCCAATTTCCTAAACTCTACTTTTACTCATACAATAAAAAGATATAATCAGAACACGCAAACCTAATTCCATAAACCCTAAGTCAAAAGCTACAATTCAAACATAAATTAATCATAATCATAACAACAAGACTTTAACATTCACCGCGATCGGCCAATTCAGAACCAAAACAAACAATTTAACAACAAAGAATGAAAGAATATCAACCTTAAACATGGACACATATCAATTTTTTTCTAATAATACCAGCTCAATTAAGATAGTAATTCCCTGATACATTTTCTACTTCATCCAAGATAAGCAGTCGTGGAACACACATTCAGGGCATCCTGGCAGTTTACCACTTAACAACCAACAAACAAATAAAATTAACATGTACCCGTCCAGTTGCTACTCAGTGATAAACAATTCCCGAGCCTGACTCTCAAACTAAAATCACCAGATCCCTAGAAAATACACAAGAGATACTAATCACTTTCGATTCCAAATCCGAAAACATATTAAATATAAAGCATCGGATACAGATTATCAAGTAAACGTTACGCTTTTGTGACGGCAGTTTCTTCTAGCTTCTTCATCTTCAAGATACATGGGGACAGAGGGTTCAATCAAGAGGCTGGGATACGAAACAACTTCATTAGAAGAATGTCAATGAACACCGCTACTGCTTCGAACAAAAAAATTAAACTCATAAAAGAAAAACCCTTTTAGAAAGAAGAACATACCTCGGTGGTGGTGGTGGCGGTGGCGAAAGGCGGCGGCTGAGAAAAGCTAGGGTTTATGTGTGAGCAGAGAGAGAGAGAGAGAGGAGCGTACGAATTACTCCTATGTGTGTGTTTTTTTTTAAGTATGTTTTGACAAGGGTAATTTAGTCAATCCATTAATTTCAGTTTTTCACCTTGACTTTTGTTTGACCATACATGCTTTATAATTAGTTAAAATAGATAAGCATTTCATTAACTGTACATTGATCTATATGCTTACATGTGTTAATACCTGTTTTATTGTTATTGTTCAATCACAACTAATTAATTACACATGTTTTAGGAAAATTTACGGGATTTGAACGGGTTTCGGGCCTTCAAAAAACCCTTATGTTTACTTTTTTTGCTCAGCGGATTGGACGGAACCAAAAATTTGGTTCCGTCCGTCTAAATTTTTTGTGCCGCCAAAAATTGCCTGACGGATCAGGCGAACCAAATTCTTGGTTCCGTCTGTGTTATAGTTTGGTTCCGCCTTTTAACAGCTATATTTTAAAATTTTCGATCAATCCCGCACTCTAGTTTACTCATTCTTTGTTATTAGGATACTTTTACTGATAATACCTCATATTATGATCATCTTAGATCACTTAGACAAGTAGGAAAAACATTTCCCACCAAAACTTGAAATTTCAAAATTCCACTCAAGTTACCTTTCTCCACCAAGCAAGGATCCCTCAAAATGGTTCCTTGCCATCCGTAGATCAGTCACATCATAAGATTTTCCACTCACCACCATGCATTAACTGCATATCTTCTTCATTTCACTCAACTCAATTCTATTGGATTGACTTTGATGATTTGATATCCTTCCCTTCCACTTTCAAATCATTAGAAACCACCATCTTTGTATGGTTTAACATCAAATCCAAACACACTCTTCCATAAATCTTGGAGTCTATAAATTGGAACCTTTAGGATGATCATTTCTCACACCTTCACCACCATTTCTAGTAGCATTTCTGCATATCTCAACCTTTCTCTTCACAATGACAAAGTCAAACAACCCCTCATCACCATCTAGACCACACAGAAGAACTGCCAGAATGAGTGTAAGACCATGTTGCTTTGTAAATCTCAACTCATCTTCATCAGATTCATCACCACTAAACATCTCATCTCTAATCAATGATGAAAATTTCCTTACCTTGTCCACTCCAACACCCTCACCAATAATCATAACTACTCCACCACCTACCAAAACACCAATGGCCACCACACCACCTCCCGCACCATCTCAAATACCAAAATCACCATCACCACCTAGATCCCCTAAACTTCAACCAATAGAGTTGTTTGCCACACCACCAACCTCTCCTCACCCCTACTTAGAAACCTTGGAAGACCTACCTCCAAGATCTACCAATCCACCACCAATGCCATTTGAGGTCGAATCTTCACAACAACAACCACTACTCTTCCACCCTATTCATGTTTTCTCATCATACATAAGCATAAACAACATCATATATTCTTTCATTCATTACTAACCCATTTATATTTCATATTTCATTGTTAGTGATCTTTTCTTTGTAGCAAGAAGATCAAAGCATCACAAGCTTCAACAAAGTGTTGCAAGACTTGTTAGTTAGTCATAGTGTGAATTTTGTTGTTTTTCACACATCATTGTTTGTACCAAACAATCATATACCTCTGTAGTGATCGGTTAGTATTTTAGTCTTCAAAATACATAGAGTATCGGGAGTGGTTGTGCCCTTGTAAATGAACTCGGTATTTAGCTTTGTACCGGAAAAAGTGTAAGCGACGTTTGTAAAGGTTTTATCTGCCGAGAAGGGAGTTTGTTTCTTAGTGAAGAAAAAATCTTGAGTTAGAGGATCGAGGAGTGGAGTAGGGCAAGGAAGAGAGTCCTTGTAGACCGAACCACTATAAACAACCGTGTTGTGGTTTGATCATTTGTTTCTTTACTTTCATGTTATATATATTGTTTATTATTTGCATTAGTTGAAATCGTTAAGTTTTCAAAGCAAATTAATTTTAAAACGGTAAAACTATTCAACCCCCCTTCTAGTTTTTCACAAAACTTATACAACATGTTAAGATCATTTTTCAATATTTCTATAAGCAATCCCACTGATTTAAGCACTTCATAAGCTTGTCACAACCCGAAAATCGGGTCCATCTGAAGCATACATGTCACTGGTGTGCTACTCAATTGGTATCACAACACAAGTTACCAAGAACGGTTTTACCTCAACCGTTTAGAAGAAAATTTATTAACAAAAGTGTTAAATTTACAATGTTCAAAAGTAGTGCGGAAATAGGCTCATAAAATAAGTAAAGCGGTCCCAATATAGTTATTAGAGTCGTCTATGACCATGCCCCTTGTCAAGCGCCTTCCGAAATAAGTTATCACCTAAAACCTGAAAATACATGCTAAAAGGGTCAGCTTACGCTGGTGAGTTCACATGTTTAAGTTTAAAGACAGTATGGTTGAACCAAAAGGTTTCGAGCTCAAAACATCAATCACAAACAAGTCAAGTTCCACGTAGGCTCACGCTGCCTAAATCACAGTTCCAAAACAAATTCGCAAACAATATCATAATTCAAAACATCTCGATCCAAAATCAATCATACAGATACTACACTCATATAGTGACGCGCCAACTGAACCTATGGTGTTCATCATACTCATAACCAATATCACGTGGGGAGCTACCCCGATAGATCTATCAACATGTGGGCTCTTAAAGAGAGTTAACAGTTGCACCAACTGAACCTATTAATTTGTGGGCCCTCAGCATAGAGTTAACAGTGGCGCCATCATGTACTCACAAACAAACATGTCACAGCATATAATCACATCATCACACGTATATGTCCAAAATCATGTAACACAGTAGTTCACAGCATAGAAACATTTGTAAAGAATTGAGTTTGATGAAAAAGAACGAGCATGTATTCTCCCCCAAAACAGTTTAAAAAAAAAACAGTAAAAGTAGTGGCCATGAACTCACCTTAGCCACAACAATGCAAAGATCACGACAGACACAACTGGCATCTAGCTATTCACAACGGTCTCAAGACATACGGCACGATGAAAATGGATGTACAAGCACAGCGGTACACAACGGTCTAGGATCGGCACAACCTAATACGTATACGGTTATCTCAAAATACATCTCACACAGTAATAAAGTCTATAAAAGACAACATGTCATAGTTTTTGTGGATTACTCAATTTCAATACTGATCAAAAGCTTAGTATCAACGTTTCGTGTGGTGGTAAGAAGATGCGAACTCCAAAATACAACTCACGCCAAAGAAGAAAAGACATCGACATAAACGAGAAATTCTAACTAGACTCAAGCTAACAAAGAAATCTAGAAAACAACGACAAATAACTATTGAATATAAAATAGGTCAATTGGTAAGATCCGGTATTTACCCCAAATCCCCAAATTAATTTGCATAAAACATAAACGTTTTATAAATAAAAAAAACAATTTTCCCAAGACAATTTAATAGAAAACAAACGTTAACGGTTCAAGTGTGTTTATTGATTATTGGTCAATAACATTGTTTTCATATTGTAAGTTCGTTACGAATCTTAATATATTAAATTCATCCGAGTCTGATATACCATATTCGTCTCGTGTCCAATATTCCAGCAATGTCAAATGTCCAATATATGTCAATATAAGTCCAATACTACCAATTAGGTCTAATATAAATCATGTCCTAGTATTTCAAGTTTCCGATCAATATTTATAATCCGTTAAGTATCCGTATTATCCAAATCCAAATCACAATCTAAAGTATAGTCCGGAACGTACCAAATGAACAAGTAAATACACGTTAGTCCAATACTCAAAAAATGTTCAAAATATATCACCATGTCTCACAATTTCTTTTGACAATCCACCATCACCAAAATTAACACAAACACATTCTTATGTGAGAAATGGGCTTGAGGCCCACTTTAAAACCAAACACACTCTCTAATGGGCTACGGAGCCCAACGAATAAACAAACACACCCAAAGTTGGGCTGGAACACAAATAACAAACGCACCCTTTTTGTGACTGGAAAGCACAGATAACACTCTCACCCAATAAACCTACCATATAAGCTGGAAAATAAGCTCAACCAAAATCAAACGAGACACCCTACGTGGGTCTTGCTGAGTCGAGACTCACACTAAAACCACCCTTGTGGTTCTTGCGTTAGACCACATGTACTCACAACCATAACATTCACCACACTTGTGGTTTTCCTCAGTAAATACAACACAACCAACTATAGCACAACTTAACCAGGTTCTTTTGAAGCTGAGAACAACAACAACAACAACAACAACAACGAGCAACCCCCACGGTTTCTCGTTAAATCTGGACACAACCAAGACCAAACGCGGACATAATATACCCAAACCACCAATAAGCTATAAGATTTAAAATAAGCTAAAACAAACATATACACCCTTACGGGTTATCTCACTAATCCGAGAATCCATAAGTCAAACAACACCAACCAAATTACCTTAAAAGACACATAAGAGACATAAATATATGAACTCCTAAACTAAACCAAGACCTCTCTTGCTTTTTACTCTGGAAACGGCTACATAAAGTTGTCCGTGGGAAAAAATAGGCCGTTCCAAATATAGCCCAACCTTAGACAATGTTTGGCCTTGACTTTTGTTTATAGTCATGGCAAAACAAACAAAAATAGGGAATTATCTCCTATTAAGTTCAAAAGGCATCTTCTTGTCGGATGGGCTTATAATCATTCTAGGTATAGAGCGAACCTCACCCACTTTACCACCTGATATAATCTTTGCCTCAATGTTATTGATTCCCATTCTCAATACTTGTAACCTGGTTCCATTACACAATCCACCTCGTTGATCAATGTTGCGTAAACACATAACCGGAGTGCCAATCTTCAAAACTAATTTATGGTGTGGAAGTCCAGACACTTTGATTGTATTCAAAAAATCTATAGTGTACATATCCTCGCTATGATTAAAATCCACGTCTAAATCTGAGACTGTATCCGAACTATAATATACTTTTTCTCTGCCACTAAGTTGAGAAATTATTCGGTCATTAACTTTGTCAACACCCTTATATGTTGGTGCAAGAATGGCTCGATCTTGAAAATAAGATGGATCCCAAAGATTTTGCTCCCAATTATCGTAAGTTTCTTGTATCACAGCTTGTACATGATCATCATAATCATGTATTAGCATTTCTTCTGGGAATTCAACCTCAGCAGTACCATCTTTAGTGTCACCTCTTGTCCCATCACCAATACTCAAAATCCATTCAGCAAAATCCTTAATTTGTTCTACACCTACAGGGTTGCAACCAACACGAAGCCTCAAGGCTTGCCCGTTGGGCGTCTAGTTTTTAAAATTTTTTATAAGATAAAAGATAAATTAAAACGCGAAATATTAAAATGATTGATAGAATAATGTTGCCCGTGTGAAAAAATAGGTCGTTCCAAATAGAGTCCGACCTTAGGCAAGGTTTGGTCTTGACTTTTGTTTATTGTCATGGCAAAACAAACGAAAATAGGGAATTGTCTCCTATTAAGTTGAAAAAGCATCTTCTTGTCGGATGAGCTTATAATTATTCTACGTATAGCGCAAATCTCGCCCAATTTACCACCTAATATAATCTTTGCCTCAATGTTATTGATTCATATTCTCAAAACATTTGGTTCCATTACACAATCTACCTCTTTGATCAATATTGCGCAAACACATAGCATGAGCGCCAATCTTCAAAGCTAACTTATGGTGTGGAATGACCAGACATTGTGATGGAGTAAAAAAAAAACTTAATGTTGTGGAAGGCCAATCTTCAAAGTTAACGACGGGCGGGCTAGCTCCAAGAATTTTTCTAAAATCATAGATGCAAGGCCCTCCCGTTGGGCGGCTAGTTTTTATAATTTGTTTATAAGATATTATCATTTCTTTTGAGAATTCAACCTCAGCAGTACCATCTTTAGTGTCACCTCTTATCCCATCACCAATACTCAAAATCCATTCAGCAAAATCCTTAATTTGTTCTGCATCTACAGGGTTGCAACCAACACGAAGCCTCAAAGCCTGCCCGTTGGGCGTCTAGTTTTTAAAATTTGTTTATAAGATAAAAGATAAATTAAAATGCGAAATATTAAAATGATTGATAGAATAATGTTGCCCGTGTGAAAAAATAGGTCGTTCCAAATAGAGTCCGACCTTAGGCAAGGTTTGGTCTTGACTTTTGTTTATTGTCATGGCAAAACAAACGAAAATAAGGAATTGTCTCCTATTAAGTTGAAAAAGCATCTTCTTGTCGGATGAGCTTATAATTATTCTAGGTATAGCGCAAATCTCACCCAATTTACCACCTAATATAATCTTTGCCTCAATGTTATTGATTCATATTCTTAAAACATTTGGTTCCATTACACAATCCACCTATTTGATCAATATTGCGCAAACACATAGCATGAACGCCAATCTTCAAAGCTAACTTATGGTGTGGAATGACCAGACATTGTGATGGAGTAAAAAAAAACTTAATGTTGTGGAAGGCCAATCTTCAAAGCTAACGACGGGCGGGCTAGCTCCAAGAATTTTTCTAAAATCATAGATGCAAGGCCCTCCCGTTGGGCAGCTAGTTTTTATAATTTTTTATAAGATAAAAGAAATAGTAAAATGGTTTGATAGAATAACGTTAAACAAATTTAATGTTGAAAATAACCGAATTAAAGATACTTTATTGTGTAGGAAAACATACTTATAATCTATGAAGAACTTCTTTATAGACAACGTTGGTTGTAGATTTGTTGTAGTTGTCATGCTTGTCACAACACCTCTTTTAGACAATTCTTGCTTTTGACCCTTAAAATGGCTATATAAAGTTGTTCATGTGAAAAAACAGGCCGTACCATACAGAGTCCCACCTTAGACAAAGTTTGACTTTGAATTTTGTTTATTGTCATGTCATGTGCAAATGGAAACGGGAACCGTCTCCTATTAAACTGAAAAGACATCTTATCATATGAGCTTATTATCATCTCAGGTATAACGCAAACGTAGATTAATCATAGGAATGAAAGTAAAGTTAACTCTTTATTAGAGAAAATTAACTTGCCATATGTTTCATAAACTTTCATTCTTTCATAAATCTATAAGATACATTATCAAGAACATGTGATTAATATACATCTTTACATGTGATTAATCAAAGAACAGTCAACAACGAAGACGGAAAAAATTTTCATATAAAATGATCATTCGATAATATACACGTTTACATATATTTTTTGCATTAAGCAATTGGAATATATCTCTGGACTCTCGTTCCAGAAATAACACAATGTATATTGTGATGAATATTTAAATAGGCTATATAATCCACTATAAAACTTAAACTCCTGTATATTTTACATGTATCAAGGACATGATGATGGACAACCCAAGTTCCTCGTCAAACCCAAAGTTGAAACCGATGGGGCGGCTAGCTTTAAAATTTTGATTATACGATAAAATTAATAGTAAAATAAGTGTGAACGTGAAGTCTCATGAGACGAAAATGAATAAAATAAACATACCATTATCAATAAAATAATAACATTAAACATCATCACACAAAATACATACAATAATTTAAAGTTCAAAAAAGACAAGTAAACTCAAGACCAGGGGAGTTAGTTCAAGTAGCAACTTTGATAATTTCATGTCACTTAGTTCAACTTCTATCATCATTCTCTTTGTTTGTCCTATAGCAAAGAAAGCACTTTATATTAGAAAGGCAAGCAAAAATAAGTATTAAAGGGGATGAGAACATTCTTAAAAAAATAGTCATATACCTTTTAGAATGCTCTCGTGTCTTTTTACTCTCTTCGACAATAGGCTCTGAAGATAAGTACAATGAAGCATTAGAACATTGAGAAATACTTGACCACTATCGAATAACACTTTAAAAATAACACAGAATGATGCTTGAAACAATAGCTGGCCATTTCTATCCGTTTACCCAAGGGTCAAATGTTCTATGTTATAATCTCTAACGGGTCAAATCGAAAACCAAAGAAAGAGCCGTGAAACTGGTTGGTGGGGGAGCATATTTTTTAATGCTTACAACATCCAATATCATTTTATTTAGAAACATTCGATTGTTAATGTAACATTATAGTTGTTGTGATTATATTAAACACATCAAGTATTTTAAATGGGAAATGTATTTGTTTGTGGGTTAACCTCAACCAACTCGTCCCGAAACACACTAAAAACAACAGGTTTCAAAAAAAAAAAAAAAAAAAATTTGATGACCATCTTCAAAATTGATATACTAAAATAGTAATATACCTTATTCATTAGCATCATCATTTTGTAGATCTTTGTCTGATTCTGAAAGAGAAGCCCAACAATCTTTACCTTCATCATAATCCTTTGGTACGTTATCACCAAAATCTAATAATTTCATGTTCGAGCTACGCACAATCTGTTAGCTTCCATTGCCATAGTAGCACTATCCTTTGGTACGTTATCACCAAAAACTACAACCTTCAATAAAACAACAAATTAGCGCCATTAAGGCCTGCACAAATTGAGGGATTTATAATAATTAGCTTGCATGGATCAAATTCTTACCTAATGCATAATGACCACATATATAACTCCCAACTAATTCAATAACTAAAGCAAGTTCAATAACAAACCTTCTTTGATTATCTGATCACATGTGAGTGAAATAAGAACCTCCCTCTATGCCTATTTTCTCAAAATCTAAGAATATAAAGCAAGAAGCACTTGCCAATATAGAAAATCGAAAAATGCTTTCATTATATATAAGACGCAATGCACACTCAATAATAAGCAATAAACATAAGCTAAAAATAATCAATCCCAAACACCCTCCAAGACAATCTTCATATTTGTTACTCAATCGCATGTACAAAAATAGTAGGATTAAAACTCGACAAACCATTCACACATGTAAAAGCTGTTAGTAGCAACCCTACCTGTTCTATAGCATTCCGCACGCCCATCCAAAACCATAAACCACACTTATGCCATATTATGCTTCACCCATCTAAATCATTTGCATCATCACTTTATCGATCCGTATGATTCTAAATCAAAACTACACCTATATCTTCTGCCACCAAAAATAGATTCATGCAATCCCAATATTAACTATGTCAACATCAATTTATCAACACAAATAATGAGAATAGGTACTTGAAAAGCTTGAAATGGTTCGGAGTACCTGCAATAGATTTATCATTTTGCAAGCATAAGTGTAAAGAGGACAGTAATCAATCAAAGCTAAGAAAGTTAAGTATCACATGAATGTCCACATGTAGTTATGAAATCCTTTTTTACGTAAAAATATTGCTACTTTATCCATGTCTACTCAGTTTGTTATATATGTGTCGTTAACTATCACATGTAGTCTATTCTTTCAATGTTAACTATCACATGGATGAAGAAAAGCCAGAAGAACTTGGCGGCTGTCCATTCGAATGACACCATGGCATACACAATGACACTATAATATGTGCATTGAGCAAATAAGACAGATATGTAGTGTTGCACAATATATGTTACCAAATCCATATTTGAATTTTAACCCACTAAACCCATTTGAACTTTTAGAAAAATATGAACTCAAACTGACCCATTTTGAAAATTATTTGATAATATCAACTTCATTTTCCAGCCCATATGCAATTGCAGCTGCATTGGCCTCATTAATCATGAGAATTCGATAAATGGTTACTATTTTTGCATGTTTATAGTTCAAAAAAATATGCATTATATATCCATTCTAATGAATCTTTGCCAAGTATAAGACTAAAGCTCATTCCAAGCCAGATATGCTAAAAGCCAGATTATAAGACTAAAGCGGATGATTCTAAAGTTGCAAATGTATAAAAATGCAAAAATATTCCTTGCAGTACCAAATTAAACATCTAATATAACTGAAAAGAAGCATATAGTATTTTATAATGTTATAGGTCATGGTTTATACCAAAATTAATTATAAAAATGTAACTTTACTTACTGTTGATCCACTATGATGATGTCCAAGGAGACAACTTGATTGTTTTTTGGGTTGTAAGTAGTCCATACTCCTGAAACGATAACATTAACGGTCCAACTATTAGTGGCATTAGCATCTTGCTGATCTTTAGCTTCTGGCTTTCAAAATTTTCAATGTCAGACTTGAGTCTCCTTTGAAGCTCAGAGACCTTAAAAAGAACAAAATGATAAACAGTCAAAATTTGAAGCAGAAATATCGAATTAAACACGATGCAAAGAAAGGATATTTATATCATTGCAACCTTATCATTGTTTTTTGGGTCTTGTGTCAAAATGTCCTTTCCTCTGATTGATATGATTTCATCGGCTTCGGATTCAAGTTGTTTTGCAAGGCTATCAGTTGCAGCCTGCACCATTAAGTTACAAACATGTCTCGTTACACAAATCAAAATGACATCATAGCAAGTATACTATAAGAACGTGGCTCACCTTGGGAGAGAGATGCTTCTTACGAAGGCATGCAACTTCAAGCTCAAACGTGTATGCTCTGATTAGTTTTTCAGAAGGTGCGAGTTCAGCACGAGCTTGGTCAAGCTCGACAGACAGAGCCTTCTTTTCAAAACAACCCATGTAAATGAACCGGAATCAAACACACACACACACACACACACACACACATACACTTTAGATGAAAAGAAAATATTACTTTTGATTTGGTCCCCTACTAATATCTCAACAGGCAAGTTCCACTGAAGTTGATCTAAATCTGCCACTTCTAATATATCTATTATAAGTATTTATTATTATTATTATTTTTTTAAACTAAAACGTTTCATAACTATTTTGCTTTTTTCTTTTCCAATTTTATGCATCTTTATTGTTTATATAAAATAACTTGAAACTGGAAAAAGAAAAAGAAAAAGAAAAAAATAACATTGAAAACCAAGCTTGCTTATCTTAAGATTGAACCTCCTACCTTTGGTTAAATTAACCATCAGTTTACCACTCTGCAATACAAACAATATTGTTATGAGTTAGGTTTTTATAGGTTTATTGTTAGAATAACAATGTATTATCCCTATAGAGGCAGAACACCAAAACATAAAACTAAGGCAAAGACGTCATTGCTCTAAAAAGCACACATATGATAGAATTCAATAAATACAGTAACGAAAGTCTTTACAGCGTAATAAATTGGTCGAAAGCAGCGCCTCAGACTCACTGGCTGCTGAAATGGTAGGAGGCACAGCGGCTGCAAGATCTTTGAAACCATGACATTCACTTAGCAAGTCGATCAACTCTAACGATGTTGGAAAATAATTAACATTTACAGAATTTGTAAAGCGAATAAACTTACAGTCAGAAGATTGAGTCCCGCTTGATCAAGTGTTGGTACAACAATTTCAAGGTCCTGAAAGTTCAAGGATGATCCATTAACTATCAAAGAGCACATAATCCTAATCAAAGATTGAAGATTTATCACCTGTGTAGAATACTTTGGAAACGTGGATTTATAGTCAGGTAGAACAGTCACTCGGCCTAAAAAATGAACAAACAACATGAGCTTATTACAAATGCAATTACAAAGGCCCATTATTTATCTAATACAAAATGCAACATAAAGTGAACTTTATTTGGTTCTTAATAGTTAATATGATAAATATAATTAAGGGGCTCCTTCTATATCCACATATTATAATGCTCTTGATTGATTCCTTTATTATATGTTCCACTTTTCTTATTGACGTTTTTTGTTGAAAGGTCACCAGTTGTTTGGTACGGAGGGGCACGGATACTGATAGAAGGCTAAAATCTAATTATCATTCGAAACTTATTTAACAAACTGTAAAACTACTGGGACCTCATTTTGTAAACTCTGATATTCGAATGATAAAACTTTTAAAACGACTCAATTAGAGATCGTTTTCTATTATTATGACTGTTGTGCCGTCGAGTAACACCCAGTTTGAATTTCGATGCGTATCACGAAATTGGGGGTGTTACAGATAACCTCAAGGATTCTTCTTTAATAACACAGATCCTGTAAATGGTTGTAATTCAATAAAGTGAAAACTTAATAAGTAAACGTCACTCAAAATCCAAAAAAGTTCAAGTAAATAACCATTTTAGGCATTCTATCAAACATGTTATGCACATGTAGAACTACTCACATCACCATTACCTTAACCGTTCCCTTTTCTTCAGTTACCCAAGACACTCATGTTTTTAAAATTGTTAAAATTCTATTTTTTTGTGTAAATTTCTTTGTATTCGTGTAAATAGCTTGTATGAGATGACCAGGTGTGGATGAGCCAGAGTGGTGTTTATGTCTCCCCCAATAAGTGCTTTTGTGAGTAGCCTAACTAGGTTTTCCCCTTCGACGGGTGCCTAAGTTGGGGATGGTGTAGGGCAAATGTTACTTTGAGGGGATGCGCTAAGTATGGATACCAGGGTCTCTTTGGGTTGGGCTCATAGTTAAGTTAACCTAACAGTTGGTGGTGTTCCCTAACTATTAGGTATTTGGGTATGCGGGTGTAGAAACGTAAGGGGTGAATACGGTCTTTTCGACTTATTTTAAAGTTTAGATACTTTAAGTCTCCGATTTCGTGTAAGGGTGTGCAAGCAATCAACCAATAAGAAGGGATGAGGGGTTTAGATCATCATGTCCAGTTGCGAATCCGTGACACCTATATTATTCACTAGTACACAATCCTTGCGGTGGATTAAACTGTTACAAGCTTCACTCCACCGATATGCACAAAGATCGGTGCTCACAAAGAAGAGCTACTACCCAATGGAGTTCCGCCCTCGGAACCACCCACAAGAATCTCGCGATTCACCCCCCAAGGAAGCAACAAACCCCAAACTAGACCTTCACCCGATCTAGGCTTGGCCCCCAAGGTATAAGACTTTTACACCCTTTGCTTATCCACAAACCGGATAAGACTTTACAAATGAATGAATGAATGTGTTTAAGTGTTTGAAATACCATAACCTAGCCTAAGGACTTTACTTAATAGAAGATAGCAGAAGAAGACTCTCGACGCAACACACAATAGTGGATTAAGTTATTTTGGTTCTTCTTTTGCGAAGAAGTAATCTATATACATGAAACATGTCTAAAGTTCACAAAAATAAACAAATACATAAGTGAAAATCCCAAAGTCCAACCTCGAACGAGCTAGACTTGTTAACCGAACTGTAAATGGATACAAAATCATTGAGCATGATTACCAAAATATAAGTAGATATAGAAGAACAAGAAATGGTGTGAAAGTACCTAAAAGTAAGAGGGTGACAATGTAATATTAGCATGCAAATGAAAATGACACAAATTTTCTAGTTACTATATTTACTACAATAATTTATATGTAGTTAATGTACTGGTAAATACACTTGTGAGTATATTAAAGTACATGTATTAAGATCAGGGTTCTAAAAGGCGCGTCATGGTGGCGCTAAGGCACGAAGCGCGACCTCCACGTTACGAAATAGACCAAGGCATCGGCTATAGGCGTGACGTGAGATGAGGCGTAAAAAGGCGTGACGCCTTTCTTGAATCTAACTATGATGAAAAACATATATACATTTTTTTGAAATAAATGAAGAAGATTGCATGCAAGGATAGTTATTCTTTAAAAAAAAATATAAATAAATAAATAAATTAAAAATTCTTAAATGTTCTTATTCATATTATTCTTTAAATGTTATTCATAAACTTATATTTATCATTTTCTAATTTGTTACATATTTCTAACCCTTGTTCATAATAACATCATTCAAACATTTTATTTACCGTCATAACACTTCATCAACTCGACCAACCCAAACCAACCCAGTTCCAGTCTCACTTGTTTGACATCTAATCCGATCTCACAACTAGCCAAATCAACTCACACCAGACCTCTACATTATGTTCCCGAGTTTTGAATTGAAAGAAAGAAGAGAAGAGACAAAAAATGGGCAGAAAAGAAGAGGAAAGGAATGATATTTTGACTTTGTATATCGTGTTCCCGAGTTGGGAGAGAAAAGAAGTGACAATTGATTATTTTACAATTATACCCTTTGTTATATATAAAAGTTATGTTTTATATTAAGTCATTTAAGTAGTTGTATATATTAAAAGCTCCATAATATAACTTCCTTCCAAATCATTCCACTTTGAAAAGAAAGTTTTGGAGAGAAATTTAGTCAAATTTACTCTCCTCCTCTTTTCTCTTATCTCTTGAAAAAACTCAGGAGCACGAATTTATTTGTTTCCTTCTCACTTCTTTTCTCTTATTTCAATAATAAAACTCAGGAACGCAGTCCTAGTTCAAACAAGCACCCAAAAGGTAACGGAGGCGTGCAAAGGTTTCCTTAGGCCGGACAGAGATTCGCCCTTGAGTGCAAAGGTAGAAGGGAGATTGACTATAAAACCTACCTGTCAAGCAGGAACAAACGTCGGCCTTAGTAATCCGACAGATGCCGAGTGAAAGAGCCGTCGAGCGACGGATAAAAGCTACCCTAAACATAAAAAAAAAAGTATAAACCAAAAAGGACGAAAAAAATAACTAGTTACAAAACATTACAAGAAAAAAAGAAAAAGAAAGAAAAGAAAAGAAAAAGCCCTAATTACACTTCCAAACACACAAACACTTCTTCTTCTTCTTCTTCTTCTTCTTCCCCCCTTTCTTAACTTTCTCTCTCTACATTCATTCTTTCTCTCTCTAAAAAACCCAAAATTTAAAAACCCTAATTTCCCTCAATTTATGTAACTTATATTGGATTTAAATTTGAATAGTAATAATAATAAGAAAGATGAGTGGTGGAGCTAGGGGTGTAAAGAAAACGATTCAGAATATAAAAGAGATAACAGGGAATAATTACAGTGAAGAAGAGATTTATGCAATGCTTAAAGAATGTAATATGGATCCCAATGAAACCACTCAGAACCTTCTTGCACAGGGTATTATTTTTATTTAAGATCTATCATCATCTTTCTATTGTTGATTATTTTTATAAAGTTTTGATTTTTATAGTGGTTAGTTTTTATTGCTTTTGTTTGTAAAGTGCTGTCGAGTGTGTAAAATGTGATAAAAGTTTTAATCTTTATAATTTTTGTAAGTGGTTGTATACTTATCGTTATGTTTCTAGTGGTCTTTTGTTGCTGAAATGCGGTTTTTCGCGTAGGTGTGATATCTGGATTGGA
Organism: Artemisia tridentata subsp. tridentata; assembly: GCA_021014915.2. Classification (NCBI taxonomy): domain Eukaryota; kingdom Viridiplantae; phylum Streptophyta; class Magnoliopsida; order Asterales; family Asteraceae; genus Artemisia; species Artemisia tridentata. The sequence continues at coordinate 57,015,871 of CP139509.1, read as the reverse complement.
TATGGTGTACTGAGTGAAGCTCAGTGTTTTGTATAGTGTTGCTGGCTATGTGAGAAATGTTATAAAGTTTTGATTTTTGGTAGTTTTGTAAGTGGTAATGTAGCTCCTTTTAGGGTTTGAGTTCTGTTTTTGATTGGGTTTGTTTTGTAAAGTGAAGTTGGCTGTGTGATAAAGTTTTGATTTTTTTAGTTTTGTATGTGGTGGTGTAATTATCGTTAGGGTTCAAGTGGAGTTTGAAGCTCAAATACTGGTTTCTCACGTTCGGATGATATTTGGGATTGGATATTGTTTCTTTTGTGAGAAATGTGAAAGTTTGGATTTGTAATAGTTTTGTAAGTGGGACTGTACTTATTGGCTTACCTTTTTTGGTATTGGATTTGTTAACTGTTGCTAGCTGTGTGTTTTTGTGATTTATGCGATAAAGTTTTGATCTTTATTAGTTTCGTAAGTGGTGCTGTTGTTAGGGTTAGGGCTAGGGCTAGAGTGGTGCTTGATAGTGATATGTTGTTTATTTGTTGTGACTACTTATTTTTCGTTGTGTTAGAACCATATATGGGATTCAATATTGTGTGAGAAATGTGATTAATGCGATAAAGAATTGACTTTTGGTAGTTTTGTAAGTAGCAGTGTACTTATTGTGACGGTTAGAGTGGAGGTTTTTTTATTGGTTTTGCTTGTAAAGTGTGGTTTGGTTGTGTGAGGAATTGATAAAGTTTTTATGCTTATTAGTTTTTCAAGTGGTGCTATAATTATTGTTAGGGTTAGAGCTGTGTTTTTTATGGTTTTGATTGGTAAAGTGTTGTTAACTGTGTGTTTCTATTTGACAAATGTGATAGAAGTTGTGATTTTTGTTGGTTTTGAAAAAAGTGGTATAGTTGTTGTTAGAGTTTCAGTGGTGTTCGAAGCTGAATTACTGCTTTTTTCTAGTTTGTAAGATGTGGGATTGGATATTCTGTGGGATGCGTAATAAAGTTTTGATCTTTATTAGTTTTGTAAGTGGCGGTGTAGTTTTGGTTAGGGTTATAGTGGTTTTCGAAGGTGAATTGACGTGTCTTGGTTGTGATTACTGTTTTTTTCACGTTAGAATGATGCTTGGTAATGGATATTACTGTTGTTTGTAGGGATAGTTTCACTGATAAAGTGTTGATTTTTATTAGATTTGTAAGTGGTGGTGTAGTTATCGTGAGGGTTTGAGTGGCTTTTGAAGCTGATTTGGCGTTTCTTTGGGGTGGTTTGATGTTTGGGATTAAATGTCGTGTGCAGAGTGAAACTCAATGTTTTGTCGGTTATGTAATTTGTTGTGAGAAATGTGATAAAGTTTTGATGTTTATTTGTTTTGCAAGTGGCTGTATACTTTTCGTTAGGGTTAGTGTGGTTCTATTGATGGGTTAGTTTGTAAACTGTTGTTGATTTTGTGTTTTTGGAGGAGGGGGGGATGTTGTGATATAGTATTGATTTTTGTTAGTTTTGTTGATATAGTTTGGTGAATTGGTGTTTATTTGTTGTTTTTATGGCGTTAGAATGATTTCTAGGATTGAATATTGTGTGAGAAATCTGAATAATGTGATAAAGTTTTGATTTTTATTAGTTTTGTAAGATGTGGTGTAGTTAGGGTTAAGGTTAGAGTGGTTTTTGGAGCTGAAATGGTGTTTTTTTGGCGGTGAAGGGATGTCTGGGATTGGATATTGTGCGCAAAGTGAAGGTCACTGTTAGGTATCTCATTAATATACCTTGTTTGTAACTGTTGTTGCATCGTTTAACTGAACTGGTGCTAGTGTACTCGTATCAAGTTCGGTTTTTTACGTGTCTCTTGTTTTTAGTTTCAAATAACGTAGATTGTTCACAAGCCCTGATCACTTGAAATGTCTCTCCTAGCTTTTTTTATATACCGTCTCAGCACAATTAAAATCTTTGTTTTAATCTTGTGCAGATCCATTTCATGAAGTAAGGGGGAGGAAGCGGGACCGCAAGAAAGAGGTAAGATCAGTTTCTGATGTTTAAGGAAGCTATGAGTCATCTTTCATTAGTTCTACACTTTAGGGGCTTTTAGTGGTTATTACATCTACCGATCTAGGATTTTTTCACCAGGGTTTATTATTACATCAGTTATTTAGAAAATGAAATAAATAAACAATTTGAATTTTTTTATACAACACTACAGTTTTTCTTCAGGGGCTATGCATGTGTACGCCTTTACACTCATGTGCTTGAAAATTGTTTACGCTTCTATATAAGTTAACCTATTTCTTTTCTGCAGAATAACATCAAAGAATCTACAGAGCCTAAATGGAAACCTGGGATGCAGGGACGTGGGAACAGGGGTGGAAGGGGAAACTACTCAGCTCGCCACAATTCTCAAGGTAATCTACAAGGTTTATTCCGTCGCCTTTATGCCTTTATAGTGTTCTGTGTTCATATATTAGTGTGTCCTTCTTTTTTTTTTTTTTTTTTTTTTTTTTTTTTTTTTTTTAATTTTTTTTTAAATAACAGCCGTTTATTGAACCCATATAAACCCCCATGTAAGTTCTAATGTTATCAAAAGGCCACAGGCACATGATTCAAATTTTTCAGTAATGCCCGTAGTTTCTAGTTGAAATCAAGGTTTGCTGAAATATGCTAGTCATAGGTATGCGTAAACTTCGAACTCTTATTTATTTTATTTTTATGTTGAAAACTAAATGCAGGCAGTAGCAGGAACGTTCTCTCTGCAAAGGACAATGAAATAAATAAAGGTCCCGGTGATGGTGTAATCTTGCCCGCACCCCAGGATAAGAAGAATAAAGAGATATTGGTTGCAAGGTGTTGCATTCATTATATTTTTATTTTCTTTCTTCTTTTTATCTTTTTATTTGAAATAGATACAAACTACATGGTTAATTCCTCACTAAGTACACGTTACACTCCACTTTTTGCAGTTCTTCCAATAAATCTGAAGTAAGCACGGCTGCTGCAAGTGATAAGTTGGAGGGTTCACTCCCGAAAGTCCCTTCAGAGGCAAACAAAATCACGACTGCTGCTTTGTCTGCTTCAGATCCTATTCTTATGCCATCACAGGATTCACGACCTTCTGTTGGTACAATTAGTCGTGAAGTTGGAACTCGAAGAACTCCTGTTGTTGAACAATCCCAAGAGACCGCTGCTGAGATTAAAACTCCATGTGAGGATTTTTTTTACTTAAAAATCTTTTATAGAATCACATTAAAATTATGCGATTTTGTGCCATTATATTTTCATGAGTTTTTAGATAGTAATTATTGGAACTTATATTTTGAAAAAATGCTTACTATGACAGCTGGTCTTGAGGTTGGAAGCTCAAGCTCGTTCGTGCAAGGAAAGGTGTTATATGGAGAGAGAATAATTTGGTTTCAGAGTCTTCACAACCTGCACCATCGACTAATGTTTCCTCTTCCAGTAGCAGACCATCTTCAAGCTACAATAACAGGCCGCAACAAGCAATTGGGCCTCAAAAAGGTATTAATTCATGTGATATGTATTTATACGATAGTTTGATTATCTGTCATGTTCTTTACTGGTTTTGATTATCTGATACTTAATTTATTGGTAACCGACATCTTAACAAGTTTTTTTTAATTAAAACCTCGAAGTACCAAAAAATAAATTAAACTGCATTCTGATCATTGTTTTATGTTTTTTTGTGCTTTCCTACAGTGGCTCCTGGTAAGGAGTGGAAACCAAAACCGACAACTCTTGTTCTTGCTCAAGAACTTGGGACTGAGGTGCCAGTCATTCCAGCTGAAGTTTCATCAAAACCACGATCCAGCATTCCCGAGTCAAAGGAGAGGAAAGTAGAGACATCACACATTTCTGATGGTCAGCATGTTATTATTCCAAATCACCTTCATGTTGCTGAAGTTGAGAAACTTGGGTTTCAGTTTGGAAGTTTTGATGCTAGTTTTGGTTTAAATTCAAGCGCATTGAATGGTCCAACGAGCGACAAGAGTCCGTCTCCTGAGGCTTCTGAGGAGATTGCTGAACATATAGAGGAACAGACCACTAGGTTTGCCCTAATGCTCCCATGCTTATTAGATTATATTTGCAATTTTCTTAATGCATTTTTTGACCGATTATTTTATTGGATTCAGGAATCAAGATGTGTTGGTTACGGCTGAAGATAGACAGGATTTTGACCGTCCACCATCTTCTTCTAACGTACCTCGAAATCTGTCACCTGAAGGTGACGTCTCATCTAATGTGGCGCCTGAGCACGTAGAGCCGAAACCCGAGACTTCACTCCCATTTCCTAGTCATCCATTTCCTGTGGTTCATCCTTCTTCTAACTTGAATTTTGGTTTCATACCACCAATAATAGGCAGTCATGTTGCACCTTTTGAAACCAATGAGTCTCGAGCGCCTGATTCTTCTCGTGTCCCAAGCTTTGCTGTAAGTATCATTGTATCAAATACTATTGTTATTTAAGATTGAGTGTAACTTTTCAGGTCTCTTATGCAAATCATTTTTGTATTTTTTTACACACAGGTTCAACAACCATTTGACCCAGCAGGTTATTATCCTCAGTTTTATCGTTCTGGTGCTGATAGTGATGGGCGCATATCACCTTTCCACCCACCTGTGGTGGTCACCAAGTACAACGGGAATGTTCCAGCTGTATCTCAACAGGCTTCTCAGTCTTCTCAAGAGGTATGCGTTTTAGGATTAAATGTTCTTATAATACTTGGGAAATCTTTTAGTTGCATAATCCCGTTCTAATGACTTCTTACATGTGGACCACAGGTTGGGAATCCATTATTGTTATCTGCCGCTGGTCCAACACCGTTATCCACACAAGCAGGTGGGGTAATGCAGACCCCCATAGCCGTGTCTCAGCAACAAGTACCTGTGTTCAGACAGCCAACGGGGTTACATTTACCACATTACCCTCCAAATTTTATCCCATATGGCCCGTACTTTTCCCCGTTTTACCTTCCTCCTCCGGCTATTCATCAGTTTTTGAGCAATGGTGCATTCCCCCAACAACCTCAACCTGGTGGTATGTTTCCAGCTCCGCCAGTGACAACTCCTAAATATCCACTTCCACAATACAAGCCTGGAGGTAATCCAACAAACTCAGTTCACATTGGAATTCCGGGAACCTATGGACCATATGGCTCATCCCCAACTGGTTATAATCAAAACCCAGCAGTGACAGCTGGTAATTCAACTTCTAACGAAGACCTTGGTGGATCTCAGTTTAAGGAAAGTAATGGATACGTTACAGGGCAGCAGGTTTGTTTCTTTGTTTTTTTTACTTGATCTTTGTTATGTAATGTTAGCATTATATTAAGTCAAGTTTGGGTTTTCGTGGCATGCTGTCTAAGTTTATATTTTTGGTGTGAACATTGGTTGACCCAGATTCCTTAATAATGTGTTTTAATCCACAAAGGGCGGTGTTTGTGATTGCTTATTTAAAAGTGTTTATCTGCTTATTGCCATTTTTTAAGCAGATTTTGTGCTTAGATGAGACTTGCTTAGCTGCTTGTTTTATAGTAAATAAACACTTTAGTGCTTAGATAAGCATGCATGTATTTGTTCCATTTCATGATAATTTTAAAAAGAAAATCGAGCCTCATAATTATTTTCAAAGCAGATAAGCACCTCAAAATTGGCAATTCCAAGAACCTCATAATTATGCGAGGCTTGTAGTTTCTGCATTTGTTCCATTTCATGATAATTTTTAAAAGAAATTCGAGCCTTTCTGAGTTCAGCTGATGAACGAACTTTGTTGGAAATGAGTCTTGTTACGTCATATTTTAGAGATGATTCTTTGGATGGTATTGTGCATGTTAATGCATATTATGTGTTTCTTCCTCATAATCATATTAATGTTTTATTTATGTTTATGTAGAGCGAAGGTCCAGGCGTATGGATAGCTGCACCTGGTCGAGACATTACTGGTTTGCATTATAATCTTCCACAAGGTGGTCAAGTAGCATATGCCCCAACACAAGCTGCACATGGAAATTTTCCTGGTATGTATCACCACCACCCTGCACAACCAGTGACCACCGGACCCATTCACCCACTTCTTCAACAGCCTCAATCAATGGCTGGCGTTGACATGGTCGGACCCGCAGCTAGTATGTATCAACAGCAGCAGCCGCCCCAGCCTGCTGCCCAACTCAACTGGCCTAATAATTACTGAACTAATGCCAATTTTTTTTATAAAGAAACCAGCAAAAACTAGGCACATGATAACCCAATCTTGAATTTCCTTATCTTCTTTCCGGTAAGTTCCAATAGAATGATTGGAAAGTGGTAGAAAAATCGTGAAAAAAATATATGAAGGTGGCTGGAGTTGAGTGTAAATCGTTTATAGGAGGCTAAATTATAGTCAATTGGTTATCTTTTTGGAGGATATAAAAGGCGAAGCCCTCATGTAACTGTTAATGACCAATTTCAAGTTAGTTAAACCCTGGTTTGTCGTATGTGATTATGCCCGTGTCTCCCCTCGAGAGCTTTTTCGTATTAGAACAACTATGAGAGTTGACTTTATATGATTCTTGTCTCTTTGACTTGTTTTTGTTTTCTTCCTTTTTAAGATTGAGGTTTTATAGGGGTATTATTATTGGGCTTTTTAGAGGGTTTCTTTATTTTGGTGTAATGGTGTTACATGTAAAGTGAATTTTGATAGCAAGAGAGGATGTATTTGAACTGTTGTAATTGATATTATTGTTTGGTATAAGCAAAAGCAGCATTCAAAATTGTTTCGGTAGACAAATATTTGTGTATTTAGTTAATACGGGTTCAGGACAAAAATGCTACATCTTTGGTTACAAGCACGGAACCAAATTTAATATAGCTACTGTATCGGATCTTGCTCAATTGTCAATTTGTATAGCTACTCAGCCTACTCTATGTCCGACCCATAAGGGGTCAGTACCTGTAGTCAGTTTTCTCTAGCCAGTCGCGTCTTTTGCCATTCAAAACCATGCTTGATATATATGTAATACAGATTACCACTGAAGACATGTTTAAGGCCAAGGTTGAGAATGTTCAACTAATGCGGACCTTGACCCATCGTTAACTCATAATGGAGTGGATTAGGATCATCTTATGTTTAACTCGCTCATGTTTTTCTCATGTTACCATGTTGTGAGAGTATATAAATTGGTGGGTCTCATATTTTATCTAACAATGACATCACAATTTTATTTACTTTTATGTTATTTTCAACATGACACAACTTGAGACGCAACATTAAAGGGACGGAATTCTATAATTGCGTTAAAAAAAATCTTACCGTTAAAACAGTTTTTAAGATGAGACTTGACTCGGTCGAATATTGCAAAACTTTTGATTGTGATATGGACAAAAGATCATTTTACAAATTGCATAAACATATAAACTAATAAAAGTTAAGAGATATATATGCATTAAAATATAACACTATAAAATCATCCAACATTCTCTATATATATTATAGCGCACCGCCTTGGCGCCTTGTGCGCACTGCGCAGTGCCAAATTTTTTTTTTTTGGGCCTGTTTTAATGGTTTTGCTTGGGGCTTACAATTTAGCCTGATTCGTTGCTCAGTTGAGGCCCAATATGAGACCGCTTGTATATGATACGCTTTGAAAAAATGAAAAAGGAATTAATATATAGGATGAAACTTGCATCAACTTGGCCATGTTTAGCCCTCGAACTATCTCATTATTCCAACTTGGTCCTCATGTCTTTCTTTGCATTTGTTGTTGTGCGACAATGTGACAGGAGGCAACCATCAAACACATTAAATGTGTTTGGATATGGTAAAAAAAGGGAAAGAAGTGAAATAATACAAATGTGTTTCTTGTGGAGACTCTTACCCATATCTTACCATTTTTTCGGAATTGTCCGTAACGCTCGCGAAATAAACAAAAACTACCCGCTGCAACGCAGCGGGCACCCCCTGCTTGTTCGACTAGTATAACTGTTGATCCACTATACAATCTCCTATTAATATACAAAAATAACATTCCAATATATTTTTAAATATCTATGGTTATCGTCATCGTCTCTAGTTGTTTCTATATATATATTTTTTCTTTTTTATGGGCAAATATGACACACAATACTATGTATTATAATAAGATTTTTTTTATTTTTTTTATTTATTTATTTATTTATTTTTGACAAAACTTATCAGAGATTAAAAAAAATAAATATTTCATAATTACTTAATATCAATGCTACTTTATGTAAGTTATAAATATAATCTTTATTTTTTAACTCCCCCGCTCTCTTTCCGTCTTCAACTACATCTACGGTTCCAGCCACAAAGACTTTCGTCAAATATACCCTATGTATATTCCGTTCTAATATATACTATCTATAAAGAGAAAATGGTCAAAAAGTCAAGAAGTGAAAAGTGAAAAAACTGAAATTAATGTATTGCCTAAATTACCCATTCAAACTAAATTTTAAGATTCAGCCGCACCGAACCTGTTTCATATATAAACCAAAGCCGCACACAAAACAAACAAAAAACACGCACACATATCTGGTCTCTCTCTCTTCACATCTCTCCCTCTTCACATCTCTCCCTCTTCATCTTAACCTAAAACCAACATCACCACCCCTCAATTAGTTGTCGCCGCCACCACCTACATCTTCTGAAACCACCGTCGGCACCACTACCGAGAGAACCACCATCAAAACCCCACCACCATCGAGTCCCCCATCACCGAGCCCTATCACCACCGGAAACCAAACCTGCCACCACCCTATATCTCGAAAGGTTTTTCAAGTTTCGAGGTTTTTTTGTAAAGATTTATGCATTTTTCAAGTTTTGAAAGTTTATTTTGTAGATCTGTATATTTTTGAAACAATGAAGGTTTATTTATTTATAAATCTGTATATATTCTTTATGGATCTGAGTTATAAAACCCTTACAATTTTTTTTTGTAGATCCGCCGCGGAAATTATTTGTGGCCGTAATACTCGCTGCGGCCGAAAATGTATATTGATTTCTGCTGTTAGATCTAAAACTTTATTGTAGTTATTGGTCAAGGTCACTTATGTTTGGAGGTTAAAAGTTTGTTTCATTTAGATCTTAGGCTAAGAGGAGTGAGGCGGTATTGTGCCCTATTAAGCCCTTAACCGCCCGATTATGCCCTGCTACACCACCCCCATGGGGCGATTAGCCCTTTGGGTGGTAAAAATAAACGCCCTCTTTTTTTTTTGTTACCCAGTTATTGTCTGCTACGTGTCCAAGGTTTATATTACTCCACTTATTGTCTGCCACGTGTCGTGAGTTGCCCTGCTACACCACCCCCACTATTTTTTGAGGCTACCCAACCTGCTGACTAGGCACCACATGGCGCGAGTCGCCCCTTCTCTGAGTAGCCTCACTCCCTTCAGCCTTAAACATTTTTTAGTTTTAGATCTAAAGATATACTTGTGTTTGTTTAGATATTTTTATGCTTTGATTTAAGGTGAATACGTGGCTGACAAGTGACAACTGAGGTTTTGGGACTCTATTTTTGCACAGCTGTCTACTCTTGTTTATCTTATGACAATTCAACATATTTTGTTCTGATACTCGAGATTCTTTAATTTTGCTTTGGATCCTAAGTTTAATTTTACCGTAGTCACTTATGCCTTATGGTTACTACGTGTATTATAAACCATCCAATAGTAATTGGAATACAATATTTGTTAGAAATATTAAGGGAATCCAATGTGAAAAAAATAAGTTTATTGATTTTTGAAAGGGTTATGTTATTAACACCAATGAGATAATAGCGGGTTTTGGTCAAAATATACAAACCGCGATACACATCATAGAAACCGCAATGCACAAGGCTTCACGAAACCCGAGGGTCCTAAACTCGGCCTTTTGAAATTAGTCAAAGGTAAAAAGGATGTAAAGATGTCCCTATCAAACAGTGGTTTTATCTGACACCACAGTACAATGTGTCTCTACAACTATCTAAAAAATCCTGTTGCTATGCATGTACTCGTCTATTCAACGAAATGAATACTCAGAAACTAAAGTCCAAAGGATTACACAATCCCAATCATTCATTATGCTAACTCATTACAACATTTTGAAAAATTCAACTCTCTTCATTTTAAAAGAAACTTCTTAACTATCTATAAACAATTAAAATGAAAATGTTGAAAACTTAAATAATTAAAATGGAAATGTTGATATTAAAATGGAAATGTTGCCATATGCGAACCGTGTCCATGGATTATTTGCTTACTATAATGTCCATGACCAAGAAATATAAAAGTAACATACATGAATCCTGAAAATATATATGTACAAATACCCTATAATCATATATATGTACAAATACCCTATAATCATATATATGTACAAATACCCTAAGATTACATAACCACTAAGAAAAGATAATATAAAATGGTACGAGAAGATATAATATAAGAATTTGACCACTAAAAGCTGTTATAATCAATTTTTTTTTTGAACATAGTTATAATCAAATTAGAGATAATAGGTAACCACAGATTTCTTGCACATGCCTTAGCATAAGAAAAAATATAATCTTACACATAACTTTACACAAAAAGGAAGTACAAAAATGATACTTCAGCCAAGGCAACCCGTAATAACCCGACCCGATATAAACCGAACCCGACAACCCGATTTCTTATCGGGTCGGGTTGCGGGCTATATTTCTAAAAGTCAAAACCAGATTCAACCCGACCCGATAACACCCCTAATTGTAGATGTAGATGTGTTAGGTATATCGAAAGTTCAAAATTTTGAATTATCGAGACTTGGGAACTGACAAATACTATTGGTAAAACTTCAAAAGGAAACTATTAATACACATCGAAAACCGGGTTGACCCGGGACGCTTCAAACCCGGCGGGTTGACCCGGTTTAATTTGACCCTTTTTTTGACCTAACCCGTTGGGTTGACCCGGTTTATATTGAGCCATTTTTCGACCGGAATGGTTCAACCGGTTGAACCATCCGGGTCGAACCGGGTTTCAAAACATTATGTTTAATCACCAAATCCTCAAACTTTTATTATTTTTCGTTTATAACCCATAAACTTTTTTTATCACTAAAATTATTTTCCGATATAAAATTCCGTTGCTATGCAAGGATACTCGTCTAGTATTTAATAATACATCGAAGACCATGATTTAAATCTGAAACCATGCGCTTTATCCAGAGTGACGCTTAACCTTTATCTACAACTTGCATTTCTTTAAAGAAAGTTCTTTCGACAATTATAACAAGATAAAAAGAATAAACCATATTTTAATTATCTAATCATTGTTAGGTAAAACTGCTTCGATGTCTTTAACTCAATGTCCGTTTATAAAAGAAGTTATAGGAGATAATTTCATAAATTAAATATTTACTTATGTTGTTAAAGTGTCTTTTAAGGCTTGTTTGTTAATTTTTGTTTAAGTCATGTTTAAATAAATAAAAAATTACATAATATGGAGACCTTACTTTTTATCAATTTATATTTTCAATCTTCAATGGAATAAAGCATGTCATTTGGGCTTCACCCAACGGCACATCAGGATCTCCACTTTCAACACTCACAGCCCAAAACATCTCTTCACTCACAACATGTCATTGGAGTCCCACCATACCCAATTAAAACACAACACCCACACACAAAACTTTTTTTTTTGTCTTTTTCACGCCGGGTTTTCGGCGGATGAAGGTTCGGCGGGCTCAAGAGGTGTCATGGCGGAGGTTCGGCGGCGCCAGATGGTGTGCCATGTCGGATTCGGCAGGGAAGCCCGCTGCCACACCCATCACTCTAAGCAAACATTTTTCGAATGACTTTTTAAAATAAGTTTTTTTTTTTTTTTTTTTTTTTTTTTTGTATTAAGACAATTAAATTAATTTCAAACACCATCTTAATTATTAAACCGTTTTTTCTTAACCTATTATAAGTTTTTTTTTTTAATGTGTTTAACTCTATGCCCATAACTTTTTTTTTTTTTTTAACAATTCCATTTACTCTAACTATCATCCTAGTGAACACAAAACCCACAAAATGAGTTTGAGACAACCATTCTATTATCTGCCATATTTCATTCCCTTGGCAAAAATACATATGGACTTTATGACAGTAACCTATTGTGATAAACTACTCCGTAATACAAGTGTCGTCTCTAAGTTTACAGAGGCCCAAATGCAGAATTCAGTTTAACAACAAAAATAAGGCCTATAATAGGAAGTAAAGAATTTTTAAAGAGTTAAAATGAGAAACAATTGTTTTAAAAGTGCCCTTGCTAGAATTTTTTATGCAATTTCTTGAATCAGTTACTTGTAGTCACTTTATAGATTATATATACATATCATAAAAAAAATTCGAGGCCCCTATAATTTGGAGGTCCTGTGCGACGGCACACCTCGCACACCCTCATATACGGCTCTGAATACGACATAAGTGTCGATCTGACACACATGATACAATGCACACGTTACAAACCAATTTACTCTAGATTTTATGACAGTAACCCATTGTAATATGACAGAAGTGTTGATCTAACACACATGATACAATGCACACGTTAGCCATAATAATATGGCACTAAGACGCCATTATTAACTAAAAGTCTAAAACATGCATTAGAAACGTGGTTGAATGATCTGTAGAGTCCAAAGTGGTCGACCATCAAGTGTCAAGACCAATTGAAAATGTTTAAACATGATAATAGTGATTGATCAAGGGTGCTTGTCTTTTATAGAAAACACATAACTAAAATCTCGCTAAAAATAATGAATACATGCGAATCGAAACAACACTCCTTAACAACACATAACCTCCGTAAATTAAGCTTAGAAACCTTTTAGGTTAAATCCATCTAATAGTAAAAGACTTTTATTGGTTTCGATCATGACAGATAAATAGATATAGAGTCACTTAGTTTGTCCCCTTTTAGGCTTATTAGGAGTTTAGTAGCTTCTCATGTTCATTTTGTTTTGGCCTTAGCTACGGAGGCCCTCATATCGGTGCCCTACTTAGATCTTAGCCGCTCTCTTTAGGTCTTAGTTTTAGTTGCGCTCCTTCTCTTTGCTTGCGTTTCTCTAGGTGCCCTTGCCCTTTTGCGTTTTTGCTTTTATGCTTGTATGTTTTTGTTTGTGTCTCCCTGTCCATTTTTTTTTCTTTTTTTTTTAATCTATTTTCGGTTGATAGTATTATATTCTATGCTTGCGTTTTATTTATTCTATTTTCGGTGTTCTCTTGCGGCGTATGCTTTTATATGTTTATGTCCTTTTTTTCTACTTTGTTCTTTTGATGGTATTCTGCCTATTTGTTTTGTATGCTTGTTTGTTTTCTTTCGTCTTATGTCTTTTAGACTCCTTAGCCTTGTTATTACACACTTGCACACATGCACATATACCTGAGCACTCTTACCCGCACGGCCGCACACGTACACTTATCGGAGGTCTTTCTAGAAACAATATTCCTACTTTCGGGTTTATTCTGAGATAAGGGTAGAATCTTTTTACATTCTACCTCTCCATACTCCAACTCACAAGATTAGATATGTTGTTGTTGTGATCATGACAGATACGGCCGCACACGTACACTTATCGGAGGTCTTTCTAGAAACAATATTCCTACTTTCGGGTTTATTCTGAGATAAGGGTAGAATCTTTTTACATTCTACCTCTCCATACTCCAACTCACAAGATTAGATATGTTGTTGTTGTGATCATGACAGATAACTAAATATTTAAAAAAGCTCCTTTGCTATTAGATGTATTAATTTAACCCTCACCTTTTCACACATCTACAACGTTAATCGACAAAACTCCGGTTTTTTATAGTCCCGTTTACTGTAGCGAACCGGCCGGTTTTTCCGGTTCGACCGGTCCGGTTCAACCGGTTTTGACTTTTTGACTTTTTTTTTTTTTTTTTTGTTGGGCGGTTCGGCCGGTTCAACCGGTCCGGTTCGACCGGTTCGACCGGTGACGGAAGCATGGCCGGTTCGACTAAAAAACCGGTTTTTAAAACAATGAACTTTACAGATAGAAAAAACACAAAATAATACGAAATCCACCATTATGCGCCCGTCACATCAATATTCAATTCATATTACTCCCTCCGTCCCAGTAAAAGTGTCCTACTTTGAATATTCAAAGTCTTTGTTTTTTAACTTTGACCGTAAATATTTTGTTTGTGTTATATAATACTTGATGAAAGTTATATGAATTGATTTAGTTTTAGATGTGTTTTCATTGGGTATACTTTTCATCAAGTATTATATAACACAAACAAAAATATTTACGGTCAAAGTTGAAAAACAAAGACTTTGAATATTCAAAGTAGGACACTTTTACTGGGACGGAGGGAGTATTATACAATTTAAATTGACAAATTCTACTAAAACGTGCAGACATATATATTTTAATTACACCGGCCTATATACTATTGTATGCAACTTTATTTGCACACTATATACACATGAAATGATGAAAACACCTTCAATTCATTTTACACACACAAGCACACAAATATGGAAGAAGAAAACGAACGATCAAATCAAAACAAAGAAACCCTAGTCGATCAAATATCTAACAAATTAATCAACGGTGATATTGAAATGAAGATACAAGCTGCTAAAGAGATTAAAAGTATGATGATACGTAGCCGAAATTCTGGTGGAAATATACGTGCTAAGTTTGCCAGTGCCGGAGTTATTGAACCGCTTGTTATAATGCTTCATGAGAATCATCATGACGCGGTTGAGGCTTCGCTTTTAGCGTTGCTAAATTTGGCTTCTAGTAATGAACGGTACGTTAGTGTTTTGTTTTGGATTATTATTGCATAGTATTGGGCAAACAATTAGAGCATAGGGATGGTATTGTGGTTTTTACTACATTAAACTATCAAAGTAATGACACACCAACTACACGATGCATGTGTGTATATGGAATATAGAGGCAAGTAAATGTGGTTCTCTTGAACGCCGATATCTAGTGCCCTAAGAAAAAAAAGTTACTCGTTTTATAACGTTTTTCTGGAGAGAAGAAAATCGGTTTTGAAAATGCGTGCTTTTTAGAACCCATATTCTGTTTTGAGAAGCAATGCGTGCTTTTTAGAACCCATTATATATCTATTTCAAATTCTGTTTTGAAATTGCGTGCTTTCATGGACTTATGGAATCTAGAGGCAAAAAAATCAAAGAAAAGAGCGAGTTTGGATTTCAGTTTCATTAATTTTTTAGTGAC
This sequence comes from Artemisia tridentata subsp. tridentata, assembly GCA_021014915.2. Classification (NCBI taxonomy): domain Eukaryota; kingdom Viridiplantae; phylum Streptophyta; class Magnoliopsida; order Asterales; family Asteraceae; genus Artemisia; species Artemisia tridentata. Next base: position 57,000,687 of record CP139509.1, on the reverse strand, counting down.
GATAATTATGCAAGTAGACTTTTATAGTTTTATCTTTCATCGTCAATGGCATTATTGAAAAAACTTGATACAACTCCCTAGCAAATTAAAGATTTCATGCATGTAACTGAAGTATAACGTGGTCTAATGAGGCAAAACAGTAAAAGACGGTAAGTAGTTTAAGACTTATTACCCAACTAGCTTTGTTATTATTCTTCTTATATATGTTGCTGAAAGTGAGTAATGGTTCTTGACTCACAAACTTCTTTAAGCTAAGGGGGTGTATGGATGTGCATTCTGAAAGTGGCTATTGCAAGTTTGCAACTTAAAGAAGTAAGACTTATATATGACTAATTAGGCTAGTGAACGATAGGTAAACTAACATTTGTATTAATAATAACTTCTCTTAGATCAATTTCTTTTATACTTCTAACCAGTTCATTTGTGTTTGATTTCAGAAACAAGGAACAGATGGTGACATGTGGTGCCATCCCTCCCCTTGTGGAGCTTCTTAAATTCCAAAACACAAACAACCTTCGTGTTGAATTGTGGTTAATAAATAAATACGTAAATGTCTAGTATCGAACCCGAGACCTCGGATTGCACACATTACAAATGAGTATTAAGGAATAATAATAAATGTATTTTATATATTTATTATTAGCACGAGAACTTAACGACCGTTAGTGTTTTCCGTTAAATGACTAACGACCGTTAAACGCAAATTAGGAAAGAAGTGTTTGTGTATAATTAGGAAACAAGGAAAAGATCTAGAACCCTCTTTTGGGCATAAAGATCGACCGGCCATATGGGTTAGTCGACCCATATGTTTGCTTTTCCTCCAAGTTTCTAATCTAGTATAAATACAAACACAAGGGTAATTGTTTTGGTTAATCTTTTGTGCACACAATTATCCCTAAAGTCTTTTCTCCTCTTGGTTTTGCTTTGGCCGATCGAACACCTTCTCAAAGGGTTGTTTGGATCGAATTTTTGTTAAACAAAAATTGTTCTTGTGTTTTTACTTGCATAAACTTAATACGGTTTAATTTGTGTGTACAAGAACGAGGTAATAACTCACTATAGTTATTATCAAGAGATCGAATAACAAAACGGTAAGGGGTTATTCATTGATCTAGTTTAAATCATATTCAAGATTTATTGAAGTGCATCGGGTACGTTTTCTATTTATGTTTAAGTTAATATTTATGTGTTATACTAATTGTTTACATGCTTCCGCTATTATGTACTTTGTGTTATGGAATAATATGATTGTCATGAGTGTCAAATTCCAACAGTGGCATCAAGAGCCATGTATAACATGTAATTGATTACTTAAACAATAAAAAAACGTATCTTTTAAATTGTTTAGAATATACATGATTATTTTCTAGGGTTTTAATTATTAAAAATTTGTTTTTTTTTTTAATTAATGTCGAACCCTAACCCTAATTTAGAGGGGGGTGTCGATTTACTTCATGAACCCTAATTAGGGTTTGTGATTTTTTATAATTAATTGTGATTAATTAGAAACCCTAGGTCTTTAAACAATTGTTGTGTTATGAATCTTGTGACCTAATTGCTATATGATATGCATGAATTCGTGACTATTTATGCATAATTAGTCACGGATTAATATTACTTGAATTAAATTGTTTAGATGTATGCTACATGTTTAAATAAATCAAGAATTAGGGAAGACCTAATATATAAATTAAATTAATGAATCGGTTATGTGCAACGTGGTATATTATCATTAAAACTTACGCGGCCAATTGTTGGTGACTGTGGTCCATTGGGTACAATGCGCTCGAAAACCAATGGGAGTTTTATTGATTCTATACATAATAATTCACATATAGATTATTAATAGGATTTGTTTAAAAAGATTGCATGTGGCTAGATGTTTCAATTACAATTAATTGTTTTAATTGTTTTATTATTAGTTGATTATTTGTTTTCTTTTAATTACTTGTTTATTGTTTTTATATATGTGATATGTTAAAGTAAGCAATAAAAGGGTAATTTTCAAAGAAAAATTAAATTGGACTAATAATGGTGAAACATAAAGTAATAAAGTAAGGATCTTGCAAAGTCTTATGTGCCGACAGTGGTTCGCTTCGCACGGTAATTTGCTCCCAGGCGAGACTAGCAAGATCTAAACTTTGTTACTTAATTTTTTTAAGACTAAGATCATAAACTTTTGCTTGATTGATGTTTTTGTACAATAGTGTGTGAAAGGCGGACCAAAGTTGACAAACTGTGTGGGGGGTTTAACTGGAGAGGGGTTTTTTAAGAGATTCGCTCCTACCGGCTCTCCGGGCCCGCTTGTGCGTCAACTGCGACTTACCTATATCACTATTTACGTACACTATCATCTTAAGGGTGATTTACCTCAATTCCACGCGCCACTTTTGTGGCAAATATCCGAATAACATGTAAGTAGTAGGATATGTGGGCGATAATTGTTGGTACTTCTTTAATTGGTGAACCCAATACCTCAAGTAAATAGTTTTGGTTTACTCTTAACTAATTGGTAAATAAAAATTGTTTTGAAAACTAATGATACAAAGATGAGTGCATGCATCTTTGTACATGTTTTTGTCACATCAAAAACTAAATACCCTAAAATTTAAGTTACGTGCCATCTAACTATAAGGAACACTTGAAGTTAATTTTGGGTATGCGTGAGACCTGGACCAAAATTAATGACAAGGTAAATTTCCGAGTGTGCGTGAGACCACACATGGATGAATTTGCAGTTTCTAAGTTAGACAACTTAATTAAGCTGATGCGTGAGACCTAGAGCTTAAGGCATGAGATGGGATAAAACATGCTTACGTGACATATTGATGAATCAATATGTAGTAAATCCCATAAATTATCTAGGAATTGGAAAATTTGTTTGCCAATTATTGTACGACAGATTACCATCTTTTGTACTTCCACTACTAGCAGATCAACTGATGTAGTGGAACTATGTAAAGTTGGATCCTAGATTTTCAAGGAAATTAAGTTGGTTATATGAATATATCCATGGGTATTATATTTTCTTGAGAATAAGTATTATCGAAAATACTAATGTTTGAACTTTTCTATTTTCTGTAGAATGGCTCAACCCGATAACTCCGTGTATGCTGCTTTCAAGAGTCATCTTGAAAGAGCCAAATTGACTGGGAAAAATTTCAATGATTGGCACAGATCGCTCAGAATTGTTTTGAGGGCGACTGGTAAGCTCAATTACTTGAATACTCCTTGCCCTGATGAGCCTGCTTCGACTGCTTCTGAAGAGGTCAAAGCAGCATGGAGAGCTGAGTATGCTAAGTACACTGAAGTTGGGTGCTTAATTCTACAAAGTATGGATCCAATGATGCAAAAGAAGTTTGAGTATTATTTTCCATACAACATGCTCGAGCAGCTTAAGAAGTCTTATGAAAAGACTCCTGAAATTGAAATGTATGAGTCTCTTGACAAACTACACAGCTGCAAACATGGTGATGGTAAACCAGTTGAAGACTATGTGAATGAGATGAGAGATTTCTTTGATCAACTTCATAGAGTCGGATTTGGTTATCCCGAGAATGTTCAAGTTAACCTAATCAACAGATCCCTTAACAAGGATTTTGCTGGTTTTGTTCAGAACTTCAACATGCATTGCTCGGGGAAGACAGTTTCTGAGTTACTCGCATTGCTTGTTGACTATGAGAAACACTTACCACCCAAGGGCAAGGCTCCTACTCCGCAAGTGTTGGCAATTCAAGGAGGTAGGATCTAGAAAAAATCGCGTGTGAACAAGGGTAAGGGTAAAGGTGATAAAGGCAAGCAGGTCATGGCCTATCAACCAAATCCTAAGGTGAATCAACACCAGCCCAAGAAGAACAAGGTGAGTCCTCCAGGAAAGAAGGATCAGGCTTGTCACCACTGTCATGAAGTAGGGCACTGGAAGAGGAACTGTCTACTCTACATCAATGACTTGCGACAGAAGAAGCAAAAGAGTGAAGCTGGTAATCCCAGCTCTTCAGGTGCGTTCTTTATGATCGAATTATTTACTCTAACTCGTAAGTTAAATTCCTGGGTATATGATACGGGATGTGGTATTCATATTTGCAATACTATGCAGGGGTTTAGAGTTGAGAGAAAGCTGGCCTATGGACAACAATTCTTGCACGTGGGTAATGGAGCACATGCATCAGTTGAAGCTATAGGCATATTTGATTTAGTGTTGCCTTCGGGCCTAGTACTATCTTTAAATAATTGTCATTATGCACCGTCAATTGTTAGAGGTGTTATTTCATTTTCATGTTTGTTGAACCTTGGTTTTGAACATACTATTAATAGCAATGGAATTTCTGTTTCTTTAAATGGTGTATTTTATTTTAAAGCTATTGCTGTGAATGGTATTTTTGAACTTGATATGAATGATAATGATAATGCTAGTGTCAAAAATAATTCGATGTATAGCATCAACAATAAGAGAATCAAGAAAAGTCTGGATTCGTCTTATCTTTGGCATTGTCGTCTTGCACACATAAGCAAGGATCGCATGAAAAAGCTGCAACATGATGGGCTTTTAGAAAAGATCAATGATGAATCATTTGATAAATGTGAGTCTTGTATTAGTGGAAAGATGACAAAGAAACCCTTTAACAATAGGATTGAAAGGGCTACTGATCTACTTGGTCTTATTCATACAGATGTGTGTGGACCACTTAGACATGTGTCAAGGAGAGGTGCTAGCTACTTCTTAACATTTACGGATGACTTCAGCCGTTATGGTTATGTTTATTTACTTAAACATAAACATGAGGTGTTTGAAACATTCAAAGTGTTTAAAGCTGAAGTAGAGTTGCAACTTGGAAAGAAGATTAAAGCTCTTCGATCCGATAGAGGTGGTGAATACCTGAGTCAAGAGTTTGTGGATTATCTAGCTAAGGAAGGAATTGTCCAGCACCTTACTTCTCCATATACACCACAACAAAATGGTGTATCTGAGAGAAGAAATCGTACATTGCAAGATATGATACGATCTATGTTTAATCTAACAACTCTTCCCTTCTCATTCTGGGATTATGCCTTGGAGTCTGCTATTCGCATTCTTAACATGGTTCCCACAAAGAAGGTAGATAAGACACCATATGAGTTATGGACTGGAAATGCTCCTAACTTGTCTTATCTTAAGGTCTGGGGTTGCGAGGCGTACGTTAAACGTGACTCGGGCGACAAGCTCCAACAAAGATCTGTAAAATGTATCTTCGTAGGATACCCAAAGGAAACAATGGGTTACTACTTTTATTATCCTCCTGAGAACAAAGTATTCGTTGCTAGGTATGGAGACTTCTTGGAGAAGGATCTCATATCTCAAGAATTAAGTGGGAGGATATATGATCTTGAAGAAGATCAAGATGATGCATTACCTTCTGAAAACACTAACCAACTTCCTGAAGAACCAGATAGTCTGGGTCCTCCACCAGAAGTTGAAGTGGTTCCCATTCGCAGATCCGTAAGGACTGTAAAAGCTCCTGAACGTCTATGTCTTAACGTAGAATGTGAGGAATATATATTAGGGGATCTTGATGAACCGCCTAGTTATAAAGCTACCATTAATAGTCCTGAAAAGGAAAAATGGTTGGTTGCTATGAATGGGGAAATGCAATCCATGAGCGATAATGAAGTCTGGATTGAAGTAGACCTTCCTCCTAATGCCAAGGTAGTTGGGAGTAAGTGGCTCTTCAAGAAGAAAACAGACATGGATGGCAATGTACACACCTATAAAGCCCGTTTGGTAGCTAAAGGCTTTACTCAAACGTATGGTGTTGACTACGAGGAGACCTTTTCTCCTGTAGCTGACATTAGGGCTATTAGGATTCTCATAGCCATAGCTGCATACTACGATTATGAGATTTGGCAAATGGATGTCAAAACCGCCTTCTTAAATGGTCGCCTAGATGAGGATATCTATATGGCGCAGCCTGAGGGGTTTGTGAATCCAAAGTTTCCAAATCGTGTATGCAAACTTCAAAGATCCATTTATGGATTGAAGCAAGCATCACGACAATGGAACAAGAGGTTTGATAGTGAAATAAAGAAGTTTGGTTTTACTCAAAATCTTGATGAGCCATGTGTATACCACAAAGTTAGTGGGAGTGAAGTAATTTTCCTTATATTATATGTCGATGACATATTGATCATGGGAAAAGACATTCCAAGTTTGCATGAAGTCAAGGCATATCTTGGAAAGTGTTTTTCTATGAAAGATTTAGGGGAAGCTGCTTTCATTCTGGGAATTAAGATATATAGAGATAGATCTAAGCGATTAATTGGATTAAGCCAAAGTGCTTACATCGATAAAATATTGAAGAGATTCAATATGCAAGATTCCAAGAAGGGATATTTGCCGATGCAAGAACAACATGGCTTGAGCAAGAAAGTTTGTGCTTCAACACCTGAAGAGGTGAAACGCATGGCAAAAGTTCCTTATGCTTCGGCTGTAGGATCTATTATGTATGCTGTTAAAAGCACAAGGCCAGATGTGGCGTTTGCTCAGAACTTAACCAGTCGATATCAGCAGGACACCGGTGAAGCTCACTGGACTGCTGTTAAGAATATTCTTAAGTACCTTAGGGCTACTAAAGATTTGTTCTTAGTTTATGGGGGTGATCCACAAGCAGAACTTGATGTTACACGTTACTGCGATGCTTCATGGAAAAGTGATAAGGATGATATGAAGTCTCAGACTGGATACGTCTTTGTCATTAATGGAGGAGCTGTGGATTGGAGGAGCAAGAAGCAGAGTACGTTAGCGATGTCTGCAGCAAAAAGTGAGTACATAGCTGCATCAGATGCTGCAATGGAAGCCATCTGGATTAGGAAGTTTGTATCAAGGCTTGGAGTTATGCCTTCGATTCAACGACCTATTAAAATGTATTGTGACAACTCAGCTGCAATTACATTTGCCAATGAACCTGGAATCATGAAGGGCACCAGACATTATCCGATCAAATATCACTATGTGCGAGAGCAAATAGAGATTGGGGAGATCGAAGTACTCAAAGTTCACACAGATGATAACTTGGCAGATCAATTGACGAAAGCTCTTCCTGGCACTAAGCTTTATAAGTTAGCTGAAGGAATAGGTCTTCGTAAGGCTGAAAGTTTCATGCCCATTTGTGATTAGTATTTGGATAAAGGATGTAATAGACAATTATTGATTTTATGAAATAAAGTATTGTTTATGTTTTATTGTCTTGTTGAAATATACATATATCCTGTTTTTGCATGTTTATATCCTTGAATAATTTTATTATTCTAAATGTGTCCATTGTCGGTTAATAATATGGGAATATCATTAAATTAAGACAAATGTGAATGTTGGTGAGAATATACTTGAAAGTATATTGATGCGTAGCCATACCAAATTCACATGATATTCTAAGTGTAGAGTATAGGACTTATCCCAACTAAGCATGAGATTACTTATGGATCTTGTCATCAAGTAATTCATGAAATAGTTATCCTCAGACTTGAGATACCAGATAAGAGTCATGGATGTAGTGCATTTTTGTAAAGCAATCTACCGCTTACCGTAACTGGAAGTTATAAGGATTGTTTTCAGAAGTGTTGCAAAGTTCATGGGTTATTCTTGTAGTCAAGAAAGAATTTGTTTCTTCAAATTTTGTTTGAAGTATAATACTGCTGGGCCCCTCGTAGGGTTGACAAAATGTTTGCGTGGCCACGCCCAAAGTCTATCTGGAATACGTTCAGATGTTTTGGTAATTTTGTTCAATCAATAACAACGAGAAACAGAAACATTAATAAAGAGTGACTTAGATCCATTTCTTTATTAATAGAGTATTAGTAACAAAAGGATAATAATAATGATGAATCATTAAAGATTTTCCAGGAAATCTAGCTCGAGTCGGACTAGGGGCATTGGAGTGTTGCAAGACGCCAACCAATGTCATTTTACTATTAATTAATTAACCAAGTGGGAGTTGTTGAATTGTGGTTAATAAATAAATACGTAAATGTCTAGTATCGAACCCGAGACCTCGGGATTGCACACATTACAAATGAGTATTAAGGAATAATAATAAATGTATTTTATATATTTATTATTAGCACGAGAACTTAACGACCGTTAGTGTTTTCCGTTAAATGACTAACGACCGTTAAACGCAAATTAGGAAAGAAGTGTTTGTGTATAATTAGGAAACAAGGAAAAGATCTAGAACCCTCTTTTGGGCATAAAGATCGACCGGCCATATGGGTTAGTCGACCCATATGTTTGCTTTTCCTCCAAGTTTCTAATCTAGTATAAATACAAACACAAGGGTAATTGTTTTGGTTAATCTTTTGTGCACACAATTATCCCTAAAGTCTTTTCTCCTCTTGGTTTTGCTTTGGCCGATCGAACACCTTCTCAAAGGGTTGTTTGGATCGAATTTTTGTTAAACAAAAATTGTTCTTGTGTTTTTACTTGCATAAACTTAATACGGTTTAATTTGTGTGTACAAGAACGAGGTAATAACTCACTATAGTTATTATCAAGAGATCGAATAACAAAACGGTAAGGGGTTATTCATTGATCTAGTTTAAATCATATTCAAGATTTATTGAAGTGCATCGGGTACGTTTTCTATTTATGTTTAAGTTAATATTTATGTGTTATACTAATTGTTTACATGCTTCCGCTATTATGTACTTTGTGTTATGGAATAATATGATTGTCATGAGTGTCAAATTCCAACACTTCGAGATTTAGCAACCACCACAATTTTAACATTATCCGCCTCGCCAAAAAACAAACTAGCAATCGTCAATTCAGAAGCAATTCCACGTCTAGTCCAAATCCTAAGATGTGGAACCAGTCAAGGAAAAGTCGACGCAGTAACGACTCTTCACAACCTAACCACGTCCAAAAAACAACCAACATTAATCCTCGACACAACCATCACCTCAACTCTCATCAACCTTCTTAAAAGATGCAAAAAGTACTCAAAATTTGCTGAACTAACTACCGGTTTAATTGAAGTAATTTCAAAATCTCAAGAAGGAATAACTTCAATAACAAACGCTGATAATGGGATATTAACATTAGTAGAAACAATTGAAGATGGATCAGTTCTTAGTAAAGAACACGCGGTTAGTGTATTGCTTACGTTGTGTATCAGCTCAAGAAGTAAATATAGGGAACTTGTGCTTGATGAAGGTCCGATCCCAGGTTTGTTAAGGTTAACTAGATATGGGACCTACAAAGCCCGGAGCAAGGCTAAAATGCTACTAGACTTACTTAGGGATTCTCCTTTGGAAAAGAAACTGACCCAGTCCGTTCTGGAGAAGATGGTGCATTAAATTGCGAATCGGGCTAATGAATCAAGAAAAAGAACAGTCGAAAGTGCAAAAATATTGTTGCAGGATATGGTTCAAAAGAAGGATGACCATGGTTTGATCTTGCACTTGTTAGATATGAGGTGATATTTAACTTAACCTTACAGAGATCTTTGCAAAGTGAAAATCAAATTGAAATATTGTAAGTGGTAACTAGTTATAATACCCGTGCACAAGGATCGCTCAAGGGTAAAGCTACTAAAGCCCGAATTTTTAAGGCTCCCGATTTTCTAAAGCACCATCATGTATAAAGTCGTTACATCTAGGGATGAACATTTAGACCCGAATCCCGGATACTCGGTACGGGACCGGTACCATGAATCGGAATAAAAAAAATTCGGGAGTACTAAAACGGGATCAGTACCAAATCGGGATAGTACTGAAAAAATCCCGAAATTTGAGTAGTCTATATTTTTTAATGTATTTGATTATCCAAACACCCATTTGTTCCGTGCAAAACAACAATAACATACGGCTAGAAAACCAAAAGTCCCAAAAAAAACCCTACTGTTAATTGATTGTCTACCTGTTGCAATGCAAGTTCCATTTTTAATTGTCTACCTGTTGCAAGTTTCTTTATTTTGCCCATTTTATCTTTTTCTTTTTGCTACAAAAGGTTAGTTAAAGAGATGACACTGGTTATAAATGTGATCTTCATTAATTTGGCATCTCTGTACATAAGTGAAAACCAATGGGAACATTAAATATATACAACATCATATATCAACAATCAGTATGAATTACATCATAGAGACATAAATTATTTAATAATCTAATGATATCAAATTTCTTTTCTTCATATATTGTTTTTTTTTTAAACAAAGTTATTTCAACATGGTTTAACAAAAAAATGGGAATAACCCGATAAGTACCGTTTTCCAAGTACCGGGTACCGGTACCGAAATCCCGTTCGATACGGTATCGGTACACACCTTTCATGCTCGGGGAAAAAACGGGATCATCAATTCGGTACGGGTTCGGTACGGGATTGGTACCGAGCTTATCCCTAGTTACATCTATTCTTCAGCATCGCCTTTAGGGCCCCGACATTTTTTAAGCCCCTTAATTTCCTAAAATACTTGATACAATTTAGGATTTGAAGCCGCAACTACATTTATCTGTGTTCTTTAGACCTAAAGTTTATTAGATACTAAGTCCATCATTTTAATTTTATGAAAATGATCAAGATTGTCTTTTGGGGGAATGAAAAACAATGAGTTAAGCTCATTTTAGTACTAGTAATTTTATCTTTATTCTTTAGGCATACGGACAATCAGACACCAAGTTCATCATTTTAGTTTTATAAAATGTACCAATATCATCTTTTAAGGTAATGGGAAAAAATGAATTAAGCTCATTTTTGTAAGCCAATTCTTAAAGACCGGAGTAATAGATAGGGTTGTAAATGAACTAAAAACTCAACGATCTTTTTGTGAACTGTTCTTATGCTCTTTTGATCATGTATTTTTTGTACTTTTTGTTTAGTGTGTTAATAAATGAATACGAAGAAACTTTTTTCTTATACAATGATTACGAGCATAATATTTCTTTCTCTTAACTGTTTTAAGTATTCATGTAGGGTTTGTTTGATAAAATGTTCACGAAAGAACACATACAAGCACACTCGTGTTGGTTCAATTTTGTCGTATTAGCCCTACTTCTAGAGCACCGAAAGAACGACGTTTGGTTTCTCTATTTGTTATTTTGTCTTTCAGTCATCAACCGGCTCTTAATCTACTAAGCGTTCTTGGTTTTTCTAGATAGGCGTTATATAGACAATTTTACTAAAACCATAGCAAATAATCGAAAGGCCCCGTTTTAAAATTTGCTTTAGGCCTCCTTAAGGATTGAGCCGCCCCTGCCCGTGCACGCACAGGGTTTTTTCTAAAATTTTGATCATGTATTATTATCGATTAAAAAACTACCTAATGTGTGATAATTGCCTTTAAAAGATTACCTCTTTTCTTTTTAGAAAAGATTGTTTACATAGTTATAAGTCCCGTCTACGGACGTTTACACACGAATTAACTCATTAAGTATTGTTGGTCCCTTTACACGCTTAGAGTTAACTAGAAAGTTAATCTATTTGTGTTTATGACTAATACAATGTTAATGATAAATTCTAACAGTTATAAAACGTGAATATAAAAACTCAAGGTAATTTTCAACGTTTAAATTCTTATTAGAAATGAATCAAAGAATCTATACCCAAGTGTTTTGCGGAACAAACACTTGGGATTGAATAGACAAGGTATGGTGGTGTCTCTGATGCGTTTCATAATAGAGGATTTTATTTAGTTTATTATCTCCAAATTTCACTTCAAATTTTATATTTTTTTATTCTTATTACCATTATCATTTCAAAGAAACACACACGAGCAAGTATACTCGTTCAATTGTAGTATTGTTGTTGGTAAATAAGGTTCGTCCCAAGGAACTAGTTAATTGTGATTTTAGTAACTGATGAAGCGAAAAGTATACCGCTTTTAGGGGGTCATTTAAGCCCTAAATCGTATTTATTTGATCAAATATTGCCCTAAATCATTCCTTTTGTCATTTTAGGAACTTTGGAGAAGAAATCTGAAAAAGAAAGCATTTTGGACGTTTTTGGAGCATAAAAGTGAAGAAAACGACAAAGTCTTCAAAGCTGCTGGAAAAGTACACGTGACGGCGTCAAGGATTGCTCCTGACGGCGTCACGGCTTGGCAAAAGAGGTGGATATGACAAAATACACGTGACGCGCCAGAGAGTTTTGCAATGGAAATCTGACGGCGTCACCCTTTAAGGTGATCAAGGCCGTCACGGTTTAAGTTAAAGAGAGACGGCGTCAAGCACAATTTTGACGGCGTCAACCCTTGACGTGCCAGAGTGGATTTTGGAGGATTAAAGAGGGACGGCGTCAGGAAGACCATCCGGGAACCCTAGCCGCGGCGAGGTGACGGCGTCACCTCCTACAACGTGACGCCATCAGCCCCTAAACTCTATATATAGTTTTGCAATTTTTAGTCATTAGTGTGCAACTTTGTGAGGAGAAACCCTAAGACGAATTTTCTGCCATTTTTAAGGGTTTTATACCCTTGGATCTCCCATGTTTAATTGAAGATAAGTAATCAATTAATCATTCAATATGTCTATGTGTTGTTTGATTATATCTTGTTCTTGTCTTTTAATTAACATGCTAGGCTAGATTTATCTTGTGTTTGCTTAGATCTAATGAAACCTAACTATTGATTATTGGTTGTTGGTGTGTTATTAATTGTATTGGATGATTGTTTATCGATGTTAGGCTTAAGAAAACTGGCTAACCTCCTATACGGTAACTTGCTTGAACGTCTTAAGAAACATGAACCAATGCATACTAAGGTTTTTATGGCTGTATTTAATGCATGAGCGAATTCTAGTGATCCCATGTTAGGAGCTTCTTAGCCGGCTCGACATAGGAGTGAAGTAGGAGCTTGTAGAGTTGGGGAAGTACGTACGCCACCCCACGATTGGTATTAAGGAATACACCCGTCATCCACGCAATTAATACACACTAATCAACCGGTAAAAGATAGTTAGGGAGTAAGGAAATCTAAGTAAACACATTTCTCTCCATATAAGTTCCACAACCTTTTCATTTTCAGTTATTTATTTTATTTGCAATTGTAGTTATTTGGGTTAGTTGACTAGCAACTAATTCCGCCCACTCCTTCAAACAAGAGATTTTACTTGCTTTCATAAAAATATAAAAATACAAAAAGAATCTTCCCTCACCCTTAGACCTATTAGAGTAGTTTTTCAATCCTAACGACATTATTCCCCTAGAGAACGATCAATCCCCCGGTACTTGCCACTACACTATACTACATCGGTCAGGTACACTGCCTGGTGGGGATTGCAAGCCTCTTGAGATCCCTCGAGAGGTAAAACCTGTTGTAAGGTCGCAAAACCACGCATCAAGTTTTTGGCGCCGTTGCCGGGGAGTAGTTATTGCTTAGGTTGAAATTTTATTTTTATTAGGTCTACTCACAAGATTCCTATCAAGTGAGATTTTTTCTTTTTATTTTGTAGCTTTCTTGTAGTCTATCTTTTTCTTTGTGCCCTTTGTTTGTAAAACCATTTTCATTTGTCACTATGATGGATGAAATTCCATTTAGATCATTGACAATAGAGGAACAATTATATTTCACCAATAGATTTGTTTCCTATCATTCCTATGAATTTTTGTGTGATCTTTGTGATTTCCAAAAGGAGTTAGGGGTAAGGTTAGATGGGTTTAATGAATTCTATGCATGTGAGATTTCTATTAGACGAGCATTATCTGGATCAATTCCTTTTAGTCAGGCCCTTTGGATGAATTTTGAGGAAAGCTTCCTAACCATGACCCATAAGTGGAACGAATTGGTGGATTCGTATGAGCAAAGAGACCTAGTTTCTAAGAACATGGACTTAGAATCAAACCAAGATTCTGAGATGGTTAGTTGCATGAGTGGGATAGATTTCACCAAAACATATGACACGCATGAGGAATCCTTTAGGCAATTGGAACATAGTAATCAAGTTGAATATTACTATGAATCGGACTTAGAATTTCAAATGGCTAGAGAAGGATTTGAGATACTTAGGAATGTGTTTGGGTTAGATCCTACCAAAACACATGATGAACATATAGGTGATTTAGATACTATGGAGAATGAGGTTAGAAATGCAAGACCACCAAGTACCCCACAAGTCCTACCATCATTTGAGGCACACACACCGCCCGTGACTTACCCGGAAGAAGTTGAGGAGACTATAGGAACCCCAATAGAGGTAGAGCCCTTGGACCAAACACAACTAGAAGAAATAGGTTTGAATGCTTTTAGTGATCACAACCTTTCTTTTAGTCCTATGGAAGTTCCTAGTCTTGATGAGCCGGAGCCTCAACCAAAACCGTTACCTAATCTTCCATCCTTAGATGTGAACTTAGGAATTGAATTAGGTCCCGATCCACCCATCAAACCATATAGTCCGGGTAGTGTTACGCTGAAGGTATTAGACTCTAAGCCTTGTAGAGAGGAAGCTAATATAGGAGTGAACCATGACCTTACATACTTACATCACCCATTCATGATTGATCACAAGAAACATTATGGGTTTAAACCGGGTTTATTAGGTCAAGATGGATTCCCAACTAGGAATCTCTCGAAGTTGATAGAAGATGATCCCTTTTTAGGAGGAAACTCAAAATCACCCATTGACCAAAGTGAACTAGGCAAGGTTATGATGATAGGATCCCGCACCTTTGAGCATATAATTCATCCACCACTCTTTCCTCACGTGGCATACTCATACCGAGTCGGTGTGTATCGCTACTATCACCCGCACTTAACCCTAAGTGTAGGGAAAACCTCTCCTATATCCGTTAAATAAGGGCAGAGTCAGGCTCGTGACTCGAACAAAAACAAGCGCTTCTTGGGAGGCAACCCAAGCTTTATTTGCTTTGTGTGTTTATTTATTTGTTTGTTTGATCTTATTTGCTTCCGTATGTATGTTTAATTTTTATTATTATTGATTCATGTTCGAAACTAAATTGTGAAAATGCTTTATCTTGTTTTTAACTTCGTCTTAACTACATATAAAGGTATTTTGCAAAAGATAAGTGTAAGGGAAATCCAAATCGGTTTATTAGAACAAATGAACATGAATCATAACAATATTAAATTAACATACATATTAGTAATTGTTTGAGTCAAATGCTTGTATCGAGTCATAATGATGTTTTGCAGGAATTCCAGGAAGTAAGGTATAGGTTTTTCCAGAAATTTTTCGGAAACTTAACATGAGAATTCTGTCAGATCATTTCTGACGGCGTCAGGCCTTACAACCTGACGGCGTCAGGCCTTACAACCTGACGGCGTCAGGTTTTAATTTTCTGAAATTTTTGAAAGTTTTGTTTTTCTACCGGAATCATAAAAAGTTTTTATTAAATCTCTAACTTATAAACTCCAGGAATCTGCAAAATAATCATTCCACAAGCATTATATCCTTATATAGATTTATCCCGCCGATGTTATGCAGGTTTTCGTGTTTGTTTTCTCAGCTTTAACAGGATATTTTGGACAAGGAGATGTATGTGGAATCTAGCTTTTGGCGATGCATTAGTCTTGGAGCTTCAACATTACCTTAGAAGAAGATCTAACCATGTTACCTCTTTATCCACCGAACGAATCAGGGGAGTATTTGATTTCATTCTTTTACCTTATTTACTTTTACATCTTGTTATTTGAACATTGGGGACAATGTTCATCTTAAGTGTAAGGGGGGGTAAAAGTACGATACCTTAGAGAATACAATTGCACTTGATTTTTGTTTGTTTAATGGTAGATGTGTAATAAAACTGAGAGAAATACCTGTTAAGGCAATTTTAGTGCCAAATTAAATTTTTTTTTACAACATATAGGAGTGAAACTTTGGTCTTAATGAGCGTCTCATGGATAGGAGTTATATGACTAGCACAAAAACCGTACCACTAAAAAATTTTCCACCCCCAAATATGTGAGGTTCGCCCCTAGAATTGGTAGGAAAAGCATTTATGCTATGATGTGTGTACCGGTAGCACTTAGATTCTAGAACTTGCGTTAGGACCATTCCGAGGCCACAAGTGAGACTACATTCGTGTAGTTAGATTTACTACATGATAAGAGGCATTAGGATTAACCCATTGTTTTACACATGTGTTTTTTGTTATAATTACATTGGCTACATTGGTCAAGTAATTCTCCCACACCCTTTGCGTTGTACTCATTTTTAGTACACGATACCCCTAGTACACCCCTCAGAGCCTATCTTTTCGTTTCTAACTTTAAGCATTTTACTTAAAGTAAGAATTTGTTTACACCCCACTTAAATGTACACCCAAATCGCCTTAGCCTACCTTGTATGCACTCATCTTTAGTGCATTATTGTTACAACATTTGTTTAAACCCCAAGTTAATTATCTAATTGATTACATGGTTGCTAAGTCGAGTCATATCCTTGTACATATTGTTTTGGGACGATTGGGACTCATGGGTAAAGTACTAGTGTAATGGAGTAATGGGGAAGAACAACATTATTACCCCCATATGTGCTAAATATTTTAAAAGTACTCCAAGTGTTTCGATTATCTTAATTCGAGTCATTAGAATAGTTATTTGTGAAGTTATGTAAAAGTTCAAGTGTAAGGGGAATGCGACGCCCCTACGATGTATTATTTTGGATGGTAGGGCAAGAGTGTATGAAAAAAAAAAAATAAATCGAAAAAATCAAGAAAAATACAAAAAAAAATGAGAAAAAAAAAAGTAGAAAAAAAAACATACGGACTACCATCCCGTTTCATTTTATGTTTATTTTATGTTTTTGTTATTTTGTTTTTAGCTTAAGTCAAGTCTAGTCTTGGCTTAGCAACGCCATATTGTACTTGTAATCAACCAAGATCTTTAACTCGCCACCAGTAAAATATCCCTTATCCAACAAATCCGTGTTTATCATATCCCTACACCTAACGTTATAACCCGTTTAAAAGCCCTCTTTGATAGTTTATCTTAGGTGCTTACGCCTAGTGGAGGAGGTTTTTGATCCTTTCCCAAGCCTATGGTAATCTATTTGCTATGACAGGTAGTGAGAGATATTATACATTTTCATTTATGAGATATACTTTTATGACACCTGAGAGATGTGAGTATCTAAACACTACTTGTGAGGTGCTAGTGTGTAATCTCCGTGCTTATTATGATTAAAGTGGAACGACTATTTGTTGTAATTACTTTTATATTAGCGTTAAATGACCCCTAACTTGTATTTTGATTAGAATAAAAGCGCATTTGCTTGAGGACAAGCAAATCTCAACTGTAAGGGTATTTGATGAAGCGAAAAGTGTACCGCTTTTAGGGGGTCATTTAAGCCCTAAATCGTATTTATTTGATCAAATATTGCCCTAAATCGTTCCTTTTGTCATTTTAGGTACTTTGGAGAAGAAATCTGGAAAAGGAAGCATTTTGGACGTTTTTGGAGCATAAAAGTGAAGAAAACGACAAAGTCTCTAAAGCTGCTGGAAAAGTACACGTGACGGCGTCAAGGATTGCTCCTGACGGCGTCACGGCTTGGCAAAAGAGGTGGATATGACAAAATACATGTGACGCGCCAGAGAGTTTTGCAATGGAAATCTGACGGCGTCACCCTTTAAGGTGATCAAGGCCGTCACGGTTTAAGTTAAAGAGAGACAGCGTCAAGCACAATTTTGACGGCGTCAACCCTTGACGCGCCAGAGTGGATTTTGGAGGATTAAAGAGGGACGGCGTCAGGAAGACCATCCGGGAACCCTAGCCGCGGCGAGGTGACGGCGTCACCTCCTACAACGTGACGCCGTCAGCCCCTAAACTCTATATATAGTTTTGCAATTTTTAGTCATTAGTGTGCAACTTTGTGAGGAGAAACCCTAAGACGAATTTTCTGCCATTTTTAAGGGTTTTATACCCTTGGATCTCCCATGTTTAATTGAAGATAAGTAATCAATTAATCATTCAATATGTCTATGTGTTGTTTGATTATATCTTGTTCTTGTCTTTTAATTAACATGCTAGGCTAGATTTATCTTGTGTTTGCTTAGATCTAATGAAACCTAACTATTGATTATTGGTTGTTGGTGTGTTATTAATTGTATTGGATGATTGTTTATCGATGTTAGGCTTAAGAAAACTGGCTAACCTCCTATACGGTAACTTGCTTGAACGTCTTAAGAAACATGAACCAATGCGTACTAAGGTTTGTATGGTTGTATTTAATGCATGAGCGAATTCTAGTGATCCCATGTTAGGAGCTTCTTAGCCGGCTCGACATAGGAGTGAAGTAGGAGCTTGTAGAGTTGGGGAAGTACGTACGCCACCCCACGATTGGTATTAAGGAATACACCCGTCATCCACGCAATTAATACACACTAATCAACCGGTAAAAGATAGTTAGGGAGTAAGGAAATCTAAGTAAACACATTTCTCTCCATATAAGTTCCACAACCTTTTCATTTTCAGTTATTTTATTTTATTTGCAATTGTAGTTATTTGGGTTAGTTGACTAGCAACTAATTCCGCCCACTCCTTCAAACAAGAGATTTTACTTGCTTTCATAAAAATATAAAAATACAAAAAGAATCTTCCCTCACCCTTAGACCTATTAGAGTAGTTTTTCAATCCTAACGACACTATTCCCCTAGAGAACGATCAATCCCCCGGTACTTGCCACTACACTATACTACATCGGTCAGGTACACTGCCTGGTGGGGATTGCAAGCCTCTTGAGATCCCTCGAGAGGTAAAACCTGTTGTAAGGTCGCAAAACCACGCATCAGTAACATTAATGGCATAGCACTTAAGATTGTCACGATCAAAAGTACTAGAAACGATTTAAACGAACAATGGTTTCAATTTAACGCGAGCAAACAAACAAATAAAGTAAAACATACTTATTTAGGAATCATGACTAATCGTGATATTATGTAGAACATGTTTGGGTGGAACTTAGAAGGCACATATCAATATTCACAAGGACTTCAAATCAAATGGTAATATCGAGGAAATCCATGTTTCTACTAGTTTCATGGATGAGTCCTTTCGGCCAATTCTTAACCCATTACGCTAGCTCTTTCGTAGTAAAATGTATGAAAAAGTTGATTAGTTAAATTGGTTCATACGAGTCTTTTCAACCCATTCTCGTGATTAAATATTTTCGAATCCGTTTAAAACTTGTATATTCAATATTCGTCACTTATCGAATACCAATTTGTTTGTCACTAACTCTTGGAATCAAATAATTATTAGAAGTCTTTTCATCCTTTAAATCCAACATTACTCAACCAACAAGTTTAAGGACACAAATTTATTTAAACAAACCCATAGAATTAACCACTTTTTACAACCTACTAAACGTCCGACATTCATACAATTAGTCACATCATTCCCAAACAAGTATCACGAATCATTCCATAACAAGTATCATAATAAAACATAAAATTGCATTCAACTTAAACCAATTCAACATGATTAATAATAAAAGAAATTACCCAATAGTAAAATTACAATGAGTAATGAAAGAGTTGTAGCACTCTTTGAGGCCTCCAATCGAACAAGGGAATCTTCCACCTCTTCTACTAGTTATCTTCCTTGAGAATGGCAGAGATTTTTAAGCTCTTTTGGGTTAGAAAGTAGTATAATCAAATCCTTATGGTGTAAGGTTTGATTGTGAGTGTTGTCTCTAAAACAAGTGATTAGGGGTCCTATTTAAGCTTGTAAGACACCCCTAAAACTGATATTCTTCATCAATAATCATAATTAAGAAGCAAATGATCGGACTCAATACATAATGGTGCTTAAAGTGGAGAGTTAATGCAACTCTTCATGTCAGTTTTTCTGCATACCTCGGGTATGGAAATGTAAACCCTGGGTATGAGCTAAACCTCAGGTATGAATTCCATACCTCCGGTATAAGCTCCCCTGATGCAAACCTTGGGTCTTGAAACTGAAACCTTGGGTATAGACTCAACTTTCTTCACATAACTTGGCTTTAAGCTAGCATAGAGCTCCAACTTTTAACATACTTTTTGGCTCCTACTTATGACTTAATCCTTTCATCCTCTAACGTACAACCGGAAATGATCATATCATGCATCCATGTATTTTTCTTCGATATTTTCTTGAATTTCATAGCTTTTCTTCATCTTTCTTGATATTTCCTTGTACCTAGACTTAGACACATCTTCAACAACTTTTAAGCATAAAACCATCATAATCATGACTATATTTCGGATAAAAACACACAAATAACGCTATAAAAACATGTACAAAATGAGCGTTATCAAATCTCCCACACTTAAGTTTTGCTTGCCCCCAAGCAAAGTAATCATTTGGAAAATCATTTTTCAATAGCCATCTTCCATTATTTTCAAAAATGTCACTAATTTCCCTTAATACCGAAGTACAAAGTCAAAAAGTGATTCCATTAATTCTATTTGTGAAATTTAAACGATTAACTCGATCAATCTAGATAACACAACTAAGCTCCTCACGAAAAGAAAAGAATAATTTAATTCACTCACACTCATTTCTTTTATTTGGGAAGATATTTCACTCTATTGCTCAGTCGTGATTCATGTCATACCATAGGCTTGTACAAGTATCAGAACTAATCCAAATCATGCAAGAAATAAATTAATTTATCAAAGAGGACTTTTATTTGGGTTCAAGGCTTCAAGGGTTGATATCAACTTATGCTCAAATAACTATTGTACAAAATATAATAGATCGCTAACAACGAATTCTTGAATAGTCAAATAACGGATGGTCACTAAAACACGTTCTAGTTCGCTAGCAACGTTGTCCAACTATTCAAAAACCGGATGGTCACTACAATATTTCGTACATTCGCTATTTTTACAAAAGAAGAAAAAGGTAGGATGAGACATGGGATTATTTGGTTAATATAATTTTCAAGAATCAAGTCAAATACCCGAATTACTTGATGCAAAAACAATCGATCCATGTATCCTCAAATGATTATAGCCTTTCATCACAATTCTTCTTTCCTCCTTTATTCATTCATCGATCAACATTCATATCATATCATTTAGCGCATTGGCTAATTTTCACGATCATAGCTCATTAGCTTTCTTTTTTTTTTTTTTTTTTTTTTTTTTTTTTTTTTTTTAACTTGCTTCCCCCACACGTTGGATGAGCATATACCTCAAAAAGATACAAATGAGAAGTAGCTACCTTCGTCTTCGTCAGAAAGGTATATTCGAAATACAAAGTGTAGACTCATAATCATCAAAAATTCTTCCAATCAACAACAAGTAATTCATCGATTTAACTTGACTAAAAAGGTAGGCTAAGGTTTAAAGGCGCAAAAACTTTTTCTTTAGGGTTAAATCATGAAATGAAAAGATAGGCTCAGATGGTTGAACTAAGGGTATCTAGCACTAAAAATGAGTGCTAACAAATGGGTCCATGGAATAGTGATTAACTAACCAATTTGGCTAGCTAATATATCAATATATGAAAAATGGAAGGCCATTTGATTTAATCCTAAGTCGCCTCTTATCATTTAAATTCATTTATATCACAACAATATTGTAACCTTACTTTGGAATTCGTAATGCATGACAAGTACAAGTTCTAGAATCAATTCAATCACCGGCACACTCTTAGCAAGAAAATAGAATTTAAGCATAAAATATATGCTTCAAATAATAGGCTCAAATCCTCACATATTTGATAGAATAGGCTAAAAATGCTCAAGCAATGTTATCAATCCTAAGAACAGATTCTTTCACTTAACCGAGATTCATTTAAAATTTCAAAATTGCCATTTTATGCTATTGGAAAAACAACTACTTCCTTAAGGGCAATAAAAACAAACTCCAAAATAAATAAAAAATTGAAAATTGAATCATTTCCACAATTTACTTCCCTCCCCCACACTTAAGTTTTGCATTGTCCTCAATGTGAAAAATTAACTTCAAAGTAAAGGAAATTGGGAAAATAAAATAGAAAATGACATCACCGAGAAATCAAGCGGGATCCATATTTGGTGTTAAAACGCATGAGTTGGAAACTCCAAGCTCCAAAATATACCAACCATATGAATAGCAACGATCTCATGGTATCCTGAAAATAAGCAAAACAAAACACAAAACACAAAGTGCAATAATACCAATAACTAAAAAAAAAAAAATCCTAACCATACATAATAATAATAATAATAATAATAAGTCTAAGACATAATAGTACTAAACAAACATAATAAAGTACGAATAAAAACATAAATATTGTTCAAAACTCGTCATAGCCATGAATGTAATTCACTCATCATCTGACTCATCTCCTGCATATGTAACCAAAGGACCATATCCTAATCCTCCTGATGACGTTCCTGCTTCATGACTATCCGTCCCAACATTAGAATAATATCCCGCAAAAGCTTCTTCGCTAACATTGCACCCTTCATTATTTGGACCTGTGCTATATGTTGGGTAGGGTACATGTCCCGAAGAATAAGGCGTGAAAGGGTAAGGGTAAGGTGGAACTTCAATCGGTTCATACGCCATAGGAAAAGAATAAGGTGGTACATAATTTTGTCCAATGTGGGTGAGAATTGGTGCGCAATAATCCATTTGATGTCCAATTCTCATCAAGCTCATGTCCCTCCACACTTCTCTTCTTTCTACTTGTGGTAAATTCGCGTGCCAATCACCCCAACTAGCATTCAATCCCGAAGACTCTCCAACATTTTGTTGGTCTTGTTGTGGTGGTGGTGGTCCTCGATTCTCATTTCTAAGTCTATCAACCAAACACATCCGTTCATCATCAAGCAAATCTTTTAACACCTTCTTGTCTAGCTTCTCGCATTCTTTAATCACTGTTATCTTGCTCAACTCTTCCTCCGTATCATATCCTAAATTTTTTCCAATCCTAGTAACATAGTGTCCACCATTTATATAACCACGATCAGACATGATAGTTGCTCTTTTTGACAAATATACCGCCAAAGTCCATAGAACATTCATTCTTCTATCTGGATCCATAAGCATTTCTATTATCCACAAATCTGTAGTATGGACTTTATGATTACTATGCCCCCGATGCTCAAACGAATTTACAATGATTTTGTGTAGTAGTAGGGCTAGCGGTGATTGAATTTCCCTTTCTTTATAAGGTGCAACACTATTCGGATCTCCAATTTCATTCCATATTTTCCTTCCAACATACTTGTCAGGTTCTCTCTCTAATTGAGTCAAATGTTCTTCAAAATCTGCATGCTCAAAGTCATCATCGTCATATAAACCAAGTAATTGCCCAAACTCCGGCAAAGTATACACATGATCATGTCCACATAACCTAAACCAAATACATTTCTCATCCATGATATCTTTCACCTTTTGGTTAAAATAAATGGTGGAGAAGAACTCTAGACACCATTCTTTATAGATTACCTTTTCTGCTCCTACAACTGCATACTCAAAACTTCGATCTTCATATTCTTGACCTCCATGCTCCGTACTTATCCTCCATAGGTCTTTAAGAGTGCCAATGAGATTATATTGTCGCAACAAATTTCCACTCAATAACCTAGGTACCGCAATTTCTTTCTTTTGTAACTTTGCCAATCTCCTATTGTAACATGCTTTCGCTTCTTTGCTCAACTTAGTCCATCTCAGATGTTCACTTGTCACGGGCATAAGATTAACAACTTCGTCGTCACCGAATTTCTCATTCAAAGCAATAAGTGGGTTGACATTTATGTCTCTTCCAACTCGCTTCTACAAAACAACCAATCAAAACACAAGAGGAATATTGATATTAAAGGTTAGAACATAAAATGGGTTAACAAGAAGAATAAAGGAGAGAAAGAATTTTTTTTTTCAGTAGCCCCATGCCGCCCGGTTTTCGATTATACCGGCGGTATGGGTTGAATATGACCCCCAGGCCGGCGGCATGACTTTTCCGGCCGTCGGTCTGCAGCTACTCTTCTAAAAAAAAAATTTCTTTCTTCACTTGCAACAACTAATTCATCTTCAAGATCAAGATTAATCATAACTAAATAGTGGTCCATATAACTAATCATCTAGCATTCAAACACTAATTCTTAATCATATACCACATCAAACTCATTTAATCTTGATGGATTATCCCAAAATTTCAACATATATAAACCCTAAATCTTATAACATCAAATTCTCCCTTAATTCTTAATCATTTCATTCAATTCGACTTCCAAACAATCCTTATAACCCATCTCTAGTAAACCCATCAACTAATTGCACTAAATTCAAACTATGTCAAAATCGCCCAATTTAGAACCCTAAAAATCAAATTCGAATTAGAACAATAAAGAGTAGTTGGAATGGATGTTACTTACTCTTTTTGATGCCATAGGTTATCTATCAACTCAATTGATCTCTATCTCCAAACTTTTGAAATGATGATGATGATGATGAGCTTGTGGGTTTTTCTTTCTTTTCTTTCTTTTCTCAAAGTTTTTGAACATTCATACTAAACCAAAGGTTTAGTACTTGGACCGTAGGTATGGTTCTAAAAACCGAGGGTATTGACACAAAATTCATTTTTGTCTTCTCAAAATCATTCATTTATTGAATAAACATTTCCACAACTTCAAAACACTTCATCATTTCATTCAATCTTATCATTGATCAATTCAAACAAACTAACAACTCAAACTTTCATTTCTTATTCTTATAAATACTCAAGAGCTAAAACACACTTCAACTTAACAAAGAAATGCAAAACATCATAATATTAAGCAAACAAGATAAAAACTCATAAGAACAAAATGAGCACAAGCTTAATCATAAGCTTCTTTATTCTTCCTCATCCTTGCTTCTCTTAATCAAAATAACTCCCAAACCTTAGAATATCCTCCGAATGAAATTTTCCCGAAAGAACTCTATCGGTTTCCTTTGTTTTAAAAGCACGAGTAAATCGGCGTCCACCCGGACTAGTGATCTCTATCTTAGTGTGCCAATCATTATCACCTTCAATCTTTTGATATTTGCTATACCCATCCGATATCCACTCAATATTCTTAAGCTTAATTGGCATGGAACCAAGGAAATCAACCATTTTCTTGAATACTATAATGTTCTTGAATGGATAGAAGTAATTCTCCATAGCCAATGCCCTTTCCATATCATCTTCAATGTGATCAAATGATGGGGCTGTTTTCCCATATTTTGGATTGCCTTCATTATCATGGCTTATATCAAATACATCTAACCAATCTTCATCATCCGACTCTCCATCGGTTAAAACTTTTTCTCTCTTCTTCGCATGGTAGATCCTTCTTGCGACTCCATCATCAATTTCCATAGTTCCTTTCCCATTATCAATAATTGCTCCTATTGTGCTCAAGAACGGGCGTCCCACCAACATAGGTGTCTCTCTATCAACAGGTACATGGATAACTAAAAAGTCACACAAATAGGTTTGAAATCCAATTTGTAATCTCACATTCTTAACTTTACCATAAGCTTTTGCCACTGAATTATCAGCCATTAATAAAACATCATTGAAAGGAATAGCTCTTCCCAACTCCATAATTTTGTAAAGCTTATAAGGCATTATGCTAACACTTGCCCCCGTATCTGCCAATGCATTGATTGCAATAGTTCCATTCACTTTTAGTGGAATGAGATAATTACCCGGATCTTCTTTCTTCTTAGGTAACCCTTTCTCCATCACTTTCTCCTCTTCTTCTTCTTCAATTTCCTTCTTTGTATCAAGCTTCATTTTCTCCACCGAAATTTCATCCAATAACTTCCTATAGTGAGCATAATGTTCCAACACATGAAGTATCGGCTTTTCATTCAATAATTCTTTGAACTTCATAGTAATCTCTTCAACACATTTTGCTTCATCAATGGGTTCTTTTGTCGGTTTTTCATTTAGTGAGGGTGTTTTGTTGGAAGAACCTTCTCCTTTAATGAGAGTGGTAGGGTGTGGCAATGATGATGGTAAAGGTATGAGACCTTTAAAGGGTGGGCATTTTTGCTTCAAACGGGTGGCCTTCCCCATTTTAACCATTTCCATACTTCCATTGAAACCATCTTCATTTTCACAAACTTCCTCCATTTGTTCAATCAACCAACTAATATCTTTATCATCTTGCAATTCTCCAACTCTAACTTGCATTTCACCCAAATCAAAATCAATAACACATTTAGTTGCCAACAAGAAATTTCGCCCAAACACCACGGAAGGATCCGTAGTATCTTCATATTCATCAATAACCAAATCCATGGCAAAAGTAAAACCATGAATGTCAATCTTCACATCTTTTGCAATTCTCCTATTATACTTGTCAACTTCAAATTTTCCATTTCCAAATTTTTCATAGAAAGCAAAAGTCACATAACTATCATTTTGTCCAAGATTACATTCCGCATCCCAAGCTCCTAATCCTTCCACTCCACACGGTGTGGAATACCTCATAAATGGCTCGTCATATTCTCTCAACTTAGCACGAGTAAAAGTAACTACCCGAGGTTTTTCATGCTCAAATTCCATACATTCAACTTCCTTCCCTTTCTCTTGCAACTTCACCTTTTCAAAATCAATCATTTTCTCCATTCTAGACATAGCATCTCCCTCGTCCATCAATTCCTTTTCCAAATTTTCCAAGTAAGCCGAAACTTCGCTAAGCGTATCCATAACTAAGAATAAACTAAACATACATAACAACATAATCGAACCAAACGTTAGGGGTTAGTAAATATAAAAATAATTAACTACTAGAAAAAAGAAAATCATACAAAAAGATTAAAACAACTAAATACAACCAAGGTACAAGAACAAATACAACTAATTACCAACAAAGAAAAGAAAAATAGAAATATATATATATATATATATATATATATATATATATATATATATATATATATATATATATATATATATATATATATATATATATATATATATATATATTTTTTTTTTAGCCATACCGGAGGTATCATTTCTTTCGGCCGGCGGTTTTTTTCGATCAGTAGCATTGTACCGCCCGGTATACACTTATACCGGCGGTACGAGTGAGAAAATTTTATTTATTTATTTTTTTTTTAAAGAAAACCGGAGGTTTTGAAATTTTGGCCGGCGGTTTTTTTCGAACAGTGGGTTTATACCGCCCGGTATAGGATTATACCGGCGGTTTTAGAAAATCCTTATTTTTTTTTTTCGATTGCTGCTGCCAAACTGGCGGTATGGAAAATCCTGCCCGAGGTTATAAGTCCCGTCTACGGACGTTTACACACGAATTAACTCATTAAATATTGTTGGTCCCTTTACACGCTTAGAGTTAACTAGAAAGTTAATCTATTTGTGTTTATGACTAATACAATGTTAATGATAAATTCTAACAGTTATAAAACGTGAATATAAAAAACTCAAGGTAATTTTCAACGTTTAAATTCTTATTAGAAATGAATCAAAGAATCTATACCCAAGTGTTTTGCGGAACAAACACTTGGGAATGAATAGACAAGGTATGGTGGTGTCTCTGATGCGTTTCATAATAGAGGATTTTATTTAGTTTATTATCTCCAAATTTCACTTCAAATTTTAAATTTTTTTATTCTTATTACCATTATCATTTCAAAGAAACACACACGAGCAAGTATACTCGTTCAATTGTAGTATTGTTGTTGGTAAATAAGGTTCGTCCCAAGGAACTAGTTAATTGTGATTTTAGTAACATTAATGGTATAGCACTTAAGATTGTCACGATCAAAAGTACTAGAAACGATTTAAACGAACAATGGTTTCAATTTAACGCGAGCAAACAAACAAATAAAGTAAAACATACTTATTTAGGAATCATGACTAACCGTGATATTATGTAGAACATGTTTGGGTGAAACTTAGAAGGCACATATCAATATTCACAAGGACTTCAAATCAAATGGTAATATCAAGGAAATCCAAGTTTCTACTAGTTTCATGGATGAGTCCTTTCGGCCAATTCTCAACCCATTACGCTAGCTCTTTCGTAGTAAAATGTATGAAAAAGTTGATTAGTTAAATTGCTTCATACGAGTCTTTTCAACCCATTCTCGTGATTAAATATTTTCGAATCCGTTTAAAACTTGTATATTCAATATTCGTCACTTATCGAATACCAATTTGTTTGTCACTAACTCTTGGAATCAAATAATTATTAGAAGTCTTTTCATCCTTTAAATCCAACATTACTCAACCAACAAGTTTAAGGACACAAATTTATTTAAACAAACCCATAGAATTAACCACTTTTTACAACCTACTAAACGTCCGACATTCATACAATTAGTCACATCATTCCCAAACAAGTATCACGAATCATTCCATAACAAGTATCATAATAAAACATAAAATTGCATTCAACTTAAACCAATTCAACATGATTAATAATAAAAGAAATTACCCAATAGTAAAATTACAATGAGTAATGAAAGAGTTGTAGCACTCTTTGAGGCCTCCAATCGAACAAGGGAATCTTCCACCTCTTCTACTAGTGATCTTCCTTGAGAATGGCAGAGATTTTTAAGCTCTTTTGGGTTAGAAAGTAGTATAATCAAATCCTTATGGTGTAAGGTTTGATTGTGAGTGTTGTCTCTAAAACAAGTGATTAGGGGTCCTATTTAAGCTTGTAAGACACCCCTAAAACTGATATTCTTCATCAATAATCATAATTAAGAAGCAAATGATCGGACTCAATACATAATGGTGCTTAAAGTGGAGAGTTAATGCAACTCTTCATGTCAGTTTTTCTGCATACCTCGGGTATGGAAATGTAAACCCTGGGTATGAGCTAAACCTCAGGTATGAATTCCATCACTCCGGTATAAGCTCCCCTGATGCAAACCTTGGGTCTTGAAACTGAAACCTTGGGTATAGACTCAACTTTCTTCACATAACTTAGCTTTAAGCTAGCATAGAGCTCCAACTTTTAACATACTTTTTGGCTCCTAATTATGACGTAATCCTTTCATCCTCTAACGTACAACCGGAAATGATCATATCATGCATCCATGTATTTTTCTTCGATATTTTCTTGAATTTCATAGCTTTTCTTCATCTTTCTTGATATTTCCTTGTACCTAGACTTAGACACATCTTCAACAACTTTTAAGCATAAAACCATCATAATCATGACTATATTTCGGATAAAAACATACAAATAACGCTATAAAAACATGTACAAAATGAGCGTTATCAGTCTCCTATCTAAACTCAAGTTTTGCTTGAGTGGTAACAATGCGACCTCACTGAGCAATCTCAGGGATACGTTACTCTTTGTAGGAGAGAAGTTGTTTTGCAAAAGTCTAAGCTTTAATTGTACAAAACACACACACAACTTCTCTCCTTCTTAATCTGTTTATACACAAGTAATCTGAGTAAAAGTAATTAAAATATTACAAGTTGTTGAGCAAGCGTGTCTGACAATTACAACAGTAATTGTCATTTCCAAGAACCAATAGAAATGGCTTATTAAGTCTTTAGAAGTGGTTGGTCTGACACTCCAAGACTTTAAGCCGTCTTAGGAAGGATTTCTTCCTGACAAGATAAGATTTGATCTTATCTTAAATCCTTCATAGATATTTCTGCCTTTCTTCTCAGGCACTTAGTTCTTTAGGACACGCTTCTCAGTAATCTTTCATAATTACTTCATTGTTGTTGAGGAGACTGGGGTTCAGTGAGTTCTTGTCCAACCCTCACTGAACCATCATCTTCTTCTTTGGCTTAAGTGCTACTTCAGGGAGTACCGCCTTCCTGCGTAGTGAATCATTCTATTTGAATTCTCCTTAAGCATCCTGAAGATGACTCACTGAGAGGCTGTTCTCTCAGTGACTTGAATTGTTCTCGGTTTAAGTTAACACTTAGTTAATTTGTGTCCAAATCATGTTTTAAGTATTCTTGGGTTTTTCATGACCCAACAATCTCCCCCTATTTGGATATAAATTATTCCTAAGTGTTTTGATCAGTTATGAGTGAGCTAATGACTTCTACTCATACTGAATGTACTAGAATGTAAATAAGGACACTGAAATAATAAAAACATCATCTTATTGATATCATTACAAGTCCTAACAAACTAAGTACAAAAGGGATAGTGGGTATTTAGGCAGATCAATCAGTTCAACTTAATACCAAGGGCTTCAAGCTTGGGCTTCTTTGACTGCAGCTCTTGTTGGTCAAGCTGCTCATTGATTTTCCTTTTCAGATCATGACAAAACTTCACATTTTCAGGACTCTTGAGTGGAGAGGCCATCATTAGAAAGCCAAGCATAGCTTTGATCCCTGACAAATCGATGTCACTCCACCTTTGGAAGGCTTTGTCTCCGAACTCATCAATGAAGAAAAAACCTCTTTCAGGTTGTTCAATGACCATATTGTTCCTGAAAGGAACACCTTCAGGGAGAGCCCTATTGCAGTCAAGACCAGGAATCTTGATCTCAGGCTCAGCTTCAATCTTCTTTCTTTTTCTTGAAGAAGACTGAGAGGGAGTTGGTTGTGCTGAATTAGGAAGAAGAGATGGAGTGCCAAGTTCCTGAGGTGCAGCTGTTAATCTTTCATACCTCAGACTCAAGGACTTCAGCAGATTAGGGACCACAACATTTGATTTCTTTGCTATTAATGAACCCAACTCATCCAATTCTGTGATCTCGAAGTCAGCAAATCTGAAGGGTTTATGAACATCAAAGTTTCTCATGTCAGCACCTCTGTAGACAGTAACAGTGGCAGGATTGGTGTTTCGATGAATATGAACATCAGTGATTGGTTCTGGCTTCAACCTGCTAGTCATATACCACTGATATTTCTTAATCCTGTTATGCCTGATCTCTTCAGCCCTTTTATTCCTTTCCTCCCTTTTCTTCCTGAGAGTAATCATCTCCTCAGTCTGAGCCTTTACAAAGGTCATACCACCCTCTCTTCCTGAGAGATCCTTAGCCTCAAGACCAATCTTCTCAGCCTCTTCATGAACAACCTTAATAATAGCAGGCTTGCTCACCTTTTCTTCCTCTTTTAACTTCTTCTTTGCTTCCTTTTCCTCTAGGTAAGCACTGAGTTCATCAGCTGAGAAGTGGTGAAGAACTCCATCAATGTCATACGGGATCCTGGCTGGTGATTCAGGATCCTTTGCAACCGTGATTGGTGCAGGTTGAGGCTCAGGTTTAGTGAGGATGCCTTTGCCTTTATCTTGATGGGTGGTAGAAGCTTCAGGAATCTCCCCCTCAGTGTGAGAAGGAGGTTGTTGGCTTGTTGAAACTTCAGGGACTCCAGTGTCTTTCTCCCCCTCAACTGTTGCTTGAGCCATGGTGATAGCAAGAGTTGGAGTCACTGGAGCAGCAGGACCCTTGAAAGCCTGATAGATCTCAGTCATCATTGATTTGATGTCTGAGGTGTCTTGCTGAAGACTTGAGATCTTATTCTCAAGAGACGCCTGAGAAGCTTCAATGCCTGACATCCTTGACCCAAGTGACCATGCCAAGGATGTTGAAGATTGTGCCCAAGTACCCAGATGTTTTTCCTGAAGACCCAAGGAAGTCCTGATTGAGTCCAATGAAGAGTTAAGACCCTGAATATTAGAATCCTTCAGTAAGCTGAGAAGATCACTGAATTCAGCTGAGTGCTTCTGATAAGTCTCAGCAGCCTGAAGGACATTCTTGTTGAGTTCGGGGTCATCCTTGATAGCTGTTTGAATAGTTCCAAGGCTTTTGGTGATGCCTTCAAGAGCAAGATCGGACTTCCTGAGATGAAGATCAATAGCTGTCAGGGAGTGATTGGTGTCAAAATGCATTTTGTTCACATCATCATGATAACTTTCAACATCTGCCTTCAGGTTGGCATAGTGAACAGCAGCTTCAGTGTGATGATCGAACATCTCTTCAGAGAGACCAGTGTAAAGAGCTCTATTGGTCTTGAGCAGGAACTTGACCAATTTTCTTTCAGTGAGGGGAAGAGTGTCATCATATTTTTTGAGGATGTCCCCAGTATCAGAAGAATCAGAAGATTGAGAACCTGACTCTTCACTTTGGCGTGGAGATGACTGAGGAGATTGTTCAGGTTGTTCGGGTTGTACATCAGTCTCCATATCCTCACCTGCCTCAAAAATTTCCTCTTCACTCTCTTCCCTGAGCTCTTCATCAGACTCAATAAAAGCCTGAAAGTCTCCCATGGACTCAATACCCAAAAATTTAACCGGCTCCTCTTTATAAAAAGACTCACCTTTGGTTTGGTCAGGTCCTGACCCCGTTGTCATAATAACTGAGTGGGTTTGCTCAGCCTGACTAGCCATAATAACTGGGGTAACACCAGCCTGGCTTTTGGGGGCAGGTCCTGAGAGGATTGGACCGCCTGAGGGGTTTATGGGTTCCGTATCAGCGGGTTGTTTCATTCCCTCTGAGTCTTTGTCCCCCTTAGCACCTTCAACCACTGATGGGTGTTTTCTAGTGGTATCACTAGGTACTGATTGTGAAAGTTGGTGGACCCCCTTCCCATCAGGATTGTGCTGTCCTTTTGGGGATTTAGGGTCCTTTTCTCCCTGAGATCCTGAGGGTGATTGCTCAGGAACGTTAGCGGGATGTGAATGTTTGTGGGTCCCCTTCTCAGTAAGGTAGTGCTGCCTTACCGAGGATTTAGAACCATTTCCTCCCTTGGGAACTGATTGTTTTTTGACAGTTTCTTTCATCGGGATGTGAGGGGGAATGCTTCCTGATCCCTCTGACTTGTTTATGTCAGTTGAACCATGTGGAAGGGGTGTGCCCGAGGTCACTGAGGATGATTGCTTAATGAACTCCGTTGGCCTTTGTTTTGAGGTCAAGAGGGTCTCAGAAATGGGTGTCTCAGAGGTCTCGGCCTTTTTCAACCTCTTTTTAAGGTTTAGTTGGTTTTGAGGATCAGTCTCAGTGGCGAGTGGCTTGGGTCTAACCACCTGGCTAGACTGACCCTTCTTTGTCTTCTTCACCTTTTTGGTCGGTGAAGGAACTGGTGAGATAGCATCGTTACCCTGAATGACTGATTGCATGTATTCAGTCAGGGCAATATGTGTAACCTCACTGATGCTACTAGTGAAGTTTGACTTGTGCAGGACGTCAGGCTTCGTACCTTCTGCATCAGGCCTCACATAGTCAGAACCAAGTAGGTCCTGAAGCACACAGGAAACAAATCTAGGGTAGGACATATGCCTTTGCCTATGTTTTCCTGAGAGCTTAGCAACAAGGTCTCGGAAGATTATTCCTCCGATGTCAATTTTTGTACCCTCAAGGAGACTGAACAGCATCAATTGTTGTGATGAGTTCAATTATTCCGTAGAGGATTTATTTCCACTCTGGACCTGAATGACAAATGTCATCAGTATCCTCCAGATAGGATGGAACCATGTTTTGACTACTGAAGCCATCTCCAATAAGCCTCCCACAGACGTTGTAGGACGTCTGGGGTCATGGGGTGCAAGAAAGATCAGTTCATTCTTTATGTCCTGATCAGTAGGGTTGGGTGCAAACGCTTCAGCAAAGTCAAGGCCTGTGGCTTTGATGAAGGTTAAGTAGTCAAAGGAGAGGGTTTTGCTCCTATTCATCACCGTGAAGGTGATGATTGACTCTTTGGTGTCTTTAAGGCTGGTAGCCACAGCCGTGCACCAGAATTCCCTCAAATAGTCATGGTAGATGACTGAGGGGGTGTAGGTGAAAGCCTTTGCAAGAAAACAATTACGAAGAAATTTCATAACGTTCTTGTAGGCTGGGTAGTTTTGTAGAAAGGAGAAATTTCCTACCACATTGTTCTTTGTTAGGTCAACGTCCCCAGTGAGGAATTCCACATTGGGGGCGTATACTATAGCATTAGAAAAAGCCATTTGTGGGTAAGTCTGGGTTTGACTAAGGTTTCTGAGTTTCTAAAGCTTAAGAATACACACACAATTTGTTTTTGAGAATTAAAATGACAGAGTTTTGCTTAAGTTCTATAAAAACGTGTGTGTGATTTTTTTGGTTGGGTTATTTATAGGGAAGTGGAGATGGGGGTATTTTAGACATTTGAGCGATCTTAATTTATTCAAAAAGAATTATTGGAAATTGTTTTGAATAATATGTTTTGGGATCCGCATTTAATGCCAACACTCCACTTTCCTGGTTTGGCGCAACAGTCGAAGTGAACAGTTGAGCAGTTCTGCAAAAGTGTAATTTGCAGAGATGAGTCATCACATATTTGTAATGTGATTGGAGAGGCATTTAATGCCAAGTGGGAATGTGGTGGCCCAGAGGTGGAAGCCAGAAAGGCAAAAAGAACAAATATTCTTGAATTAAATATGAGTTCAGTTACCAACCTCGGACATTTACTAACTAGATACTTAGAGCATTTAAGTCAGTATTTAATGTCTCTTTTCAGGGCCCTGAATGACTTTTCATTCAGTGATGGTTTTTCAGGGACTTGGGATTAGTCACTGATGATTCAGGAATATGGAATGATTCCTGAGCTACAAGGATTCAGGAACTTGGGTTTAGTTCCTGAGGTTGAGGATTCAGTGAGATGTTTTCACTGATGTACACATTGAGTCAGGGACCTGAGGTTTTAAGAATTATACTTCAGTTGGAAGGATTCAATCAGTGGACTGATTCTCTATATCCAACATTCCTAATTCAGCTTTCAGCCTTGTGAAAGTTGGTTCATCCAAAGGTTTGGTGAAGATATCAGCTAACTGATATTCAGTAGGGATGAAGTGTAATTCAATGTCACCATTCATGACATGGTCCCTGATGAAGTGATATCTGATATCAATGTGTTTTGTTCTCTGATGAAGAACAGGGTTGTTTGAGATTGCAATTGCACTTGTGTTATCACAAAAGATGGGTACCATCTTATACTAAATTCCATAGTCACTGAGTTGACTTTTCATCCAGAGTACATTTGCACAACAACTAGCTGCTGCAACATATTCAGCCTCAGCTGAGGACAAGGCAACTGATTGTTGCTTCTTAGCACTCCAACAGACTAATTTCCCACCAAGTATTTGGCAAGAGCCTGTGGTGCTTTTTCTGTCCATGTTGCATCCAGCATAGTCAGAGTCTGAGTATCCTTTAAGATCAAGTCCTGAGCACTTTGGATAGTATAATCCAAGGTTAGGAGTGCCTTTCAGGTACCTGAATATCCTTTTCACAGCAGTGATATGAGATTCTCTTGGGTCAGATTGATATCTGGCACATAGACATACTGAGAATTGGATATCAGGCCTTGATGCAAGTAGATACATCAGTGATCCTATCATTCCTCTAAATAGAGTTTGATTTACTGGTTTACCAGTGAGATCAGGACCAAGGTTGTTTGGGGGGACCATGGGAGTTTTGACTGAGGCACAGTCACTGAGATCATACTTCTTCAGTAGATTCTTTACATACTTCTCTTGACTGATAGTGGTTCCTCTATCAGTCTGCTTGATCTGTAGACCAAGGAAGTATGTCAGTTCTCCCATCATGCTCATTTCAAACTTCTTTGCCATAAGTTTTTCAAATTTTTTGCAAAGTTTGAAACTTGTTGAGCCAAAGATGATGTCATCAACATACACTTGTACTACTATGACATCATTATTTGTCTTATAGATAAACAAAGTGTTCTCTATCTTGCCTCTGACAAATTTGTTTTGGATTAAGAAGGCTGAGAGAGTCTCATACCATGCCCTGGGAGCTTGTTTTAGTCCATAAAGGGCTTTGTTAAGCTTACAGACATGATCAGGAGACTCATGGCTTTCAAATCCAGGAGGCTGCTGAACATAAACTTCTTCTTTTAGCACTACTAGAAAAAAGGCCTTTAATGACGCGCATTGCGTGTCATAAAAGGGGTCAGATGACGCGCTTTTTGGTGTCATTGATCGACCCGTCATAAAGCTTTATGACACGCATTTCGCGCGTCATGAATTTATGACACGCTTTTATGACACCCTTTTACGACAAACTTTTATGACACTATTTTATGACCCCTTTTTTGCGTGTCATGGGTCAAATTTTTTTTAAAAAAATAATTTTTATAAAATTAATAATATCCCCACATTAAATAACAGATAATCTCATAATACAAATAAATACACAAATAGCAAAAAAGCGCATTTCATATATATCAAAACAATGCGTTTCATACAACTACAAGTTATTATCACTCCACAAAATATTATCGAATCTTTTCAAGATAAAACCCTCTTTACCCGATTATTCGCTTCCTTTTACAGATCCTGCCACCTCTTGATCCTGAATCACTACTTTCAGGTGAGTCTTCGACCACTGTTTGTTCTTGTAGAACCAGACCACGATTCCTTGAAAATTTCCTTATTAGTGTTGTGGGCAAAACAGACTCATTTTCAGCTGAAGGGATTTTTCGATGAGAAGTTGCTGATCCATCAGCTGGGATCCTGTATGGCATGAGTTCTTCTCCTTCAGTAACAGAGTCCTGCATCAACTGTAAATTCAAAACACATGTCAATGAACAGATTTTATAAAGCTAGATGGTCTCATGTCTGAAGATATCTGATGTTTCTTGATTATCAACATTCAATTAGCTATACTGTATACAAATACAAAAACAAATTCAAAGGCGGAGTATACCGATTTTACCCACAGATTTTCATACTTAAATTGAACAATAGGCAACGCTGCAACCTTATAAGTCTAACAGAGTTTTATAATGGCATAAAGTTAACATCCTAAATTATTAAACTAGACACCTATACTGCAACCTTAAAAAATTAAAAGGTGAGACTAACGCAAAAAGGTTCACAAAACAAAAACAGAAAACATATATGTAAATGTGTATCGATATACTAAATAAGGATCAAATATTGAATTTATCAAATCCGGATAGTACTTATTGACTTATTGTCTGATATGGAGTTTAATATAAGCAAAATCGGTAATCAACTACGTATAACTAATATAGATATGATACCAAAAAATGTAATCAGATTGAAACACACATTGCAACATACTTGATTCTATTAGCATTCATCAACAGACCTACAGAGTAATATCTGCAATAAAAGCAAAATTCA
Source organism: Artemisia tridentata subsp. tridentata (assembly GCA_021014915.2). Lineage (NCBI taxonomy): Eukaryota > Viridiplantae > Streptophyta > Magnoliopsida > Asterales > Asteraceae > Artemisia > Artemisia tridentata. Next base: position 56,963,748 of record CP139509.1, on the reverse strand, counting down.
GATTCTTATAGAATTACCTTCCAATCTCGGAAATCAAATCTGAATGTAAAATGAGTGTACGCGACCTCCTTAGAAGCAACTGCATTAGCAGCTGGAGCATTCCTTGGTACTGAAAGAAACAGCATTAAAACATAAAGATCAAATAGTTAAACACCCTATTTGGGTGGGCTGTGACAGCAGCAAACAACCAAACGAAGCACACCCTATGTGGGTTTACCAGGCACAAATGAAAACAATAATGATCACGGCCGAGACCAAATGTTAATCAACAACGATAATCAAATAAAACACGGCCGAGACCCTAGTGGTCTCGGCTTGTTCCCCAGCAGTTCACCATCAACACCAACCCATTTCCACGACTACAACTTCGATCAAAAACCCGTTTTCCTAGTTCTATTCCTCGGCCAAAATCAACATCGAAACCCACAAAGTCCGAATCCGAACCAATCATAAACAACAAAAACACGGCTTAGACACAAAGATTAAAACAACAACAACAATATCCAAGTATACGGCCTAAAATCAAAACCAACCCAAATCAAATCCTAACTCTCTCGGCTCAACCCACAGCAACAAACCGAACCCAAAGTCTCAATCCAATCCTACTCCTCGGCTTAAATCAAACGGTACCAAAGTAAATTCCAACACCGAACCCAAAAACAAAAAAATAAAAACAATCAACAACACCAAGAACATCAACAAATACCGTGAGTCACCACTCGACACACACAAACCCACTTCGATACCAAATCCGATTTTAATCATATTTATTTAATAAAACCTTTAAACCCGTTTGTTATTAAACCCGACAAGATATCAAGATTAAACCGAGTTGACTCGTATACGTGCGTGGGTCATACCTGATTCTATCGATCAACACTTTGCGAGTGTCGAGGAGATGATAAGAATGAGTTCTTGCCGGCGCGTGGTTTTACGCGGATGACTGTGGTGTGTCGATCAGAGTGGCGCGTGGGGCAGCGTAGGTGGTAGAGGAGATGTTCCTGAGTTGTTTGGTGGTGGCGGTGTATCTCAGTGACTGGTGGTGAATGCGGTGTGGCGTTGGCAGGCCTGGTGGTGGTGCTGGTTCGTTTTTATCTTTGGAGAGGGAGAGGAGTTGAGACAGGTTTTATATCAATAGGGATAGAGAATTGATTGGATATGACATACAGATAAAGTCTGTACTAAATAAAAAAAAAAGTAGGTGTTGCGTACAAGTAATGGTCTGTATTGGATTTGAAGACCATGATTTAAACCCCAAATGACACCACAACCATGGACCTTCAATAAAAATGGATGATGGTGGCAACTCGTGAGGGTGTGGTGGCCGTGAAATGAGGCGGTGGAGAGGCGGTTATCAAGAGAGAAGGAGGAGAGTGGGTGAGGCTGTGTAGTGAGGGAGATAGATCTTAAGATAAGATCTGATCTTGGGAAAGAGAGGCGGTGTTTTTTTAAAAAATTTGAAAGTTTTCAAGCTTTTGTGGTCCGTGTTTTTTAAAAAATTTGAGAGATGACATGAATTTTATGACATACAAAAATGCCTGTCGTCTAGCCTTCAATTTTACAATTTATGACAGTTTTTTTATGACTTACAATTTTGCGTGTCATTATATTGTGTGTGTCATAAAAAGCATGTCATTAAAGGCCCTTTTTCTAGTAGTGTAGTGAACCATTTAAGAATGCACTTTTAACATCCATTTGGTATACTCTGAAGTTCATGTATGTAGCAAAAGCAAGGAAGATCCTGATGGCTTCCATCCTTGCTACTGGTGCAAATATTTCTTCATAGTCAATGCCTTCTTGTTGATAATAGCCTTTGGCTACAAGTCTGGCTTTGTTTTTAATGACTATGCCATTTTCATCAGTTTTGTTTTTGAATACCCATTTCATGCCAATGACGGAGACATTCTCAGGACATTTGACCAAGGTCATTACCTTGTTTCTGTTAAATTGTTCCAGTTCATCATGCATGGCCTGAACCCAACTTGGATGTGTAAGTGCTTCATTAACACTTTTGGGTTCAATTGTGGAAATGAAGTCCACAAATAGGCATTCATTGGCTGAGGCTGCTCTTAGACTAGCAGCCATGCTCCTGGTGAGCATGCCTTCAGTAGGCTCTCCAATAATATTGACAAGTTCAATGTCCTAAGACCTAGTCCAACTTTCCTGTGGTCCTGGATATTGATTTGAACTTGTGGAGGCCTGATTGGGTAGAGGGGTTGGTTCTGGAGTAGACACATGATCATTGATTGGATCTTGAGTGTCTACCAGATCACTGAGATTGTTTGGTTCTTGAGTATTTTGAACAGACTGATTGATTTCATCAGTGTTTGCATGTGCCTCAACAAACTCAATGATGGTTGGGTTAGGTAGGTTGTGAGGGATTATGTAATAGGAGAGGTTAGCATCATTTTGATACTGAGTAGAAGGATTGTTTTCAGGAAGATATTCATCAGGAGGATATCTTGAAGAATTATCAATTCCTATCTCTTCTACTGAGGCAGTTGAGAACCTGATTGCATCAGTGCTCTCATCAAAGGTAACATGAAATGTTTCCTCAGACTGCTGTCTCCTTGTGTTGAACACTCTAAAGGCTTTTGAGACAAGTGAGTATCCCAGGAAGTATCCATCATCAGCTTTTGCATCAAATTTCCCTAGGTGATCCTTGTGATTATGAATAAACACAGGACACCCAAAGACATGAAAGTAGCTGATGTCAGGGATTCTTCCTTTGAATAACTCATATGGGGTTTTCCCATGTCTCTTGACAATTATGGATCTGTTTTGTGTATAACAGGCAGTTTTGACTGCATCAGTCCAAAAATGGTTGGAAAGGACTGATCCACATAGCATTGTCCTAGTAGCTTCAATGAGTGTTCTATTTTTCCTTTCAGCAACACCATTTTGTTCAGGTGTGTATGGAGAGGAAAAGTTTTGGGAAATACCTTTCTCATCACAGAAACATTCAAGTTCATAATTTTTGAACTCAGTCCCATTGTCAGTTCTAATCTGTTTGACCTTAATGTCATTTTGATTTTCAATGTTCCTGACAAAGGACATGATTGTTTCAGCTGCCTGACTCTTTTTGATCAGGAAGAATACCCAAGTGTATCTAGAGTATTCATCCACTATAACCAGAGTATACTTCTCATGGTTAGTCGACCTTGGACTGATAGGTCCAAATAGATCCATATGGAGAAGATGTAGGCAGTTCCTGATGGAAAAGTTGGTTTTGGTTTTAAAGGATGCTCTGTGATGTTTACCTTTTTCACAAGCTGAGCATGGTTTATCCTTTGAAAACACAAGTGATGGTAAGCCAAGGACCTTGTTTTGTTTTACAAGATTGTTTATGTTTTTAAAGTTCAGGTGGGTGAGTCTCTTATGCCAAAGCCAGTTGAGAGTATCAGTGGCCTTAGCAAAGAGACAAGTTCCATCCTGAGTTAGAATGGACATGTCTAATACATAAACATCTTGTCTTCTTGGTGCAATGAGGACAGTTTCCTTATTTGCATTGAAGATGGTTCCTTGTTTATCATCAAACTGAACTATGTATTTTGCATCACATAGTTGACTGACACTTATCAGATTGTACTTAAGACCATTTACATAAGCTATCCTAGTAAAGACAATACCATTGCAGTTTACTGAACCATAACCCTTAGTGAGACATGTTGAATTATCTGCAAATATCACTTTGGGTCCTGGTTCTTCCACATATTTGTGCAGACACTCCTTAACACCAGTCATGCTCCTTGAACATCCACTGTCTAGATGCCAAATAGGATCCCTGGCATGCTTCTGCACAAATAGTAAACTGGGTCAGTTCTTTCTAGGACTCCATTTCATGGAGGGTTTGGTTTTGTAGGTCTTTATGAAAGTATTAATTGATTCATGGTCAGTGGTTGAGTGGACTGAGCTACCACATGTTTTGCATTTAATTGCAGGGGTAGCCTCAGTAGTCTGAGAGGATTGTTTATTCATTCCTCTTTTTGACTGAATGACCCTCTCTTTTCCTGAGGATTTCTGAGTGGTACTTCCACTAGATTCACAGTATTTGTCATTTTGACAATCCTCAGGATGATGAAAAGGCTTGGCCTTTTGCTTCTGTTTTTGCTTAGAATTAGAAGGGTAGTTCAGACACTGAGCCTTAAGTCCTGAAAAGTTTGACATGACTGAGCATTTTTTATGATCAGAGGTCCTGTGATCTTCCTTTTTGCAAATCATGCAATAAAGGACTCTATAGCAATCATCAGTGAGATGATTTGTATAGTTGCACAGTTCACACTTTTTCAGGGGTTTGGTTGGTTTGGGTTTGGTCTTTGAGGAGGCTAGTTTTTGTTCCTTCTTTAATTGAGAAGGTTTTTCAGAAGATACAATCTTTTCACTTAGCATCCTGACCATTTCAGTCAACTGATCAATTCTTGGATCAGGACTTTGGGTTGCTACTTCAGAAGGGACTGAATTTGATGAGTCATCAGTATTTACTGAGACTTCAAGGGGTGGTCTTCTCAGGAGGATTCTACCTTTTCCTGATCTCTCCTTTGGAGAGTGTGGGGAGTAGACCAATGGTGGGAGGTCTGAGCTTGGTGCAGCACCCTGAAGGATATTTAGTGGAGGGAGTGGAGGAGTTGATTCTGATTCAGGCTCACTGATTGGATCAGAAATACTGAGTTGGTCAAAGAGTCCAAGCATACCTTTCAGAGCCTGACTTTCAGGGAGCAAGATGTTTCCAGTCTCAAAGTTTGGCAACTTACTGACTGGGTTGTCCTTGACAATCCAGTCATTTGACTTGGGTTCCATCTCTTGCTCAAAGGATATGCCAGCTGGAACAAAGGTCATTTCAATGGGACTCTCACTGGAGGTTTCAGTGAGGTGGTCAATTCCTATAGTTATCTTAGGAATTAAGCCCACAGAATCAAAGACCTTAGGGTTCTTTTCGGTCCAGCTTTCAATGACAGCTTTTTCTTTCTTAAGTTCTGTTTGAAGGGCTTGGTTTTGTTTCAAAATTTCAGTGTTCTGAATTTGTAGAGTAATAGATTCTAGTTTGGCTTGTTTTAATGCAAGCAGTTCATCTCTACATTTATTCAATTCTGACACAATTTTGTTATATTTTGAAAATAGGTTAAGCCTTTGTTCCTCAACAAACTTTAGATCAACACAAATATAACTCATGTAAGACTGCCAATTAGAATCATCATCCATAGAAAGTAAAGTATTTACCTTCTTCATGGTGATGTTGACCCACTCTCCATTCCTAGCATGGCTTTTTCCCACAGCCACTTGATCCTCTTCAGAAAGTGCCATCAGTGCACTAACTCTTATTTCCTCATCTGAGGAAACCTCTTCTTCATCCCAGTCATATGCTTTAGCTACTAATACCTTGTTCTTTGTCTGAATAGGTTTAGATGTTTGAGCATCCTGAGACAATATGGGGTTAGTTTCAAGAAGTGCAAGTTTAGCTTTGATTTTCCTATATTTTGTTTCAAAATCCTTTTGACCCTTGTTTTGAAATTGTTGGGTGGACTGAAACATTTTAGGTTGAAACTTGCTAGTTCCTGAGGAACTGTTTCCTATGAACTTGTAAGAGGGTTCTGAGATAGTTTTAGAATAACAGTCCCTAGCAAAATGACCCTTTTTACCACATTTAAAGCATTCAGTGGTCTCATTTGCTTTTGGTTTTGTAAAGTTGGACTGATTTCTTTTGATGAAACGTCTTGAACTAGCAAGGAGTGCCCTTTCTTGGAATTCCAAGTTCAAGTCGTTCAGGTACTCCTTACCAGTCCTTTCATCAATTTCTTCTTCAGAATCCTCTTGAATATCCTGCACAACACCATTAGAATAGAAAGCAGTTGATATGGGTGTGGAGGTTAAGGCCTTTTTGGACTCAAGAGCTTTTGAGTCAGGGTATCTCCTTGAGATCAAGTTGTCTTCATAGACAAACTTCCCATAAATTTCAGGGAGCTCAAGGGTCTGAATGTGGTTAGCATTCCTCAGGCCTTGTGAGAAGTTGAGCCACTTCTCAGGGAGACTGTTGACAAAGCCAACATTTGTCTCATGCTTAGACAGTACAACACCATCATTTGATAATTCATTTATCAAAGTCTTGTATCTGGTGTAGGTCTGTGAGAGACTTTCAGAGTCTTTTGCCCTGAAAGTATTATACTCAAGTTTAAGGTCCATGACCCTATTTTCCTTGGTATCTGAGGGACCCTCAAAGCTGTTTACCAAGTCATCCCAAGTTTGCTTGGCTGTTAGACAGTTGATGACTGATTCCATTATATCGTCAGGAAGACATGATATAAGGATGCTTTTCAGGCGTTGGTCTTGATTGACCACCCTCCTCTCATCAATGGTCCATTGGGCCTCAGGCTTGTTTAGCCCTTCGGCTGTCTTAGGGACAAATGGGTCATCCCTGATACAGGTGATGTAGTAGGGTTCCATACCGGTAAGATAGCAAATCATACGCTTCTTCCATTTGCTAAATTTCCCAGCTTCAAGTCTGGGTGCAACAGCGGAGTAGCTGCCACCCTTTTTGTCGACTAGCTGGGGTACATTGATATCAGCCATAGTAGGATCTTGGTTTTAAAAACCTAGAGCACTCTTGGTTAGTTTAAAAAGATTTTATAAACCAGAGGCTCTGATACCACTTGTTGGTCCCTTTACACGCTTAGAGTTAACTAGAAAGTTAATCTATTTGTGTTTATGACTAATACAATGTTAATGATAAATTCTAACAGTTATAAAACGTGAATATAAAAACTCAAGGTAATTTTCAACGTTTAAATTCTTATTAGAAATGAATCAAAGAATCTATACCCAAGTGTTTTGCGGAACAAACACTTGGGATTGAATAGACAAGGTATGGTGGTGTCTCCTATCTAAACTCAAGTTTTGCTTGAGTGGTAACAATGCGACCTCACTGAGCAATCTCAGGGATACGTTACTCTTTGTAGGAGAGAAGTTGTTTTGCAAAAGTCTAAGCTTTAATTGTACAAAACACACACACAACTTCTCTCCTTCTTAATCTATTTATACACAAGTAATCTGAGTAAAAGTAATTAAAATATTACAAGTTGTTGAGCAAGTTGTTGAGCAAGCGTGTCTGACAATTACAACAGTAATTGTCATTTCCAAGAACCAATAGAAATGGCTTATTAAGTCTTTAGAAGTGGTTGGTCTGACACTCCAAGACTTTAAGCCGTCTTAGGAGGGATTTCTTCCTGACAAGATAAGATTTGATCTTATCTTAAATCCTTCCTAGATATTTCTGCCTTTCTTCTCAGGCACTTAGTTCTTTAGGACACGCTTCTCAGTAATCTTTCATAATTACTTCATTGTTGTTGAGGAGACTTGGGTTCAGTGAGTTCTTGTCCAACACTCACTGAACCATCATCTTCTTCTTTGGCTTAAGTGCTACTTCAAGGAGTACCGCCTTCCTGCGTAGTGAATCCTTCTATTTGAATTCCCTTAAGCATCCTGAAGATGACTCACTGAGAGGCTGTTCTCTCAGTGACTTGAATTATTCTCGGTTTAAGTTAACACTTAGTTAATTTGTGTCCAAATCATGTTTTAAGTATTCTTGGGTTTTTCATGACCCAACAAGTATAGCTTAGATATTAAGCACTAATATTAGATATATCGTGTACTTTAATTAAAATAACTAAAATTAGTGATTTTTTATTTATATTTTTATCTCGGATACCCTTACTTACACGTAAAGAGAAAGATAATCACTAATTGTTGGATTGTAACTCGATGTAAAAGTTGTTCTTTTTTATAAGTATATGTGAGAATCTTAAATGTTGTTCTTATAAAAAAGGTATAAGTATATGTGAGAATCTTAAAAGGTAATTACTAAATAATCTTTTACATGAATAGTATGTTGCATGTACAATTTAATGTATTCTTTTTCTTATTATAATATCATGTCCTCGCATTTTGATATTTATAATCTGATAATTTAATCTAAAAATGATATTGATGATATAAAGTTACGAATATGTTGGTGCTATGTTTATTTTGTTATTGTTGCGTTTTTTAACACATTGTTGTTCTAAATTGCTTGTAAATGGCCGTTTTACTTGAAAAATTGTTGCTCACACAGAGATTAATGGGTCAACTTTTTTATTTTTTTTATTTTTTATTTTATTTTTATCTTTAAAAGTTAAACGATTCTATTGCAGTTTTTTAAGTTTTCTGTTATTTAATTTTGTTTATATATTTTATTTTGCAAGTTGTAGGCTGAAAGATTATAGTTGAACACCTTTTGATGTACCAATTGCGAATGTAGTGAGCTACAGTCCAATGATGTTCAACTTGAGTTTGATGATAAAGTTACTACGGTCATTTTGGTTGTTGGTATCTTTTTATATTGTTCACTGAACCATTCTCTTCGTTTTCCAGTTTTGCACAAAACCAACTTGAATCACCTCTGTCGGCTGTTGGACGCGCCGCCACGCGCCGAAAGTTAACTGTCGACAAAAAAAGTTTATGCTTTGCTTTTATTTTTGTTTATTTGCTTTTGTTGTTGCTGCGTGATTAAGATTAATTTTCGCTTGTTGATGTCATCATCAAAATTAATTATTTGCTTTACCGAATTTCCTTTTTTACCACTTTATTTTGCTTTTGTTGCTACAAATGAAGATTTGTCTCTGCTTATTGTCGAGCGTCTTCATCTACAAAACTCTTATCGGTTTAATGCTTATTTATTTTCTCATCCAATCCGAGCTATCGCGATTTCGATGCTCAGATTGCGAGGGAGTATTAATGAATAGATGTGGCCGAAGCCCGATTGTGGGTTTGAGATCCATTAAGATTTCATTAAATCTTATGTACTCTATAAATACTTTGCCTAATCTATTATATACAAATATTCAATGGCTAAATTTAATGTAGAAGAGTGATTGTGCATAAAGGGTTGTAAGGTACAAGGTAGTTTACCACTATAAAATCATCTAACATTCTCTATAT